>VZTX01027586.1:137655-279057 GCA_013400915.1 Pardalotus punctatus
TAAAATAAGTAAAATTAAGTAAATTAATTTATTTAAATTTAATTAAATAATTATTTTATTAAGTAACTAGGTTAAAATATTGCAGTAGAAAAAAAAATCTTATAAACCATTTACTGCCAGAATCAGTATACATCTGTGGTCAGGAGACCTCAATTCAGAGACTATCTGAGCTCACATGCATTCATTTCATAACACTGGGATTATGATCTCTGTATTGGGCCCAAATACAAACTCTCTATTTGGAGAATGGGAATAGAAAAATATTCAATTAGCAATGAAGACAGGAATGGGTAAATGGGATAATAAATATGTGTAATTAGTCTGGGTCATATGTGATAAAGTGTATAGCTCAGAGTGTAATATCAACAGGAAAATGTTTTGCTGTCAGATAATTTGGAATGTGTTGGTAAAAACTTGTTTCTGAGAGATTTCACAGAAATTCTCTAGTCTTTCAGCATCAAAGTTCACAACAAGGTTTTGCAGCCATTTTCCTTTCTTCTAGGTCCTGCCTGTATGTCATACAGGGTCATTCTTATTGCACAAAAGCAAAAGGCAGAAAGATTGGTATCTTTTGGGTGCAAAAACTAGTTTGATTCACTAATCTAGACTTCAAATACTTCAATTCAATTAGTTGTTTACAAAAGGTTTCTTTCTTACTTTCTTTGTGATTTTTGTGGGTATAAGACTAAGCCAATTGCAGGAAGACACGTTCTGGGGTCAGACACATTGAAGGTTCTAAAATGTTCTTGGTCAAGAGAAAAGAAAATAGCTAAAAAAAGGGAAAGGGTTTTACAGAGTTCGTGTCATAGTGGGCATCAGCTGTGTATGAACCTCAACCCCTCCAAATCTGTGTGTTTCCCTGCTGTGACAGGACCAGTGATGGTGCAGTACAGCCAGCTGCTGAGCCCATGAGCTTTGTCACCTTGTGCCTTAGGGCAGCATGCTTGGGAGACGCAAAAATCTGGGTCCAAAAGCAGCACAGCCTTCAAACCCTGCATCACAGGAAGCAGGGTACAGAAATGTTTATGCTTCTCCTGGTTCTGTACTATCTGGCAGCTCTGCACACATCTCCACCAGGAGTTTCCAGAGTGTCAGTAACATGGTGGGCTCTGAATATATTTTATGCCTCAGAGTGTCGGATTAAACTCTATTATTAATCATGACAGCTCACTATGCTTCATCCTTGCCAGGAGTCTTGGCTGGCATATCCTTGTCTCCCTGTAACCAGCCCAGTATAACCTCTTTGTGTGTGTGTGTGGCAAGGCCCCCAACAGCGCTCATGTCATCAGTTTTGCTGGTCCTCTTTCCTTCCCACTGCCCGAGAGCCAGGGCTCCCCAGAGTGCTTTGCCTTCTCCACCATGCCACTCCCAAAGCACATCCCCAGGGGTTACACCGTCCTTCCCACGGCAACAGCTTAGGACAATTTTTGCAGATCACCCAGAATGCATCAATACAAATGCAGTTGTTCAAAATCATGGGTCAATGTGAAGGTAAAAGTATATTTTTGCCAATGGAAAAATCATATTGCAAAGGAATACACTGACACTTGCTTTTTTTTGAAACTGTTTGTGTTTCTTTCACCTACCATGTGAGAAATTATGGTTGTGATTCAGCCTGTCTTGATTGTACCCATCTGAAATGCTCAGCCTGTCATTATTAAGACATGCAAAATCTGTCAAGGCACTGTAAAATTATTTTGTTTTGCTTCACAAGTCTCACTTTCCATATTTAATTTTAAGAGAATGTTGGTTATTTCCTTCATCTAAATAGTACAGAGTAACACCCATGCTTGTTGATTTGACACAATAGCTGCCTTTTCTGCAGCTGCATGATACCAGATGTGGGACTCCCAGAAAAAAACTCCTCTGTGCCCCAGAGCATCCTGCAGAGATTTCTGGGACCTCAAGGGGCTGGGAGGCAAGGGATGGCAAACCTCTGTATGGTGGGTCAGCTCAAGCCTGGAAGTGCTGTTGTAGCATCCATGCAGTGCTGTGCTGTCCATCCACGGGACTTGTCAGTGACGGCAGCCTTCAGCAGTGACCGCACTGCTCCCAGGCTTGGACTGGCTCACCCAAAGCCGTCTCACAAGCCTCTGCCCCTGCCCACATGCTCTGTCAGCCTGGCTGCCTCTTCCACTAGGAGCTTTCCAGAAAAGCAGAGATGAAACTTTGCAGAGCACCAACGCAGCACCAAGATGTCCTCACCTAACATGCCTTGGCTGCTAGCTACCTCTCCCTCCTCAAATGTTACTGCTTATGGCACTGGTGACATTGCCAGTCTGCCATCAGCCTGAGAAATACCAATAGCACTCAGTGCTCTTATGTCCTTTCTCTAGAGGAACTCATATTTTATGCTTGCAAGGACAGTGATAAGCCCAGCTGCAAAGCCCTTATGCCCAAGCCCTTATGCCCAACAAGTCTGAGGAAAAAATTATGCCAAAGCTGCCATATAAAAAAGGATAATAACATGCAAGATCACTGTTTTCAACATCCTGAATAACAGAAAAAAACATTTAAAGACCCATTTAGTCTGAAGCTTCTTTGTGCAGCTCTGGACAAGAGGGAGAGAAGAAGAAGACTGCTAGCAGTAGCAGTGACAGCTCAAACAGCGCAACACAGCTCAGACACAGAGACCCCCAAATGACAAAAGAGCCAATTGTACCAGCAGCGTAACCTCAAACAAGAAATGCTGCATGGCAGTGTTCCCATGACACTGAAGTCATGTCATACTGGTTGTATTCCTGTATTGCAGAAGCAAAGATTTTCAGAAACCTGATGACCAGATAATTGGGAATGTGTTGGTAAAAATCATCAGGTTGTCTTCCCCTGGTTAAAATGTTCCCCAGCCCCTCGCTCAGGTAATGAAATGGAGCTGCCAGCAGAGCTTGCAGTGCAACTGGCTTCATTCAGCACAAGCAGTGCCACAGCTCTCCCCACAGCCAGTTCTCCCAGGGACAGTGGTGTTGGCATCCCCACAGCAGCAGGGACAAACTTCCTGGCCACAAAGCACACTGGACATAAGGACAACCAAGAAATGCTCCTCACTTAGTCAGAGACTTCCATGTGGCACAAACAAAAGCTTTCACCTTTTCCAGCTGTGTTTATGCCATTCATCTGGCATGAAACTGAACATGGATTTGAATCCACATTTCCTTGGTATCCATTTCTCTCCCTGTCAAAAAGTGAACCCCTGAAGGTTGTAGCTTTTACTCAGTGTTTCTACAACACCTACCAAGACAGGGATACGATCTCAGCTGAGGATTTCAGACCCTATCATCATCATAATGAAATGCAGTGTTCTTCCTAGTGTCCGAGGTATTTCCTTCACCACACTTTTCTTCCAGTATTGATAAAATAGGAATGGTTTTCTGCCCAGAGGAGGTTCTGAGCTGTCACCCAAAAGTGGAAGAAATTGTTAATTTTGTACCTTTGCCTCCACAAGCCTCTGGAGCAACAGCATCCAGATACAATGTATAGACTTGCAAGAGGAAATTCCAGTGAGGAACCTGTTCCTACCAGTTCCAGGTGGCTAGCACAGGCATAGATCTTCACACAGTCTGTTTTCTGGAGCAAATAGTCTTTCTTATGAAATAAAAAGAGGCCAATTCAAAATGATAGAAATCAGGAGAAGTCAAAAGATAAAGAACATTAAGTAAAAGTTAGTAAGGCATGCAGAAATTTGGCTTCTTGCCATCAAAATGAAAGATAGCTATCAAAATTTAAGGGACACTAAATAGTTACTGGCTCTGATGGAGTAAGAAATGTAAAATATCCTGAATTCATGCAACCACATAAATCTGATCTTTACCCAAAAGCGTGTCTAACACATAATAGGGACGCTTCCCTCATTTAATCATACGATGCAGGCCAAATCCAGCTTAAAAGATCCCCTATCACTTCATTAAATTTGGCAGATGGCTGAACAAAGCACATTGTACCATTCTCAGCTCTCAGTTACATCATTGCCACTGCATCTAAAAACGCAGTAGTGTGTCACTGGGAGATGCATTTCCCATGTCATTTGTGTGAAGGAAATAGCTGTGCCTTGCTCCTGAAGAGAAGTGAGTGAAAAGCTTGTCTCTATACTTCTGCATATAACTTCTTACCTATGCACCACTTCCCCATCATTTCTGTGAATGTAAAAGACTAGACTCCTGTCTCAACATTATGATCAATGCAGTCATTGTCAGGCTTACAGAACTTGTTCCAAAAAGTTTCCATTTACAAGTTGAGTGTTGCTGTATGGGCTTTCTGTACTCATAAAGACCGCATCAAAAAGAATTGGCACTGTAAGCTGTCTTGAAAATAGAGAGATGTTGTGTGTTAGGCAGCTGAATAATGCACAACAAGCGTTTAAGTCACCTAGTTAACTCTTTCAGCAAAAATAAGAAATTACATGCAACTTCCCTTGAGAGGAAATTATTAATGGTAAAGACTGTTTTTGTGCCTGTGGCACACATGTCTGTTGAAATGCTGCAAAATAAGGGAGAATACGACTGGTAGCAGAAAGTTCAGGATTAGAGAAGGTCATCTTTTAAAAACCAATTTTTATATAAGTGACCCTTAGCTTATTACAGAGCTCTCTGATGTTCCCTCACCCTTTATATTTTTCCCAACTTCAAACTTTTAGTAGGAAAGGCTTCATACACCATGGTGAAATAAAAAAGTATGTTATTCTTTTGCTGTCATTCAAATAAAGTCTTATATTTTGATGATGTTCACAGAGCAGTGGTTATTTCCACTGCAATTGGATGTTTAGCTCTCCAGCATCACATAACTGAATGTTATTACACACCTGGATGTGTTGGTCTGTTGTCCACTGCCCCTAAAAAACTGTTAGAGATGCTGGCCTAGCTGGATGTAATCTGCCCAGAAGTGAGCAGGCCTTACGTGGCCTATATGAAGAGACATATTAGGTGTTCTTCTGGCATTTAAGAAAAACTTCAGTTCATCTCCCAAATGCTTAAATTATGGTTTCTTTGGTGGGCAAGTTCAAAGGGATTTTTATTTTGTGTATGCGCCATTTTAGTGAACTCATTACACACAATGGTGGTTTCTGCCACATCATTTTCCTGCCCAACTATAAATTTCCTCTTAAAAATAAAAATGTATGAAAGAGATACGGAAAGCATTTTCTAGGATATAGCTCAATGTGTTCAGTGTTGTGGCCTGGAATATTATATAACCTAAAGGAAGGAGAATAACAGTATGTCACAGTGATTTTGATTTAAAAATATGTCCAGATTTATAAGAATGGCATGGCTGAATTTTTCAGAGCTCCATGGAAGGTTATGATGAGTTTAGGAATTGAAGAAACAAACCAGATTTTTTACTACTTACTAGTGATACTGTCAAACAATTTAATCGGAATGAGTCAAGACAATATTTAGTATCTATTTCAAAACAGGTCTTAGAAGTGATTTCTTTTGGGCATAGCATCATAGCATATTATTTGAAAAATAGATCAGGTAACTAGCACCATTACTATACTGCGGAGGAGGGAGAAAGAAGGGACAAGGAGTGAAGAAAAGAAAAAAACCAAAAAAANGCCCGGAGCACCGTCAGTCTTCGTCAGGGAGGGGCAGGGTCTTTGTTGTGACACAGGGCAGGACTGCTGATGTGAGTGACAATAATCAGGATATTGCTCTTGAGATTGCTAGTGGTGGACATCAGAACTGTGCCTGCTCAGTACTTGCAAAGGATTTGAGTACTTGTAACCTTTGTGCACATTTCAGTATAAGTTTCTCAAAAACACTACAAGGATTTAAATATCTAATTTGTGCTATGGTCAGTGGGACTTGAAGCATGTAACCTCTCTGTGCAGTCATGGAAATTTCACCATCAATAACCAATTTTTGCAGTGCTCCAAGGGATTATCCCTGGTACAAAAATCTGAGATGGAGAAAATCCCAAAAACATGACTCAGAGTTGTGTTTTCCTGCTTCCCCACCTCCCACTTGATGGTTCTTTCTCTGTGAGTGGAGCTTAGAGGTGCTTGTCTAGAATTTACTCAATAAACGTTAATCTTCTCCTTGTAAAAAATACTCTGGGCTGAAAATTAGTTTTGGGTATGCCTAAAATTAGTAGAAACAAATTTTAAGTTAAATTAACAATGTAGAAATTAAATGAAACCTCCAAATTCTTTGAGGACTGACCTTGGTTTGAACTCCTCTTGCCATGAACTGGAATTATTTATGAAGTTCTTTCTCCAAGATAGCCTTAAACATCTGATCATGGTTAAAAATAAAAATCTTTAGATATATCCACATTTAAAATGTGATTGCACTTGGAATGTAACTTTTCTGCCCAAGAGACTACAGCATATATATATACATACCCCTCATAGGAATGCAAATTAAGAAAAATCTATTTTCTGATGTCATACTCAAAGTATCACAAATATATGTAAGCACTTCAGAGGAGGCAAAAGCCTGTTCTACTGTTAGTCCTTGAAGTAATAAAAAGTCACTGTACTGTGAGATTATGTGCTCAACTGTATCAATGTTAAAGGACTCTGTCTTTTCTTGTGACTTATAATGAATCACAAGGTGTATAAAGTAGTATATTTTTATACAATAACTAATGATTACATTTTTAAACAAACAAACAAGCCCAAAAAATCCAACCAAAAAAAANTGAAGATATTTACACACTCTAACACTTTCAAGCAAACAGGGTAATTGCAAGTCATCATACCAGTCCTGGGCTGCCTCTACCTCATCCCCCAAAAACAAGGGCAAGATTCACACACCTCCTGAGCTAACAAAATCCTGGTTTGCAGCAGCTTCTCACTAGAGCTAGCAGGGCAAGGAAAAAATACCCCAAAGTTAGCAAAAATGTGTCAGCTCCCACTGGACAAAAGAAAAATCAGACCTTGTCTGCACACACAGCAACAGGCAGTGACCTGTGTTTCCTGTCTCACCCCACACTGTCTGTTCACAGATGAGGTGACTTTGCAGCGACTTTTCATTTCCCAGCCTCCAAAGCAGCTACAGAAATTAGTGTGTTACAGAATGTAATTAAGGGGGTGAGAGGCAAACTGAAGTCTGAGTACAATTAAATGCTGAAAGGGAGGGGAGCAGATCTAGATAAGGCCACTACATGATGAGACTCTGTTTATCTGTCACATCATTTACAGTGCTCAGGCACTTAAAGGAAATAAATTATGACAGAGCCCTTAATCCTAATGTTAACCACTGAATAACCAACCCCAAAAGTTTTATCAAGTAAGAAGAAATATATATTTCATCACAATCACATCTTCATGCTGACCTGGACTTGGAGAAGTGTACTTACACATTATTTCTGGGGTTTGGTACTTTAGAGACTTGTCAAACAGGAAATAATCTAATTGCTAACAGCAAGAAACAAGTTTTGCAAAGCTGCTCAGAATTGCTGCTACTTCAGAGCAGAAGAACGCAGTTCAATAGAAAAGTATGGCTGTAGGAAGTCTATTAAATAATCCTACATGAGCTCAGATGAGCAAGAGGTACAAAACAGAATTAAAACAGATTCTTTTAGCTTTAGTATTAATGGAAATAGAACAAAAACAAAGATGGAAGGAAAGTGGAATAGGTGTGAGAACGCTTCATAGAGTGAACCGTTCTGCCGTCACTGTACACCACAGCAATATTCCCACTAATACAGAGGGGATGGAAACAATCCTGTCTTCCTGTGAGAGATCTTCACATGCGAAGAGTACCTGTGATTTCAAAGAGTCTAAAAGTTTGAAGAGGATCTACTGAGAGTCTTTTTCCAGAAGCAAAGAGCTGCAAACAGTTCAAAATAATGATTTCCAGCTTCACAGTGTCAACAGACACAGGAATGGTGGAAAAAGCTGTAGAATAACATCTTAAAAACCTAAAATTGACTTATTGATTGAATGCAAGCCAGAAGATGAAAGCAGTGGGACACACTTCATTCCAGTTTTGCAGAAAAAGTCCCATGGATATTAAATCTGACAACGCCAAATCCATTTTCCATGGCAGGGTTATGCAAATGGAAGCACAGAGCCAGGGCTTTCCTAGGGGAGCCAGTCACAGCCTTCACTGGGAAGAGGCCTTGTGGAAATGGAGCAAGGCATTCTGAGGTGGAGGTGGGGCAGGCTGTTCCCCTTGTTACAGAGCGGCATATTTCCACACCCAGAGATGATGTTTAGGCTTGGCTCCAACTCAAACTGTTCAGTTTGTTTTGGGGAATGCCTCAGGAGGGTAAAAGGGCTCCTAGCACAGCAACAGCCACACAGATTCCCAGCACACCCCCAGGTAAATGTTGCACACACACCTCCAAAGGGACCTGTATTGCAAAGAGCCAGGGGCCTGGCAAGGGCTATGGGACCATGTAACGCATCCCCGAGAAAGATCATCATTTAAAAGGAGATAACAATGTTGTGGGTAATCAGGCTGAGATCCTTAATTTCTGCCCCCAGAAGGACTAATCATCATCATCATAGCTGAAGCAGGGAGCACACTTTCAGTGGCAACTCTGCATGGAAGAAGAGTGCCACCTTCCTGTTTCTAAACCCAACCCTCCCAACTACACTTCACCAGCAGCCTGCCCTCCTTTTGCAGTTTTTAATACACCCAGTCACAATCCTACTCTTTTACAGTGTTAATAGGCAAGTTATCATTCAGATATAAATGAAAAGCAGGAGAAAATTACAGCAAAGAGCATGGAGCTGATGACAGTAAAAGAGAAGGTCTGTGTTAATTTGCCGGAAATTCCATTTTCTCCCCTCTCTCTCCAAACTGTGTACAAATTAGACATTTACATGATAGATGAGTATGTTCCTTTCTTAGGGAAAGTACTCTGCTGGAACTCAAAGCTCGGGTAAGTTCCATGTAATGTGGCCGTTGCCAAGGAAACTACTTGTTCTTAATTGAATAGTAGAGAAAATATTTGTGTAACTTATTGGCACATAAATTAAGGTTGCCCTTGAGCAGCCTTAAACTCACACAACCTTTTTCTTTTTTTTTAAGCAAATTGTTCTAGTTTCTTAGATTTTCTCCTAATGTGCAAATATCATGGAAGAGTCACACCATGTAGGTGGCCTCTTCTCTGACTCTGACCACTGTTAAAGTTGCACAATGCCTAACTTCAGGACTTAAAAGAGAAAAATGTTGACTATTACAGAGGCAATGACAATACAATGCAAAGCAAGTATGGGCTAGGCAGGGAAAAGGTAATGAAATAAACTCTTGCAAATAAATCTTCTCGCAAAAAGACTGCTATGTGCTTAGTGATAACAGTGATGATAACCTCAGGTTGCTGACACTGGGTATAGCTCCACTGAAATCAATAGATTCATGCTGATTTAGATCTGCTGAGCCTTTTACTTATTTTTTGTCGTTGATCTGCCACTGTTTTTTACTATATATTCAAATTACTATTGGTTTCTAAAGGACAAAAGAAGTGGGTTTCCAAAACAAGGGTTTAATTCCATGCACAGTATAAAAGTCAGGACAGGCTAGTTAAGTTAAGCCATACTCTGCTGCTACTGATGTGCAGGATCCATAGACTTTGCACAGCCTTTTTGCAAAGGAAAATTGGGACAGACATGGAATTGATCACTTTACCCTTAACTTTCATTCCCTGGATGCTGCTGGGAAAGAGGGGAGCAGAATGAACTGGTTATACCAGGTGTTGAAGGTGAATTCTCAGTTCAGTAATTATTTTTCAGTTATTTGTGGCAGGAAAAAAGAAAAGGTCTTAATATCTTGCTCTTTAACAGGAATTGTCAGAAGGGAGGCATCTGATAAACAAACAGATTATACTACTAGATAAACATGCATTTTTGCTTTTTCTTTCCCATACATAGGATGCTCATCTATCTATCTAATACCATCTATAATATTTTGAAACATTAACGTCTAATTTAATTGAAGCTTCTTGGAATGGACTCATTAAGGGTGTCACAAAAAGAAGGTAATAAAATAAGGGTAGTTAGATTTGGATCTTGTAAGGAACCAATTAACACTAGCAAACATGAAACTAAACTGTTTAGCTTTCTCTTGGTAAATTTTCATGTCTTAAACCATGGTCTTACTATTTTGGAGATGAGAAATGGTTCTTCCATTTGTCAGGTTCTTCAGAACACCAATCATCATCCTGGACTGAAGAATCCCTACAACACATATATTATATTAGAAATCTGCAAAAATGCCTTTAAATAATTGACTACTGTAATGCTTGTTATGTAGTCCTTTGTCACTCATTTATTTCATTTCCTTAATAAAACATGACTCTTACAGTTCAAACAAAAACCTGATTCTTTTCCAAGTGGTTCCTCTTTCCACTAAAGATGAGGGAGGATAGTGATGAGTGTGATGTCCTTTCACTCAGTGCTAAGCCACTGCAGAGTCCATA
Source organism: Pardalotus punctatus (assembly GCA_013400915.1). Classification (NCBI taxonomy): domain Eukaryota; kingdom Metazoa; phylum Chordata; class Aves; order Passeriformes; family Pardalotidae; genus Pardalotus; species Pardalotus punctatus. Next base: position 148,021 of record VZTX01027586.1, read on the forward strand.
AAATCAGGTAACTGAGGATAAAGTTTGGTTAATTCAGGGTTATCTGCCTGTCAGAAAAACATGCTGAATAAAATGTAGCAAAATGCTATCTGACCAGGGCAAGGAGCCCAAACAGCATCATATAGGTGACCCTGTCATTTAAGTTGAACTTGTATTAATAATGGTCCTTAACAAGCTGTCAATCTCTAAGGACAGCCTTTTGTGCCTTTTCCCTGATGCTTTTGTGTTCGCTTACTCGATGGCCACAAATCAGCCCTAGCTGAGTTGCGGTCAGTCCAAGGGCAGCTTGGGAAAAACGAAGCTTCTTTCTCCTTGTCTTCCCTGCACTCTTGCTTTTTTCCCCTTTCTTTGCCTTTCACTGCCACACAAATCATAAAAATTGCAGGCTGGGGCTCAAGCTGCGTAAAACAAGCAGATACGAGTTTCCTCTTTGTTTCAGTGCAGAGCACAGATGGGAGGAGGGAAACTGCTGTTCCACTGAGATAACTGCCAGACAGAAAATCTGAAAGTATCCTGATGACACTGGGAAACAGGGCATTTTTCAGTCAGTAGGAAACCCAAATGGATTTCTTAATACCTGCTGAACAGTAATAGCAAGCAACTCGCAGAGTACTTAAGCTCTGCTCTACTTCTCCTACCTTTTCCTGTTAAATATTAAAAAATAAAAAATAAAAAACCCAATCCAAACAAAAAACCAACCAACTAACCAAACAAACAAAACCACACCAAAAAATCCTCAACTAAACAAACAAACAAAAAAACAACCAGCAAAACCCAAACAAACAAAAACAACCAAACCAAGAAAACACCAACACAAAAACCACCACACTGAGGACCAGAAAATAATCTGAAGGTTTGGACAGGCTACAGGAAAGCCTAGGACTCTCAAAACCTTGCAGCAATCAGTGGTCTTCCATCACTCATTCATGTCTGCTGGTGGCCTGTTCCTGGACTCCAAGCAACTGAGGCACTGAGTGAGAAATGCAAAGCTTAACCTGAAATAAAAACACTAGTATCAGCCGCACTTTCAGAGCTGTGTTCTCAGTTACTTCAAGATACAGTGACACAGAGCAAATTTCTCATTCGGCACATTAAATTGGGGCTTGTGTCAAGACTGGGCTTGCTCACTGTCTGTGATCCATCTCTTCAGACACAATATTAGAGTTCACCATGGTGTAAATTCCAGAACGCTCTGGAGATGGCGAACCTCAGCATCTCCTGCATCTCCTAGGCTCCAATCTGCCTCTATATACGATCTAGGTGGATGCAGGACACAGGCAAACACATGCCATCCCTGTAGGCTTTGAGCCCTGCCTGCACCCTGACTGTAAGCAGTAATGTGGACAGACAGCATGGGAGTGAGGGACGACGGCAGGATCTCTGGCCTGGGGATGCCCCTTCCCCAGCCCAGCTCACAGTGTGGTGCCACGTGATGTGTGCTGCCCAATTGTTCTCGCTGGGCTTGGATGCACCCTGTGCTCCAGCATCATGATCAAAGCAGCACACAATAATGAGGGTGTTTGCAGAAAGGCTTCTGCTCAGTCTACCCAGTCTCACTAGATTAAGTCCTTTAGCGTATGTTCAGTTTACCTTGATTTGCATTGAAAGACAGAGTTCATGCAGTGACTGCAGTTCTGGGTAGGGCTGTGACAACTCTTTTGACATTTCACTAGTCTAAAATCCCAGTTGCAGATGATTTTAAGCACTTGGGCAGCAGGCAGTTCTCATGAGAGGCAGAGGCACGTGGAAGAGAAGGAGGAGAGAGAAAATACGCCTTTTCTTTCAAGTAGCTTCTTACCCAGCTCGCATATAGCTATGCCAAATGACCAGGAACGTGGGTGTCCCTGCTTATTAGAAAAAGATGTGCTAGTCTCTTCAAGATGGAAATTCAGATTATTTTTGTCAGCCATCAATATTTTTGGGTTTTTCCCCCACCCTTGAGTATGCATATTTCCTGTTTGGAAAAGAGACATTTCCTTTGAAAATTGTATTTACCATTCAATACTCAACATCACAAAAAAAACTTAAAAGCCTCAAGAGGTGTAATGGTTGAGACAGGAAAATGCTAAGCATCATCTCAGCACTGACACACAGAGGACAGCAGATTTGCAAGCTAACCACATTTGGTTTGTGCAGCAACTTGTGCCCAGCTTATGTTTCCTTTTTTTTTGTCAGCAGTGTAAGCAAACCATTTTCTCACTGTGATCCTGTGTTCTGAGTTTGCTGCTACTGGGATAATAATCCATACCTTCATTTTGGTATAGTGAGAAACATTCAATTTGTGCAAAACGCTTTGGCATCTCAGATGAAAGGGCATTTAGAAGTGAAAAGTGTTTTATTACCATTGTTATTGACTTTTTTGAAAGGTAAACCTCAGCCTGACAAGACTCTGTTAAACAAACACCACTGAGGGCTTGAGGCAGCAAAGCCCAATTCAATTACAGAAACCACCTACCTCTACAAACTTGGGGAACTGAACAAACTACTGAGATCCAAATTCCACCTTTCGTTGTTAACAAGCTTAGTGAAGTGATGAAAGTCTTCTTTTCCCTGGCTTCTTTTAGCTACATGTAGCTTTTTTCATAGCCAAGGTTGTTCCCTTTTCAGCTCTTTTCTCTTGTGTATTTCTTATGATTTTTGAAAAGAAAGTGGAAGCAGCTAATAATGTCATTATCTTCTTGCACATCAGTGGACCCAAAATAGAGAGCTGACAGAGGAGTCTTCTCAGCAACTTTGTTTTGCCCAGTGATGCTTATTCTCATTCTTGTTCTTTGAGCAACACTTTGCCACATGTAAGACACCTTCTGTTTGAAAAGATGCATGGGAAAGAGTTGTTTCCCTCATTCCTAGCTTCATTCTTCTACACCTTTACACACAAAAAAGTTCATTTTGTGCTTCTCAACCTTATCCTAACAGCTGATAGACTGAAGAAAACTTGTGACTGTTTATTGACTACTGTCACACCTTAGACTAGCTGATCTAACTGTTGGTAGCAGAGCAGCAGCAGACACCTGCGTGGCAGCTCTACGAGCCTCTTCCTCCTGCTCTGGCATTGCGGGACTGAGCCACTGCTCAGCCTGTGGAGGGCAAGCACAAGCATTGCACACAACAGAGCAAGGGGATTATTGCAATGCCTTTGAGAACTACTGGCTTACAAGAAAATCAGTGAGTTTGTGACCTATATTGCACCTGACACCAGATATTCAAAGTTAAAAAAAAAAGGCCCATCAGTTGCTATTCATGGACACCACTATCTAATGAAATGAGAGTAGTAGTTCTCTTGATTTGTTTTATCTATCAATAAGGCATTAGATATTTCTTACAGACAAGGAATAAAGAGTTAAACAGGTTCATCCTGCTCCACGAGGAACTGGATAATTCAGTCTATTATCTGATTTTGGCATTTGTGTATTGATGAGTGTGTTCTATTTACTAATGGAGTTAAATGGAAGCAGACCAGGATGGTTATTATGGCTCTTTACATCCCATCAACATATCAGTATTCACAGTCTCTACTTTATTTTCCAAACTCAGACTGAAAATATGTTAAACCTAGGAAGGGAAGTGTATGGAGCTTTCATATGCAGAAAGCATTTGTTTTAATTAATCTCTTTTCACATGATAAGTCATACTCAGAGCAAATACAGGACCCATAGCTTTGTAGCAAATTGCACTGCTGTTTCTCAAAACTAGGTACTAGGTTTTAATTTGCTGATTGTAAAATACAAAATGGTCTGTTGGTAAGTTGCTGAAGAATGAAGATTTTATTATTGAGATTCTGGACTTCGATTTAATTTATAAAGAAAGTGCAGTTCATGGGTTTTAGCAGCTGAAGTTAAAGACTTTCTTATTCATTATTCTTGGGTATGCCAAGAGAGAGGTCACAGAAAGGCAGTCTTTCAATAGCAGGTCTTGGCAGGGATCTAAAGGCTAACTAACAACAGTTTGGAAGTGGGGCTTTTATCAGCAGTGCAGGTAAATACCACTCTTAGCAAATTACATGAGGAAATTTGCCAAGGCTGGAGGGTCTGCAGGTCATCTGGAGGAGATGTTTGAAGCATTATCTATTTAAATTATAAATAAAAAAAAAAAAAGACAGAATGCCCTTTTGACATATTAAAGCCCAGTGAAAGGGCACTATCACAAGCAGATTTTCTGATAACAGATAGGCACAGGTGCCTTCCAGTAGTTAAAAGCATCTTGGAAATATTAAGGGAAGATCAATGGGCATACAGGTTTCATTTTTGGGAGCATTTTAGAGTGATGTTGCTCTTTTGGGCATTCATCATATGCCAACATCATATTAATCACAGAGCAGATGGAACAAGGAGTCTTCAACATTTTCCTGCATCAAACCCCATTTACGTGAAACTTCTCCCATCTGCTTCAGATATCTTGGAGATTGCTACAGCTGCAGCCAGCAGCTATAATCTAGACTGATCACATGAAGTTCAAACTCAGTTTGAAAAGCCAGGCCTGACACAGGAACTAAGAGAAATAAGCTATCAACTTCCACTAGGCAAGGATGCATCAGAGACATAGGCAAGAGAAAACTTTGTAGGTAGCAAATTCTGGGTGCAACTGATGATAGTAAACAAGCTGACTTTGACCCAGAGTTAATCATATACCCTATCTGGTACATCATCAAATGAATATCAGGTGGTGCTGGCCCAGTGCAGGAGAAGGGGGACACTGCTACAGATGGAGGCAGGAAAGCCCAGAGATTTCTCCCATACATGTGTATGGGCAAACGGACTTTCATCTCCAAACCTGATTTTGTGAAGGAATAAAAGAGCCACAGAAATGTCAGTCAGACCTGTGGGCAGGTCTCTAGTCTGATCTCCATCTCAGAGAGGCCTATCACCAGCATGAGATCAGGTCAACTGCAGCTTTATCTAGCAAGGTTGTGGAAACCTTCAAGGTTGGTGGTTGAAAACCTGCCCTGGTAACCTGCTTCAGTGTGGCACCAACCTCCTGCTGAAAGTGCTTTTCTTAACGCTCATCTTGGACAATATGTGCTACTGGTTGTTGCCCTTGCCCTTTGTTTTGTCATCTGTAATAGCTAGGAATAATTTTGATTCATAGTCTTATTAACTTCCTTGAATTCATCATCTTATTAATTGCTTTTTGAGAACTTGTAGGCTGCTATAAGGTAAGCTCTTCACCTCCTTTTCATCAGATTAAACAAGCCCGGTTCCCTCAGCCCCTCTTTAAAGATTCTACACTTTAGGTTCCAAGATCTTGGAGTCATCCACTGGGTTTTCTCTAGTTTTTCTACATCATCCTTGAACAAAAGGCCCAACTTGCCTTATCTATGACAGGAGCACACCTGGCTACTATTGACTCTGGCATTTACCCCAACGTGTTGTTCCTTTTCATCCTGGTATTGTTCAGCCTGTCACTGCCCAACCTGCACTGACACATCAAATTATTCCACCCCAGCTCCAGAACTTTGTGCTTCTCCTTGCTGAATTCACAAGGCTGCAATGTACCCAGTGAAACCTTTATCCATGTGTCTCCGGGGGGAAGTTCTGTCACTCAGTATTTCAGCCATACTCCAGGACTAGTGTCATCTCCAGTTTGCAGAGGATACGCTCAGTGACATTCCCCAGGCCACCAATAAAGACATTGAACAATAATGGTCCCAGGACCAACCTTCAGGGTACCCGGCTTGCAACAATCTGCCAAATCTTTGCTTGTCACCCTTTGGAAAGGAGGAACAGCCATTGGGTGTATGGAATGTAGATAACACATCTCAGAGAGCTGGAAGCAATGCTGTCATAGGTGGTCACCTAAGGTGGCTTTTAGCAGCAGGTTTAGTAAATAGCTGTGATTTCAGTAGTTGCTCTGTAGAGACAAAAAAAACCCTACAAGAGAGCATAGCTGAAATGTCTGCTAAGGTTAGGCATTCTCCCTTCAGACTAAACCACAATAAATGTATTGAGCTAGAGGGAAATGACAGGTGCCATGAGGCCCAGCAACCGCTGCATTCTTCATTTCAGCACAATTCATGGAGAGAAGTTGAATGGCATGTTAACTGGCTAAGACAGAAGGGTGGTAGAACCCAAAGGACAGGGCTGATGTGGATTCCTCTCAGACCTGCTGGCATCAGTGTCTCAGTCTGCTCTTGTGTTAGAAATTGGCAGCAAAGGAGCAGGAAATGGAAATGAAGCAGTCAAGACTGTAGCAACAGGAAGAATCTATACGTTTTCCACTTTAGCAAAATTCTTTCTAATCCTACACTTCCTTGAGCGTTAGTTATTTTACCTCAAGTATTTACTGACCCAGTGAAGAACTTCGAAGTAACACTTGTTCTTTCCCAGCTGCTTTCAGAAATGGAAACAAGACCCATGGGATTAATTATATTAGTTATAAATCTCTAAGTGTCCTTTTGAAGATGTATTTTCATGGAGAAGGGCTTTGATCAAATGTACTTCTACCAAGGAAAATGTCTGTTATATCATAGATCATCTCCTATCTCCCTTGCAACTGTGATCCCATCACACCAACTCATTTCCCTTCAGGCAAGAGTGCAAGGCTGCACAGGAAATACAGTGTGGCAAGAGAGAGTACAGGCTGTAAAAGCTAAGGGGAATATAAGATTAATTTTCCAAGACAAATAATTTTGTGTCATCTAAAAAACATCTGTATTCACATTTTCACATTCAGAGAGAGAGAGAGAGAACAGCAAAATATTTATACATCTAGAGCTCTTCCATTAGCACACAAAGCGGGAAAAAAAAAGAAAAAAAAGAGACCTGGAGTAATTGTAGTTCCTTAGGCATCATTGATTTCACCAACTCATCTAGTTTATAATAAAGGCCTTCCTTCAGGAAGGAGTCATCAAGAAAAGTGTGAGCAGGTGGTTTCCAAACTTGCTTTGAAGCCTTCTGGATATTTTGCCCTAGATTACAGAGGATTTTGAGTTGCCTTCCATGAGCTGCAGAAACACAGGCAGCTCACACATCTGAGCTCTGTTGCCTGGGGGTATTTACACTTGCAAGTTACTCTTAATTTAATAGCAGTGGGTGGGGGGGGGTGGAATTTCAACTGTTAAAGTATTTAGGAATTTCAGACTGAGGAGTTCAGAGCAGTGTGATTGAAACTATGGATTTTGGAGGCAGTGACAGGATGGGTGCCTTGAGAGGACTGCAAGAAAACTTGTGAGAGCAGGAGTGGGTGCTGTAGCATCAGAGAGTTTCCCAGGGACAAGGAGGGGGGAAAAAAGTAGTGCTGAGCTGGAACATGTGTGAGAACATGAGAAAAGCTAAGATGGGTCAGTGACCGTATCAAAGAAGGCTCGTTGCTGGATGTAAAGCTGTTCCAAAATGGTCAGCCCAACCTCAGAGAATGCAGGGGAAAATGGCATGTCCCTCTTCCTCCCCTTAGCATCCTTTTTCCCCCAGGCCTCAGAAAGCTCCAAGGAACACAAACCCTCACACACAAATGCCCTGTGACCTGTACTAAACAACTTCCCTGCTCACATGGAAACAACAAGCAGGGTAAAAACTTCAGACAAGAGTTCATTACTATGTTTCATTAAATAAGCCATTCGGAGAGAGGGAAAAAAACAATGAAACCCCAAAGAGTGTGTATCACAGAAGAGACTTAGCCAAATGTTGAAAAGAAGTATGGGCTTGGACTGCCAACACATCTGAAAATACTGCAGCCCGTTCCTGGCACAGATGTGCCAGAAGGGAGGGACATAAAATGTATTGAACAGCTACACGATGGGATTTGAGTTGGGAGGTTACTGTACCATGTCCTCACTCAGACAACTTCTCTAAATGCAGAGAAGTAACCAGTGCCATGGCAGGGCATGCTCTGTTTCTTTCTGAGTCTTTCTCAGAGCACCACACAAAGCTGAATTGATTCCTCTGCACAAACTATTTCTGAGAAATCCCAGCCAGTGACATCTTCCCTATTTACCTATTTACCAAGAGAAGGAAGTGATGCTGGGTGTTGAATTTCTATGTAATATTTTTTGTCATACCACTGAGAAACAGCCAAGTCCCCAAGCACTGTCCACATTACTGAGAAGCCCAGGCAGTGCAGGTTAGGGTCTCTGCAGTATCAGAGGGCTCTGTCCCATAGGTGTGGTGGCCCTGACACCATGGTCCATTGCCACAGTGCTCTGTACTGCTGGGAAGCTTTATCTCAAGGCTGCAGGACAGTTTCCAAGTGGTCACCTGGGCAGAACCAGGGCAGCCCCCTCAGTCTTTGCTTCAGAGCAGAGTGGCAAGGCAACACCGAGGAGCTCTGCACTGCTCCCAAGGGGTGGCAGTCTCTCGGCAGGGTGTGAAGCAAGAAGAGCTTGCAATCTCATTGCAAAGAATGCAAAGCACTTTTGGATTCTTCTGGATGAATGACAAATAAATGACAACAGTGAAGTTATTAGCTGGCTGACATAACTGGCTCATTCAGACTCCCAGCTCTGCTCAGTATCTGCATGACCTCACCTCTGCTTGGGAGACAAAGTTTTTACTTACTGGTTGGCCAAATCTGAAAATTAAAAATAAAATTTAAAAAATGAACTTTTCTGGCAAGAGGAATGGGCAATGACAGCAGTCTGGGCAGGGCAGTTCACTGGCCAGCTCTCTCAGCTCAGGAGGTGACTTCAGCTGGAATTAGCAGAGGGAATACTGCCCAGAGACCAAGCTAAGCAAACACGAGCAGCCAGCAGGGACGGCACCAGCCTTCCCTCCTGGGAGAGGGAAAAAGCAGAGCTGTGCAAGGTTTCTGGGCATGAAAATGGCCGACTGGACACCACACTGCCACCTTCCATTGTGGGAAGAAGGAATTGCATTTGGGATCCCCAGAATAACCTTACTCAATGCAGACTGGATTTCAAGGGAAACACAGTGTAAGAGAGAACTGGTGTGTCGCTAATTTCCCTAATTTACAGCTACAGCTGCATTATTATGTTTACATTTCATATGACAAGGGCCTAGGAGATGACCAAAACAAACTGTACACAATGAGCAAATAACTGGCTAGGATTCACAATGACAATCAGCAAAATAAGGATAACTCATAAAATTTGAGGAAAGGGTGTTTCCTTTAAAACCTGTGCCATGAGGCAACTGCCTCAAGGTCAGCAAGCACCAAGCACTGCTGCAAATCCCTCATCACACATAACCGGCAAGAGGTGCTCACTAGCAGACACATCAGAGACACCTACGTGTCATGGGGCAGGGTGCCCCCAGGCAGACCCCTTCCAGAGGCAGCACAGAGGCAGCTCTGGGGGATCAGTGATGAGGCACCTATTGTGCCAAGGTCAGCCCACCTGGAATGAGCCAAAAGCCCTTGTCATCCTGTCCAAGCCCCTCTCTTGGACCCCTTGGACACAAGGAGATTGCCTGGGGTAGCCAGAGAAGAGGGACCATGAAAAGAGCAAGAGAAAACTTTGGGTTCTGGTCAGAGGCATTCAGGCACCTCGCTCTATCCATGACAGAAGGAATTAGGCACCTAAGCAGCTTTACAAAGTCTGCGCATACCCATCAGGTGAGGAATTTTGTCATTTCAGGTTATTACTACATTCTTTTATAGTCAGCAACAAAACCCAGTTTAAAAATAGGAAGCAGTTGCAGAGAGGCAAGGGGAACAGAATGAATTTTCTGTTTGCTTTACACAGGAACTTGGCAGTCTTGTCTCTGCTGACCGCAGTGCTGCACATCATTCCTGCATCCCCAACAGTCCTCTTCAACACTGAGCAACCCCACGCCACCACCTGCCTCAGAGCCATTTCTGGGGTGTGACCTGCAAGAAAGCATTTTTTTTCTGATATGCAATGTCACATTCAGAAGGTTGACTGGAATCCCAACAGGACAGCCCCCTTTTCCTTTATATTACCTAATTTTGAAAGTATGGATGGTTTCATTGTTGGTACTGTCTTGCCAGTAGAGCTGTATAATATTCATATGAAATCTGATTCATTTTCCCCATGCTACAAAATTCATAACTCAACAAAGAAAATAATCCTTATTTGGATAGATGCTGGATATCTTATTTACTCTTCCTCGCTTACAGAAGTATTTTAATTGACAGGTGGGATAATTTGTTACTCAGAGCTAGGTCTGGTTTCTAATTTTGATTCAAATATAATACTCAAGTTTATCCAGATTAAAGATTTTTCCTTTTAAATCAATTTTTCTATTATTAAAAATTTTAAAGTACACCACTCAACTAGATATTTGCATGTCTTCAAAGATCTATAATGTGAACAAAGCTTGTCTGTTGTTTCCTAAATGGCCTCCTGGATTTTTGCCTGGGATTAAATGCATCAGATGACGTTGGACCATCTGTGCTGTGCTTTGCTATTATTTTATTCTGAAAAATAAATGAACAGAAGAAGGCATTATGGTAGTTGCATCCGCCCATTAAAGGCCACGTGTTAAGCCAAAACCCAATATAATTCAACTATTAGCATCATTTTATAAGATCTTCTTTCTCTGAAGAAATACATAATGTGCATTAATATTTCATTATTTGTTATGTGGTTTCTCAGCTTCTGTTTAGGCTTGGAAGATTTACAGTGGAGCACTTAAAATCTGAAATACGCTGACTTCAGAGGCCTGGCTTGACTCTGGCTTGAGAGGACAGTTACTTCTCTGGTCAACCTCTGTGCTCTTTTAGAATGAGAATGGAAAAACCTCTGAATGCATATATAACCCCACATAATAAACAGAATACTGCATTCCAGGTTACCCAGTTTATGTCTGCCTGGAGAAATAACTTCTATGTGATCATGCTCCAAATAATGTGATTTTTTTAATTTAAAAAAAATATTTTTTTTTTTAATGACTAATAGCAAATGCCACCAGGCAGCATTCAGCTGTGTAAAACAGTGCAAAAGCGCAGCCACATCCTGGCAGAGCCTGGAGGCAGACTGCAGGGCAAAACCCTCTGGGTGTGGGTGCTGAGCCCACCCACACAGGTGTGATCACTTTCACCTGGCCACAGCACAGGGATGGGTCACACATGATGCGTGCTGTGACTTTGAGCTGGGCACAGCTGCACTGGAGCGTGCCGAACACCACTGCCTCGGCACGCTACAGGGGCCTTGGGCTGCCCTGGAGGCTAGAACTCCAGGAAATTCTGACTTCTGTTCTCCCCTTAACTGCAGCCATGCCTGAAAAAAGTTTCCACCCATCTTAAAATTCAGGGCACGAATTTAAACTTGAGTAATTTCTGCAGTGTCTTCCTCTTCTATCATAGGTAACTTTTCAAACTCCCACCAAGAGTGGGCATCCCTTTATTCTGTGCACTTCTGCTTTGTTCTCAGGGTTTTCTGGATGCTGACAAGAATGTTTTGCCCATAAAGATTTACTGCTTGGCAGTGAGTGTCTTTGTCATGATCTGTGTCCCTCTACTGAGGGAGAAAGCTCCTTGAGAAAGGCAAAGCAGTCCTAGGGGGAAGGAAGAGACTTCCTGCTTCTCTGCAAGTCAGCAGCCAGTGTGGTTACCCTGTGGTCTGCCCTCCCTGGGGACACTCAACATATTTGAGAAACTGGTCTATCTCCAGCAGTACTGACAACTGTGTTTCTTTGGACTTGTTTGGCTAGGACTTCAACTGGTTGCTATTTAGTTTTGACTTGTCAGCAGACTATGTCTCTGATTAATATTCCTTATGAATGGAAATACCATCGGCTTTTTGCAAATATAGTTTCTGTTTCTGTGTTATTTCTTGTGTCAAATTATATCAAGTGATCTCTCCCTGGCTGCATACTTCACACTGCAAGATGCTCCCTTAAATTTCAGGATAAAGATGCTCCTGTCTCTTGACTTGTTATGCCCTTGAGACAGGGCAATATGCCATGTATGACAAGAAAGCAACTTCAGAGATTCCTGCTTTGCCCAGAAGTGACAGTACAGAGGTGGTGTCTTATCTGTACTAGTAGCTCTTACCCATATGCATCAAGCACTGCCATGCTCTTTCTTTGTGACAAACTACAAACCACAGACTTTACACAAATTTCTTCCTACTCTCATCCTCATTTTATGTTCTGTTAAGCAAATCTCCTCTGCTGTAAGCATTACTCAGAACCACTCAGAAATGCTTTTGCAGTCAAACAGAATCTTTTATCTCTTGGGCCCCCAGAAGCTGAAAACTCAACACTTCGAGATGTTGGTACCTTTCACATATTTCTGTTTTCCATTTTCATCAGTAAGTCATGTCCCCTACTAACAGAAGGGTAAACAGAATTCACAATGAACTTAAAAACTCAAGCTTTCTCATGTGTAGTACATACAAATCATAGAATCACAGAAATATTAAGGTTGGAAAATACCTCCAGATATCGTGTGCAACCTTTGACTGATAACCACCTTGTCAACTACACCACAGCACTAAGTGCCTTATGTCCTGTCACTTCTAGAAGGGATGGTGACTCCGGCACTTTTCTGGACAGACCATTCCAATGCATCACTACTCTTTCTTCTTTCTTTAGAAAGAAAAAAATCTTTCAGATTCTGTCCAGTCTCAACCTCCCTGACACTTGTTGCATGAGAGGAAAGGCCAGTCCTCACCTTGCTACCACCTCCTTTCATGCAGTTGTAGAGATCAAGGTCTCCCCTGAAATCCATAGATACAATTTATATGTACATAATATATAGATGTATTAAATATTATATACCATATAGCATATGTGTGTGTGTGCATGCATGCGTTTAGTTTACATATAATCACGATAAAAAATAATGCATTATGGTAAAACTATTCCAGGTAAGAAAGAGTTCATTCCTACTCTGTTTCTCAGTAAAGAAAGGCAGGAGCCGTGCTTTGCCTGACATTTATATTCACTATCTTACAGAGGCTGAGCTATGAGGCAACAACAGGTGGGCTCATAGCACCCTGCACTGCAGTACCTGAAAACTGAGCATTTATCAGTAGTCACAAACAATTACACATCACAGTATTGCAGCCTGACTGAGAGTGATTTCAAGTTACCAAGTCTCATAAAGCAGAGCTCTTTCATGTGGAAGAGGCTGAGCCACCGGCTGAGCAGCTTTGAAATTTGCTCCCAAGTGCCACTGCGCTTCCCTGAGATGAAATGAGCCATTTGGAGGTTAGATGTTTGATCTGTGATAATGGCCTAGACTTCCCCTGTAGCAGAGAGACACCTTGGAAAAGAGGTAAATGAAAGCAGCCAACATGAAAATGGGGACCTGAATTCTGTATCTGGGCCCTTGTACTTTTTTCAGCATCCCTTAATGGTATTTCTACGTTTTCCACATTTATTTGGCCCTGTCTCCATATTTGTCCTCTTCCTCCATTTTGCTCTTTCTCATTTGTGCTCCTCTTGATACTTTCTGTTCCACTTCACTCATGCAGTTACCTTGTGACCCCTCTCCCAGAAACCGTCATTTTGGCTTGCTGTGCTCTTTGCCACCAAAATGAACTTCTATACCTGCCCCTGGCTGGCACCACTAAAGCTCCAGTATAGCTTGTTTTCTCTGTACATGCCTGCACAGTTTTCTCACTTTAGAAATATCCGTGGGCTTTATAAAGAAACATTGCCCACTATATTAACCCTGAGTGTAGTAGGAAAAATGTAGCAACACAGCCAAGGTTTTAGGAGTTTTGTATTATTGCTGATATTTTTGCCCCAAAGAGACAAACATTGTCAGCAAGCTTCCTCTGCCAGAGCTCAGAAGAGACTGAAACACATCTCAAAATCTCATTAAATGAAGGCAGTGTACATGTCTCTGCAAGAAATGGGAAGGAAAACACTTAAAAACCTGTAGCTTCATGCCCCAGGGACAGGAGCAAGACACGCAATCCTTCCATTTGACTGAGATGTAATCAAAGTGCTGATGCATAAACATTTTCAAATGAGAGACAGTGCCAAAGCCTCAGGAAGAAGCATACTGCAAGATGCAGCGGCATGAGCTGCAGATTTGGTTAGCTTCTTCAAACTGCCAGCTCTGAGTTGAGCTTTATCCACCTCCCCTCCCCCACACTGGTCAAATGCTACAAAGTCTGCTGTGACTTGCACCTTCTTGTAACCTCTGGACTTCTGCAGCAGTGGCACATCCTAATTGGACCCATTTGCCTTTCTCCACGGATCCAGAAAAATCACGATCATTTGGGTACATGCACCAACTCTTCACCTTTGCCTTCAGCCCTTGAAAAGAGGGCAACTGCCCTGGCTGGGCTCAACGAACGTTATGATGGAATTGTGAGTCCCGCCGTGTTCTGTGTCATTACAGTCATGCAAGACAAGGCATGTCACATCCAACAGTGCCCTTCCATTAGCAGGAAAGTCAAAGACCTGAGGTGATCAGAGTGCTACAGAGAGGTTCACCCTCCTGCACTGCCCCTCCAAGGCAAGCAGGGCCCAAGGAAGGAGCTACAAGTCCCTGGGAAATCCACTGAGTACAGCAGCCCTTCTGCAGAAATCACAGGCTCATTCCCCCACACACACTGGGGACCCTGACATGAGAGGCACACCAGAGGGGATGGCGGCTGATAGTGTAGACAGCTCTTATGACTTTATCATGAATCTTGTAACGGCCAATGTTTGTTTTAAAGTTCCTGGAGTCATAGTTTCATAGAGCTAGGAATAACATCATTCTGGGAGCTGATGCTTGGTGAATATCCACTATTTCCCTGAATCTATTCCAGTGGTGTGCCTTTCCTTCTATGTTCTTCAGCTTTCCCACAGCAATTCTGCCTTTTGTCATATTATCAAGCATTGGAACAGGCTGCCCAGAGAAGTGGATGAATCACCATCCCTGGAGGTATTTAGAAGACATGTAGATGTGGGATATGGGACATGATTTAGTGGTGGACTTCACAGGGCTGGGTTAAAGACTGGCATTGATGATCTTAACAGTTTTTTCCAACTTAAAGGATTCTATGACTCCATGATTAATGCACATATTGCCCAGACAGACCCACACAGCTAGTCAGTCCATCTCATCTGCATGTGTGATCTGCTTCTGTCACTATGTCACCTTTGTAAGGCTACAGTCTCATCAACATGACAACAGTTACAGGAAAAGAGCCCTGTTGGCTGGCATTAATTGTACTGCCCTCAATTTCTGGTTGTTCTCACATCTGCTTTCTGGTGCCTGGCCTGTGTCTGTGTATGATTATGTGGTACCCATAGCATTTTATTTAAGATAAAATAAATATTTGGTCCTTGTAGTTTCAAGGCAAAAGCTAAAACCCCTAAAGCTTATTAAAAATACCATGGTTTATAACTCAGTGTAATCTTATGGCTTTTAAGTTGCTTTTGTGAATTTCTGGAGCCTGCTTTCCTGAACCAGAAATAAAGTTCTGGGGCTGACCAGTGGAACTGGCCAGCAAATGGCTGGGCAAGAGCATTGAGCCCCACAAGGGCAACTTGGGGAAGGGTTCTGAGCTGTCCTCAGCCCTGGCTCAGGTGCTTCCCAGCCTGCATGTTAGGGTCAAAGCTGAGGAAATAGCTAAGAATGTAGCTAAATAATAGCTAAACATCTGAGAGGAGCACACACACAGCTTGCAGGACTGGATGTGCCGCTGTATGGCACTACAGGAGACAGGAGGGACCGCAAGAGCTCAGCTCTGCTGCTGCCCCACCCTCATCACTGCAGGCAGCACCAGCCAGGAGCCACGCTCCTCTGAACCTCTCCCCACAAACCCCACCGAGAAGCTTGCCAGCTTCTCTTCCTTTACACTCACATGTGTAAATTCCTGGATTGGTGAATAAAAAATACAAACTTTCTGCTGATTACCAAGGGGTGGGAATGTGCATTAAAATAAGTGAACTGAAAGCCTGTGCCACAGGAAGAATGGCTGCCACTCCTGCAGTGGTGACCAAATGGTGAGCAGGGTCTGCACACCAGGAGCAGCTGGGATCATGCCTGAGTGTAGGACCTTTTTCAGCCTCCAGACCACTAACGCCCCACGGACTCACTGTACAATTGCAGCAAAAGCAGAGTTAGGGGAACTGAAAATAGCTGAGATTGATCCTTGCTGTGTGAACATATAACCCAAGTTACATGCCATCAGCTCCAGGGAGTGAAATTTGTAATACCTCACATACCATTGCTGCATATGGAAACCCCAAAAAAGGAGCAGCCGTCAGGGGGAAAGTGCTTTCCCTGGGGAGGCTCCTGGCATATAGGAGCGCAGCATAAGGGAGAATTCACAGGAAACTTGGTCAGAACAGGAATCTCCTGTTAAACTTAAATGTGTGTCAGTTCCTGTTTAAACAAAATGTATAGTCTCCAACTAGCCACAGTGGTTAGTTAATCTCTGTGTTTTGTTACTACTCAAAACCCTGAGCAAGCCTGGGCCTTTGTGGTATCTGTGGTACAGAGACAGGACAAGGCTAAAATAATCTAAAGACAAACAAGATAAGATGAGAAAAGGAGGCAAAAATGAAAGGTTACAAATTTTGCAACAGGTCATTGAGCCACAGTGCAACCAAGTGTAGACTTCAGTGCATCTAATATCCGGTCCAGTGTCTGTTTCCCATTAGCTTAGTGAGCTCCTGGAACACATTCTCCTTGAAAGAGAGCACAACTACTGTATCACTCAGAAAGAAGTTGGATAAAAAATATATATATACCTTCACAACCTATAGGTTTTTTATATTATACGAAAAGACCAATTTGAGTCCCCATTTAAAAAGCTTAGATACCCCAAAGACACTGTCTATCTTTCAGGCTTTTCAAGATTTTCTGAAATTCATCAGAAAGTTGTTCAGTGGCAGAAGCTTGTCAATGGAACAATGGCAGTGTTCTGGTGGCCAGTTTCTGGAGTCAAGCAAAGCAACTAGGAAACAAACTCCTGCCACTAACAAAATTCAAGAAAACAACTTTTTCTTCATCTGAATTGCTTTTAGAGACAGATTTTTAAAACTAGCTCAGACCAATCACCCCTAATATGGGTCTAATCCAAGCCAAGAAATCTGAGAAACACTGATGTAAACATCTGTACAGTGAAGACCCTGTGAAACTGCAGATTTATGGGAAATAGATCACAGCAAGATGTTAATATCCCTTCCCAGACACCACCCCTTCTTCCATTCATAGTCATTTGTCTTCAGTATAGGATGTTTTTATATGTTGTCTCTCTTGCTTGCTTTTCTACTACAAATCAATCAGCAAAAAACTTTCCTGTGGTTGCTACTCTCCTTTTTACATCAATCATGTCTGTAGGAAATTCTTCCCCTTTTTTAAGCTGTAGAAAAACTAATTGAGGTGAAATCTTTACAAAGTGAATTCATGTATGTAAAATTTCCTGTTGAGACTTACAAGTGTAAAAGAGAATTAGGTCTGGTTGCTCTCAAGTGCAAAACTTTCAAGTTATCTTACACATGTAACTTTCCAGACAGTTTGTGTTGCAAAATAAGTAGGGACATTTGCTTCTGTGGCCATATGCAATACTTTTAGAGCAATGCAAGCAAAAAGGAAAGAAATATCAGAAGTCTGTACAGGAAATGTTTGCTTAAAATTCAGCTTCTTTGCTTGCAGGATTTGGATAATGCTAAATTCCCTTTGCTCCCTCAAGCAAGAGGCTGAGTTTTTGCAGATGACACTGACCCCAGTGAGCAGAAGTCCCATCACTGAGAGACTGGAGTGCACTTGGGGGTGTGTAAGACTGCCACGCTGATGTCAAGGGAGACGAAGGACACACACCTCTGCCTTAACAGAAGTGGGAAAAACAAACCAACAGTCATAATTAGAACACTTCATAAAACAGATCTTTCCATTCTGTCAGCAGAAGCAAAACAGATCAGTCCCACACCCCTGGCTACTTTTGCTCTCCTCTCTTGTCATACACTGTCATTTGTTTTGGCTCCTGACCAGCCCATTTGGGGCTTTGAAGGTGCTTAAACTCACAAGAAAAATCAACAGCTATCTGCCTAACATTGTTCTTACCCACATTGCCATATTCTGATTCCATGAAATTAAGCTTCTTTATTACTGTTCATGACATTCCTGCTCTTTTAGTATTTAGACAAACTTTTCAATGCAAGAGTCTTAGGTGGGCAAAAAAAAAAAAGAAAACCAACCTTTATATTTTCTAGTTCCATTTGCTCTGAGTTGGATTAGCTATAAGCATCCTTTGTCCAGATTGCATAGTACTACTTCTTGGTTTTGCAAGAAAATGGAGTGTTTCTTGAATAGAATAAGGCACTGAGCTTCTAGGGCTTTTGCAGTGTTCCATCTCTGTAGATCTACTTTCAGCTTTTTCAGCTTGTTGCTATGGAAATCCAATCTGGCCAAGTCCTTTGGGACATGAGCAGGAATTGACAGGTATTTTAATACATGTCATTAAAACAGGCCCTGCAACCACAAACCAAGTAATTTCAAGATCATTACAATGCTTTCCATATGGGAAAGCAGATGTAGAGAGAGGTGGTAGAGAAATAATCTGACCACAGAAATGTGAGCAAGAGCCTGCACTCTCTGAACACCAATCCAGTGCACTCTGCGTAGGTCTGAGGCACTTCTTTACATTACATGACCCTAAAATGTCCTTGAAGCAGTGATAATTCTCATACCAGAAAATCAGTTTGTATTTTATTATGGACAAGGCTATTAATAACCAAATGGCAAAGAAAAGCACCCAGAAGGCAGAGTCATTGGTCTCTGTGTCAGACACATTACGAGAACACTGAAGTGACTGGTCCCCGTGGGATCTCTGTGCCCATTCAGTGCAGAGGAACGACCAGGCTTGTTGAGGAAGGACCGGCTGTGTCACATCACTGCTGACAACGAGTGGCTCTGTGGTAGAGGTGTCCCCAGCACAGTGTCCCTGTGCTGCTCTGATCACAGCCTCCCTTGTTCACTGCTGTGGTGATCACACCTTCACCTCAACACACTGGAGCTGAGTCATTCACCCCGACACACCATGAGAAAGGGGCTGATCTCTTGCTCACGGCTGGGGCACCACGGCACCGTGAGGTGGGCTGGGGACAGTGACATTCAGACACAATGTCAGCTCCACTGCCTTCAGCTGCCACAGTGTCTTCTATGGCCTCCTGCAAATCAGACACAGATGTCTCAGGAAACAGAGGGAAAGAGGAACCTAGAGAGTTTCCACATGTTGTAAGTGATTTTCCTAGCAATTACAATGCTATGGCATGATCACAGACAAAATTCAGTTCTCCAGGGCATTATTTAAACCACCTTCACCGTGAGGCCATCTCTTTTCTCCTGCACCTCTTGTCCTGCCCACTGCAAGCTTTCAGAAGTGATGGGGGTCTTATGGGATGGTGAAACCAGGCCCTTTTGGCTCAATCTCCCAGCAGTCTTCTTTGTCCCTCGGACATCTCCAACCAACAGAGCTCCTCACCTTCATTCGCATCTAGCACTGCCTTTCCCTTCACACCGGCCTTTTAATAGAACAGTTCTCCAAAATAATCCGGGTTCCTAGGTCTGTGTCCCTTTCCCTAAACTTCCTAACAGGGAAGGCCTTTATTTCTGAATTGTGGTAGGCTTGACCCTAGCATGGAGTGGCAGTAAATGCACTTTTTATAAAATCTTTCCCATGGCAGCAGTTGTAATTAGCACTACTCAACCACTATCCAACATCTGCACTAAACAAGGGAGGGGCTATACCACAAAATAGTGGTGCTCAGACACTACACAGAACTGTAATACAGTTTCATTACAGTTCTGCTGCTGTTTCTTGGCATTCGAGTGTTCAGCTGAAAATTCAACAACTCTCACAGACTTCCTGTCATAATGCATGCACACACTGAGGTTTTAAGGACCATGTATAGAAATTTGAAATCTTTCATCCATCAGAGTGGATGCAGGAACCCTGCCAATGCCCATAAGCAGTGGGATTTCTAAAGCCATCTCTGCTTTGAAAATAATCAGACTATGTACACTGCTCACCCGTCATCACTCTGTAATTGCTCAGTCAGAAAGGTTTAGTCTGAGGTGATCTTGCCTAACCATGTCCTCCTGCTGCCTTTAAATGCTGCACTTTCTGCTTCATTCTTACTACTGCTATCACAGCATCACTGGGCTTTGGCAGAGATTAGGGCTTCATTGTGCAGGACACTGCTCTGCCACTGAGAAAGAGTGTCTGCCACTAAGCACTTAAGTCTAAATCGACTGGACAGATAAAGGGGTCCAGAAAGGGTGCACTACTGTCTCCCTTCAGTAGAAGAAGAAAGAAATATAAGCACAGACCTTACCATAAAATCACATCGGAGGTTTCTAACAGAAACAGATTTGTACTACTAGCTTTTCTCTGACCATTTTAGCATGAGACCATCCTTTTGTTGTTTGCTCTCAGTCTAGAAACAATGCTATGGGGAACTTTTTTGGGTGTGGAGGTTTTTTTTTTCCTTCCTGTTTCCAAAAATACAGTTGCTAAGTGTGATTTAATACTGAATTTTGAGAACAGGTTTGCACTGCTGTCCTGTTAAAACACCTTTCTGGCATGCTTTAGATTCTTGCATCCTTGTGCTTATCACCTTTTTCATAAAACATGCACAACTTCCAAACATGATGTGAAGAGCTCAGCTACAGCCTCTGCAGGGATCTCTGCAGGGATCCGGCTGACCCTGAGACAGTGCTCTGATTATTTTGATTGCCTAGAGGTCTCCATCAACCTACAGGGAACAGGCCACAGTGGTTTTGGGTTTTTTCCACTCTAAATAGCTGTTTGAACTCAACAGAACCAAAATAATTAGGTTGGAAATAACTATTAATAAAGAAGCATTATTTTAATTTAGAAAAGCAAAATATTGAAGAAAAGCTCATAAAATGCTGGTTACTGCATTTATTGGAAGAGATACTAGCCCCTCTCCCTTATCCACATAAAAGTTGTCTCCAAAAAGGCATGATATTACTCCCAAAAAAGGAATTACATGTTTTCATTTGTGTGGTTACAACACAGATGTGGGCTGTACTCTATTTTGTGAACTGAAAATCAGATCTGGTGCATGGCTTGAAATGTCATGAAGAGATTCACATTTGAAAACACTAAAAACTTTACAGTCTTTTGATGATCAGGATGTAAAAGGATTATCAGATTTTGTATGGATTGGCAGATCTTGGTATTTTATCATGAGTCCAATTATACATCATGATTTTATTTCTGAAAGTTCCTAATGCCAAATCCTGTAAACAGATAAGGCTCTAAGCTTTCATTGCAAAAAATAAAAGATTTCTCTCTTATTGCTGTCGAGGGAAAATATCTCTTTAACTACTTTTAATGATTCATACAATATAACTGAAAAATCCCACCTTTGAATCAATTTTCTTTTTAAGACAATCTACTAATATATTGGACACTTATTCCTGGCTTTAAATTGACTGTGGTTAGCAATTCTGCAAACCTTTTATGATACAGACACACAAAAAAATCCCAGAAAAACCTGAAGAAAATGCTCAGCCTTCACTAGTTGATGTGCTGGGAAGCTGCAATTCTTGTCAAAGTGTCATGTGTTTATGGACATGGCAGTGGCATCACATTTGAACTGTTTGACTTGAGTTAGAGACAGCTTCCCTTTCTCAGCTGACAAGGTATGCTCTTTATGGGCTGAGCATGCATCCAACCTTCCTACCTCTCCCTGCCCAGTGACCAGGTGCATGGGGAAGCATAAAGCACTTGCAGAGTCCGAGGACCACTGCCTTGACGATGCTCATGGTCACTCATCGATCTGATCTGTACGGTGTTCTGTGTCCCGGTCATGAGACATGGCCTGGTTTTCTTCTGCCTCCCATTTACCACAGGCAGGAACAATCTCTGTAGTATGCACTTGCTATTTGTCTTCTCCTTAGCCTTCCTCAGAGGAGCCCATCAAAACCTTTACCATGTCCTTATGGTGAACAGTCGTCCCCTTTAACCCCTCCACTGGTAAGAGCAGGTTGCTCTCAAATGAGCCATCCTAATGCTGTCAAAATCCTCATGGTTCGTGTTCCTTGTTTGCACTGTTGGAGTTTGGAAAGATTATGCTGGAGAGTATTGTGCCATACATGTACTCTGTCTACATAACAGCAACTTACAAAACACAATTGCACTGTTTAAGTGTGTTATATAATTAGTGCAAGCGGGGATCTGGCCCTGCATGCTGTTACTGTGCTGTCTTGGTCATCATTTCTGAGATCTATAGCACCAGGGAACATGATACCACCAGTCTGTAGTTTTCAAACTTAAACAAAGTATTTTGTTGGATTGGTGACCAAACTAATTTTTATGACATGTCATTTCTGTAAGGACATTGCTTTATTTCGCAGAAGGGTTTCCCATAGATAATGGTTGTTAGCTGGCTGAGTTGGAATCTAGCAGGATTAAGGAAATCTAAACTGACAGCTGGTTTTGTGCAAGGAAGCATAATGTGGCTGTTGTTACAGGAGGCAATATGGGATGTTTGTGCACAAATGCATGACAAGGGGGCTTGCTCTTAGCTGTATATTTAAGTGCAGCTTAGCAGTTAAAGCAGCGCATCAGGGCTAAATGCCTTGCAGAGAAAACTTCATGTGGTTTTTCATCACACACACTTTGTGGCTG
Organism: Pardalotus punctatus; assembly: GCA_013400915.1. Taxonomy (NCBI): domain Eukaryota; kingdom Metazoa; phylum Chordata; class Aves; order Passeriformes; family Pardalotidae; genus Pardalotus; species Pardalotus punctatus. Next base: position 170,492 of record VZTX01027586.1, read on the forward strand.
TGAATAAGACTATGTTTTTACTTTCACTATAGTTTTCAGAAACAGATGTTTGAACTCTGGTCAAAATGAAAAGGAGCCATATTGCCAATTACCTTACAGAGAAGCCAAGTCAGTTCACCACTAAAGAGTGAGGATCACAGCTAAAGGAACAGATTGCCCCTCCAGATAACAGCCCAGCTTGTAGGTATGCACAACTGATACAGCAGAACTGATGTGTCCTATCAGAAACAGTACCTCAGATGCTGACATTTCATATACCAGCTCCTGGGTTTTGTTTTCTCCAAGCAAACTGCCCCACAACTGCTAAGAACAGACGTTTGAAAACAAACACAGTTTCAATGGGACTGCACAGCTCAGTGCTCAGAGGCAGCACTGCCACTTCTGCTGAGCTCAACAGGCACTGAGGCAGCTTCTGGTGCTGAAGGTGCCTATCTGGAAACACAGAAAATTTCTCAAGGGTTTTTTCAGTCAGAAGAGATTTTCCTATATCAATTAAGCTCACAGCAGAAAAATATTGGAAATTGCTTTATTACAGGTCTGTGCAAAATCACAGGCCATACTTTGACATGCTTTGCATGAGTTTGACACTAATACAGCTATGACAAATACACCAAAGTAACATTTCGTGTCCAGCAGTCTCAGTGAGGCCTGGGATTTATAAAGTGCTCAGTACAATGCTAATGATGTTTTGGTGACATTGACATAATTGAGGCATAAATGTTGTCACATGGGACTGACATTTGCCAGTATTAGCTAAAACAAAAGTGGGAAAAGCTGGGAGCCATGAAAGCAGAGAGACTGGGAAAAGGTGTGACAGTGATTTATGCTGAAACCACCAGAGCTGTGTCTGGCATAAAACACAGTGATGCAGAGCAGGGCAGAGAAAGCATCTGGTGCTCATTTGCCCATGAATGTTGCAAAGCTGGAGTGCACCTTGCGCCTACTCTGGCACACGGAGGACACAGTTGCCTGGCTGAGCGAACAAGTTTGAAATGCATCCAGAGCATTCAGGGGAGACTGAAGCCCAAGCTGCCTTAGGGTGCAGTTTGGACTTCTGCAGCTCCCAAGACCCAGGGCAGGCTGTACTGGAAATAAGGCCATTCTGGAGACCATGGAGTGTCAGGTAGACCATGCTGTGCTTGTGCAAATGAAGGACAGAATGCTGGTGTCATGAAATACGATATTTTCCTTCCCGCACAAATGAGACAGAAGAAATTGCTGCAGGAGTCCCCCAACATACCCTTGTAAACCAAAGTCAAATGTTCCAGCAGAGCTGCTGACCCAGGAGGTGTAACCTCATTGGGCCATTCTGGGAAAATGGCTTGTTTACAGAATGGGAACGTGGGGATAATTGCCTCCAACCTCATCCTGCAGCTCCAGCATTAGAGGCAACTCTGTTCACTCTCAGCCATATTCTGCAACAAGATCCTTTCCCTCAATAGTTCGGTGATTTGATGATATATGAGATGTCCTGGCTGTGAAGTTTCAGGTTTATGCTGCTGTTTGGAATAGAAATATGGCTACTTTCACAGTAGTCTAACATGAAACTAGGAGAAGATTGCAATAAACAAGAAAAATAAGCTCAAAAACCACGATTCAAATCTGTTTGAAACTTATCTGTCAGTATCACACAGATCCTTCAAAGTTGTATTTTCTTCCTTAGCAGGATCCCTTATTTAAAATTTACTTCATATATTGTGCATGTTGGAAAATAAGTTCTGGTCTGCTCCTGGGAAATTCTTCTTCAGAACTGCTGCATTTTATTAAAGCAATTGGTTCACTTCCACTAACCAAGCCACCATCTGACCACAATTAATCCAGCTATTTTGCACACACAGTTTATCTTGTTTTCCTTACTGATTTTGATAGTAAAATGTGTGTGGATTAATAATACACAAATATGTTCTGTTTTCACTGAAGTAAGGGTCAAACTGGCAAATCTCTGACCTGAATATTTAACTCTGAGTGCAGAACGTGTGCTAAAAGCTTATTTAAATGATACATCTGCTGAAGAAGTGATACAGATGCTGGAGAGTGTAATTGTACTTGCTACTTTCAACACAAAATCTTACTGATATTTTCACAACTAAGCTTTTGCAAAGCATATTTGAGCATGGATCACTGAAAATTGTAGAGCTACTTCTTGCTTTCTAATGAAGTCAAGAAACCATCCCAACTTGCCACAAATGTAAACAAACACCAGGAATCCAATTGGAAGCAGGGACAACACATCATCCAGTTTCATTTCCTGAATAAACTAGCAGTGTGAGAACCAGGATATAATTTTAGGGAGGGCAGCAATTCTCCACTTCATAGGCCTGACTGAACACATTTTAATGAGAAAATGCCAGTTCACTGGAACTGATTAATTCCACATGTTTTCTTGTTTCCTGTTTGCTGTGTTCACCTTTGGGGGCTCCCACCCAGGCTTCTGCTGGAAAAACAGGCACGGCCCGTGCTTGTGTGGCATCCAACGACCCATGCTGGGCCACCATGTGGGGTGTCACAGCACCCTCCATGAGGACCTGCAGAGTCCAGACAGTCCTGATCGTCAGCTCCAGAGTTGCACAATGATGTCCCCTGCAGATCCCCAGCAGAAACAGACATCTTGAACAAGGCCTGCTTTCCACCTACACCCCTTGATATGCTGTCCCAATAGCCAGACACTTCTGATTTTACAAGCATCCTTTATTTTCTAGTTTCTCCAGATTGACTTCTGAATCCTTTGGCTCAATTTGCCACTTTACTTGATTACAGATCCTGCTGGATTCAAATATTTTCTCCCACTGCAGTCAATTACTTACCAGGATCAAATTTCTTCTCTATTTTCTCTCCAATATACAAAAGCTGTACAAGACATTTGAAGGCTATAAGTCTGGATCTCATCCTGAGTGTGAAAAGCCTGCATTTAAATAACTTCACTTTTAGTATCTTTTATATTAGGGACATAAAATATGAAAAACACAAAAATATTAAGACCATTACTTCTTTCTAAGACTCTTTTTGCAGCTTAAGCAGTGTATTCTGTAGATTTGTAGGAAGAGGGCCCAGCTATGAGAGGGTGCAATTTATGTAATCAGGTATCTATTTTATGATCTGTTTTAAGAGTACATCAAAATGAATACCCAGTCAAATTGTAACAGAAAGTTCTACAGATTCCTTTTTATTTGCCTAGGAATTGATAACAAAAAGATTAGGGACAAAAAAAAACTTTTAACAGTAAAAATGGTGTATTACATTGGCTAACTTTATTTGTCTCAAGTCAGAACAGAGACTGGAAGGATTATTTTACAATGCAAATGATTCAGGGCAAGGGTGTTCCTTTCATTTTGAAAAGAACGTTCCCAGAATATTGTTCTGTATCTTTTAAATGAGTTGTCTGTGGAATGGTTGTGTCCCTCTGCTTTTGTGCATAACATAGCCAAATGAGGTGAGACACTGTAGAGCAAACAGCCGCCCAAAGGAAGGTAGCAAGAAAGGAATATTCTTGAACAGCAAGGTGATGGTGGGAAAGAGGGAAAGAAGGAAAGAGCCATTTCACTGGCTTTGTGACAGATTCATGTTTGAAGTAGAGGCCTGTCTATCTAAAATTGGTGATGATGCACAATCAGCCAAATGTAGTATTATTGGAGAATTAGCTTCAAAACTTTCTGAATCCCTCAGACACACAAAAGAACTGGGTATTTTCCTAAAGGTGGGGTCAAAAAATGTGACATTCTTCTACTAACCTACTGGATGGCACTGCAAAAGTTACTTCACCTCTCTCCTCCCCTTCTCTGGCGCTATTTTGGAGGCTCCCCATGGCAGAGATTGCCACTGTTTGTAGGGGCTCAGCTGAGATCCCCAGAGACCCTTCGACAGGAAGCAGAGCATTAACCCCTTCTCGGCCCCGAGAGGGACAGAGGGGTCCCTGCCCAGACGGGGGACACATCCCCGGAGCGGTGTTGAGCCAGACAGAGCAGCCGCGGCTGCTCAGTCCTGCGCAGGGCGCGGGCGCTGCCCGCGGAGCCGCCGCCGCCGCACGGGCGCTCGCCGGGACTGCGCTGGGGCGCCCTGACCTCTGCTGGCCACGGACAGAGCCCGCCGCTCCTCCCGCGGGGAAAAAGGGAGGAAACGGGAAAGGGCGTGTTAACCCTGCTGCGGTTTCTGCCTACATTCTAGTTGCTCGCCTAATCTCTTCCTACTTTCCCAGGGGAATAGCATGTTGGGTACTGAAAAGTCTATGTGGTGTTTCCACGGGCATCCAGCAGCTTCTGAGATTGTTTTTCCATGGATTAATTATTTCAGATGCATGATTTGGCAGAGGTATCCCTTTTCTGTTGCAGATAGTTTTGTCAAACTTTAAAAGTTGAGCTGAAATTTTCCATGCTATGGACTTTACCTCACCTCGGGACATTTTTACTCCTAGAAGTCTCGGTCTGGGGGAAACTATTTTGAGTATATCCAAACATAATTGTGCTGTTACTGACATTCTCAAAGTGTTTAAACTCCGGAAACTGAAAGAGCACCACTTGAGTTTTTGCTAAGGTAAGGCAGAAACGCTTTGTATTAAGCCTGTGACCTTTTGGCAAAACTATAGACCTTTCAAATCTACAATTTATGTGTGTTTGGTAGTTCCTAGCACATCTCAGCACCTTTTACTGAAGATTTTGCTCACTACCATGCACGATCTACAAGCTCTACGCACTTTTGCCTGTGGTCTTAACCATGGCTACCCTAGTTAACATCCAGTCTTCCCACCGTGGGAAGTGGGTGACAGTATTAAGGGCTGGATACAGAAATTGTCTAGATGAGGAAGAAGGTTGAAGACAAGAGTACCAACACAGAAGGGTCACGCTTGGAAGGAGCAGCATGTGTTCTACATACACCCATGCCTTGTAGTCATCTCTAGTCAAGGCATCCCTGATGGCAGAGTCTTTCCTGTAGAACCTGCTCTACACTGAGCCAGCTAAGATGAAAGATTGCCTCTAGAAATTGGGGTGGCCTAGCTGCAGTGAAAATATTCTGTGTACCAAAAAAAAGCCCCAGCATTGAGGCAGGGAGTGCTACCCAGTATGGCAGAGTAATCATGGCTGTACTAATACTGCTGCTGCTTTTAACACTGTATAAAGCTGCACACAAGGAGAAAGCACTACGTTTGTGCCCCAAAACTGGGACTCCACAGTTTGGTCAAGCTTTGTTCCAGCTTGTGACTGATATGCCTGCAACTTTCTTCCTCTATCAAAACTTGGAAAACACAGTCCACCTCTGCAAGTTGAGAAAGGGTGTGGAGCTGTAAAACAAAAATCTCTTTGTACTTTATTTAAGAATGGAGATCCATCAAAGATGTCAGCTTGGTTTTTACTTCTGCTGCAATATGTTTTGGATTTGAGATTAATGAAAAAAAAAATTGTGATAAGATTTTGGTTGTGATATACAAAGGAAAGCACAGTTTGTCCTGACCTACTTTAGGATAAAAGTATCCATATCCAGCTGAACAGCCCCCTTTTTTGGTGGTATACAGAGTGAAGAGCCCAAAATACATACATGATTTAAGAAAAGTGTAATGAGAATTGCCCATATATAGAGATCAAAGTTAAAGAATAAAGGAAATTATCCCTATCTTCTGTTCAGTCAAGTCACTAAATTCTAGTGTGTCATTGTGTCAGTAGTGTTTGATTTGAAGACTTCATTATTAAGAAGTGAATGCTCAACATCAGTAGATATCAATATAATGAATCTTGTTGCTTTCTGAAATCTTCATCCTGGAGATCTTTGGTAAATTACTTATATTCCTAAATTATCCTTTGGGGGCAAAGCCAACAAAACAAAATCAGACCAATCCAAGCCCACAAGAAGGAAGTATTTCTAGTTTAAAATAAGCACCTTTCTGTACAGCAGTTCTGTGCTATGTATGTGCATCTGTGTGCATTGCAGTGTGCAGTGCATTCTCAAGTAATGTGCCAAGGAAGGTACACACTAAAACATTATCAAGGATTGACCGACTGTATACACCCAAACTGATAATATGGCTGAATTTTCTTTCTGGAAAGGCCCCTGGACTTAGAAAGGTGAATATGTTTTCATTGTGTGAAAAGCACAAACCAACATGCCGAGGAATTAGTGTTTGCCTTGTGTTGATTACTGAACAGAAGAACCAATTGTTCTATAAGGCATATACAAAACTATATATTCAAGAAATTCTCTATTTATGGAAGCCCAGTTACCATATTTGCATATACAAATAAGCACATTGTTCACCAAACACTTGCATATCTCAAAAATTTAATTAACAAATCTTCACTCAAAATTATAACCCATTCAATGTTGTCATGAGTACATTTGCCATGTCCTTCACGACTCTCTGCCTTTCATGTTGAAAATGTAGCCAATAATGTCATTCAAATATGGTGCTTAAACTCTGCATAAGGAAGCACAACTGAGCCCTTGACATTATTTAGATCATAAGAGGGGTTGAATGCAGGGAGAAATCTTTATAATATTTTATTTTACTGCATATGGGTAATTCTTATAGCCTGGTAAGGACTGTGTGTGACATGATTACCAGAAATTAAATGCCCCAGAGAGAAAGTTATACAATTAATCACCAACTTTTTTGTTACTACTCAGCAAGATTTTTATTTTTTCATGCTGAGAGACTGAAGGGAGAAAAAACAGATCTTGAAAAGACTATATCCAGACATACTTGCTTTATTTGGCTTTGAATTTGCTTGTGCTTCAATAATTATCCTGAACATCTGGTTTCTTTGTTAATCAGAGAAAGCATGTTTTATTCCCTTGACTTTTTAATAAGAAAAAATGAATTTATTACCATCCGCCATATGAGAACCTACTGCAACAGTAACAGTTTGCAGGAACCGAACATGACATCATGCTGCCTGTGATATGCCTGTGTATGCCTGTGTGTGGGATGCTCACAATAGTGACTATTTTCCTGTAGGATTGAAACCACATGCAGGAACTCCATGGCCAGGGGCAGCCAAGACTGCATCACCTGCTTATCACCGCAATGGCCAACTCAACACAGCCAGGGACTTAAGGTAGGAAGAGGGATTTACCCAGGCAATAAAATAGTTCATCCCTTTAGTGATGTTCAAAAGAAACTTAAAGATCAGAGATGATCAAGGCTTTGCTTCCTGCAATGTCAGCCTCTGCTTCTCCACTCCTATCCCAACATTCATCCTCGGGTTTGATTTCTGCCCCGGGGTTTATATAACAGTTTGTTATGGCAGATAGACAAGTTTGAAGCCCGATGGAGACTTTAAGCCTGTTCAACTGGCCAGCAACTATTCAAGTCCTGTTATGCAGAGAGGTTGGAGGCTTCCTGTGCTCCCTTTGTCCTCCTCAGAGATGCCTTCATCACCACCACTTTGGTTATGGCCACATTTAGGAAGAGGAGAAGAAAACGTAGCTGCCTCCTGTGACATCCAGTTGGAGTAATGCCAAGTGATGGCAGACAGTAAGAAACAGAAAAGACAGGACTTTCTATTTCATAGTAGCAGCTCCAGCATCATGTTGGGGACCTGCTGCTTCACCAGACCACAGACATCACTGTGGTGAGGAAAGCAAACTGTGATACAAGGGGTCTCTGTGCATCAGGAAATTGATCTGCAGATAAGGATTTGGGGTTTGGTTTTTAAGAAGTTTTATGAATGCAGCAACAGAGGACATTAAATATTTGCTGTTTAATCAAAAATGTAGGAATGAATTTTCATCAAAAAACCTTCTCACCAGTTGCTTTCTCACAGAATTGAAGAAAATTATAATAGCAGGTAAGGTAGCTAAGTCTAGGATAGAGCCTAAAATGGTTTGTGGAACAATAGTTCCAAAATGTCTCTATTTTATGATTAGTAAAACCCATAGGAAAATACTTCAGAGTGGGCTGTTTTGATGTTATGCCACATGTATAAAAGCAGTACTGCCTCAGACTCTCAGAACATCACGAAACCTGAATGGATTAAAGCTGCAATAAGAGATCTTTAATGATTACCTCCATTGCACAAGGTCCTTCACCACAGAGGAGAATAAAAAAGCCCTGCTCCTGCTAGAGCACTGCTGATTTCTGCTGACTTCCTCCATGGAGGAGATTGCCCTTCTGACAGGCTCTGGGCCTCCCAGCCCTCCTAGGCTCCACTAGCCGGTGCATTCCTGCCCCACTGGCAAGAGCTTGTGCACACTGAGATGCCAAGAACATGCAGGACTTCGGGGACTGGGGAGGCACCATCAGCAGCCACTGCTCTAAGGGCATCCGGGCAGCAGCCCCAAGGCCGTTCTTGCAGCACCTGCCCCGTGGGCAAAAGGAGATGGATGCCTGGGACGGGCAGCGACAAGTGGAATCATCAGAGCAGCGCTGGTACAGTCTGCAAAAGGCTGCAAGATCACACAACAATCTCACTCTCAGAATCTCGTTATAATGGCCATTGTTGCAATGGTCTCAGATCTTCTACACTGTCTGTGTTCAGTTTTGACTTTTGGGGTTTTTACATCTAAAATCCCTGGTTTCACAGGCTTCATGGTCTTTTCCATGCAATTTAGCTTTCATAAACACACATGGGCACACACAAGACGATGTTTGTCCTGCCTTACTTCTTCTGCATGAGTCCCACATGAGGAAGAATCAGATGTTCTAGGGTGATTCAAGGCATTGCCAACCCAGTGCCTGGACCATGATGCCAAATTCCCTCATCCGCTGACTGTGGGGATGAGGGTATTTCCCCTGACAGGACACCCGAGTTCCCCCAGCTAAAGCGACTGTCTCTGAAGCACCCTGGCTTTCCAAACACACAGTGGCTGAAAGAGCCACTGACACAAACAGAGGCTACACTGTCACTGTGTGCCAAATGTGCTGGCAAGGCTTGGGCCAAGCTGGGCTGTGTGAATGGCAGCACTTCCTCTCAGATCCTGGCACTCGGGCAGGGTTCCCTTCACCCACAGCCCCCACAGCCCAGCCATCTGGGAGAAGCTGCGGCAGCTGCTGGAGACCACGCACTGCACAGGGAATGCGCTCTGCCGGACAACGGGAATATGCTCCGCCAGCCAGCGGCTGATGCTGGGATCCAGGATCCCCCTGGATGAGACACATATGATTGTTTTTCCCCCACTGTAAGCTCGGGCTGCTGGGCAGTCTGACAGCGGACTGGGTGGTGGATCTCAGCGGACCTGAGCAACTTCCTCCAGCAATCAGCTCTAACAAAAGGCTTCTGTCAAGCCATGGAGAGCTGGGAACTGGCATTGAGCATGCGATGCTACTATTAAGGAATTAGCACAATTAAAAAATTATTTTGGCACCAAACTTCAGCAATGTCTGGGACAACAAGACAGACATCCACTTCTACCCTTTGTTCTGATGGTCATAAGCAATTTTTGCCTCTACCTTTTTTTCTGTTCAAGAATTGGTCAGGGGAGGCAGGGAGTGGCTGCAGTTTATACAGGCAAAATTAAATGTATCTCCTAATGCTCTTTAAACTCCAGCACTTAGAACAGACCTGAAGCTAAACATTTAACATTACTGGATTTAGGATGCAGTAAAATTTTAAATGGGCACATGCTCTTCTTGAGTAAGCTGTTGTAAAAGAGGTTACATGGGCTTATATCTGTTGAGATTCAGTCTAAATTTTACTCTTCTGTGTTCTTCCAAATAATAAAATCACATGAAATCTTGAATGTTGTTAAGAATGACTGTAACACCAGACATGAAAGGACACTTGGTTTTGCAGTCTTGTCAAAACTCTGGCTGAGTTTTCAGATTTTAGTAAAAAAATTAGTTTTGAGTTATTCACAATGGCAAGTCTATGAATCTATTTTTAAATGGTCTTATTTCAAACCTCACTCTGTTTTTAAATCAAAGAGGAGATCTAATCTATTTCCAGACATTTCTCTTATTGGTTTCTCAGAGACATCATCTAACTGTATTAACACAGCTTGTCAGAAAGGGCTTCCTTAATAAAATGTAGCCTTTATCAAAGGGAAAGAAAAGAAAATTTTATTAGTTTGTTGACCAGGGCATTTCTACAGATGGCATCTGCTTTACGTCCTTGCTCAGATCTGACTCTTGTCATTGTACCATTTTTATAGTTTAATTTTGCTAATATGAGCATCTGAAGTGATTATGGAGAGATACTTAATGGGAAGCATATATGAAAGATCTTATTAAACAGCATTCCTGCATTATCTAAAACAGATGTAGTATTGTAAAGCAAAAAAAGCCTTTATTAAGCCTCCAAAGCTGTCTTTGTCCATCTGCATAAATTGGCAGGTTGCATGAAGACCTTTTTGTTATTTATAAATAGAATTGTGCCTGAAATACAACCATACATCCAAAAAATCTCTAATTTAGGAAGGGTTTAAGTCCTTGGTCTTGATATCCATCTTGCAGCTAAAGCCTGTCATTATTATCTGAGGTTTTACTGCTTGCTTCCACTGGTTCTTCTTGTTATTTGCTTTTTACAAGTCATCTTCCAGTTAACCCTCACTTTTTTATTCATGTCATTGGCATCTTGCATGTGTTGTACTAAATAAATGTAGACATTCTCACCAGGCTGTGAAATACATATGTTCAAAAGCCCCTAAGGCAATTCCATTAGCCTTTACCTTCTCAGCATAAGATTTGCACTGCATTGTTTTTCTCTTATAAAATAGAATATACTGCTAATCATACATTGTTGGCTTCAGTAATTGCCTTGTAAATCCAGAGCAGGAAGGCATCAAATGGCCCTATCCTGTCTCCTGCTTGGGTGTGTAGTATCTCCAGAATACCACACGGTTCTCCCTGAAACTGCCATTTACAAGACAAATGGGAGTGAATTCCGGATGGATTCTGCATCTCAGTACTCTTGGATTGGGTGGCTGCTCTAACTGCAGAGGTCTGTCACTTCTGCTAAGTCCAAAAGCAGCAGTCCTACGCAGAAGCCAAAGTACACGAAACCCACATCCAAAGCTTACAGGGTGCAGCAGATCTGCAGGGGTCTGTCCCTTTGCGCCGTGCAGTGTGGGGCTGGATAGCTGCCCTTGGGTACCTATGTCAGCCAGTTTCAGCCTTCACCTGCTCACATCATCTCTCCAGGCCACCCTGCTCACAAAAGGCATGCCTTTTTCATGCGAATGTCACAAAACAAGAATTTAAGAGCCCAATATAGGACCAAAATAAGTGGTTTTACAAGTTTTCAGCAGCTGTAAAATTAAAAGGGATGCAGTTCAGTTCAGTCAAAATTTCCTATAGTTTCAGCTGAAATATAATTTCTTTTTTTTCCCCCTCTCACTGAGTGATCTGTAAAAACTGAACTTTTAAACTTTGTAAGAGCAGTGAAGATTTATGATCCTGCTGTAATTTATTTTATGTTGAAACTTGGAAGAAGTTTTCTTTATAAAGTATTTTCAGTTTAGAAAATATTGTGTGAGGCAGCCACTAGTCAAATTTTAGCATCTGAAATGTGACAGCATTCTACACATGGACATCTGTAGGGAAAAAATGTTTCAAAATAAAATTGTATACCTCCTATTTCTGGTTCAGTAGTATGCACATTTCTGGCTCCCTTAAGCTAAATAGCATTGAAAGGAAGGTAAATAGCAACGTTCTCATTCTAACCCAATTCCAGGGCATTACTGTGACTTGGGGATTTAGTCTCTGTTCATTTCTGAATTATTTTAATTGTAAAGCAGAAGCTCCACAGTTGTTTCTGCATTCATCACAAGGGCAGAGGAGATAGGTGCCTGTGTGTCATGCAGCCCAGGGATGAGCATTGCACGGCAAGGGAAGGGCTTGGATAACAAAATGCCATTGTTACCAGAAACCCCTGATTTTCATCTTTAGATCCCCAGCTAAAGCACTTGATACTCACCATAGTCAGAGAGCAGAGCATTATATTGTGACATTTAAATAATGTTTACCTTTCTCCTGTAGGGAAAATTTTAAAAGCTACGGTGAGGTTTCCTCCACAATTGGCATTTAAGAGCTGGCAGCGGGCAGGCAGCATGACTGATAGTGCTGGCCAGAGATGCCTCTGCTTAACACGAAACAGCACCAGCAAATCTTACCCTGAGGAATCACTGCTGTTAATCACCAAATTTATTAAACTTGAAAAGCTGCTGACACACATCAACTGTTCCTGCTGGTGGGAAAGGGATTGACTCTAGCACTTCATCTTGAGATGGATATAATTCACAAGCTTCTTCTAGCATCTGGTGCCAACCACAGAGAAGACTTATGTAGTGTCAGTAAAATATGAGGCTGTTATCACTTCCATGTTTATGAAATGTTCTGTGCTTTACAGTGAATATATTTTCTTAAACAATGTGAGGATATGGCTGAGAACCTCACACCTGGGTGTTACCTCTCCTTCCACAAACCATGTCCAAATCAACCCATATGGACTTTTTAACAGTATATTTCTCCGACTGAGCAAGTAGGATGAGAAACCCTTCAGTTCCACAAAGACAGGTTGGTAATGTTTTCTGGAGGGTTTTTTCTAATTATCATTTGGCTTAAATGATTTTTTCTGTGACATATGCATGCATGCTGAAAAATTTGGGACAGATATGCTCTGTAAAACAACCCACACAATTACATTCTTTAGATCTGATTTCAATGCTGCACAGAAAAAAGACTTTCTTGTACTTCAGATCACAGTACCTTATAATGACTGAGATGTTCAATGGCCACTCCATGGGGAGGTCTCCCAATCTCTCTCCATCATGTTCTTCCTCAGATCTGCTGTTACTCCTACACCCTTCTAGAAAAAGCCATCTAAAAGTCTCCACTACTTTTCTCTCCACCTTTTGAATTCTACTCTCTCTCTATCATTACAACAGCCTTACTAGGGATGTCTCATTGCTTTTTTAAAACACTGGACTGTTTATCAAGCCACTCCGCATGTTACCTTGCATAATTTGATCTACTCATATGTCCAAACCTCCTTTTAATGTCAGTTCCCAAAATTGTCTTGCAGCTCCTAATCCTTTTCCCTCCATTCTGTTCCACTCTTATTTTAATTTTTTTTCTGACCTTTTCTAGGAGATGCTTAGCTGGCATGAACACACCTAAATCATTATCCCCTACAGAGTCACCAGTGGATAGAGCCTGCAAGAGGTCGCAAGATATCTTCCTCCTCTAATGCAAATAAATATTCACCTATCATCTTAACACTTTCCAGGATTTTAACACACCCTTAGAAAGCCTTCTCTAATATTTTGATATCTACTCTAATATCGACCATGTTAGCACTTTAAAGTATTCTAATTCTGCCATGATCTTTCCTGCTACAATGTCAGATGGTCTCTTCCTGTGTCTCACTCAGTTGCCACATGATTCGGTGAATTCACACTTCCTCCTACCACACTGCAAGGGTGTTACCATGAGGATCTTCCATTCTTCCACAGCCTTCTCTTGGTTTTGAACTAAGAAAACCCAATTCTGGTCCTAGCAAGTGTATTTTCCAGACACACTGTTATTTTATTCGCTTTTCTCTGGTCTCCTGCAAATGTATTTATGTCTAAAACTACAAGGCATAAAAATCAAACATCCTAAGAGGCTTCTCTGCACTGAGCAGAATCTTATTTTCTAGCCTTACATATGGATCTCCTGGATTTTTTTCTTTCAGCTTCCATTTCTTTCCATATTGTGCTTCTAACCATGCTACTACTGTAACTTGTCACCCTGGTGCATGGCATGTACTGACAAATCCAAAGCTACAAGAATACACAAATTGGGTTTTCATACCTCTGTTGAGAGGATGAGAAAATACATACTATTCTTCATGTTCTGCAGACCTTCCCTGTGAAAAGAGTGAAGTTTTACAAGGTTACCCAAAGACCACAGTTAAGCTTGCAGCCTATAAATATGATTTATAAACTTATTGACTATCTCAATTCTCATTAGCTTGGGTGCAAAACAAAATAAACCCCCACTGGACACAATTTTGTCCTACCCTCAGCATTATTCAAAAATTAGGTTGCCTGAAGGGAAACGTTAAATCACTGCCTGTTATGGATTCCCTCCTAAATTGTTAGTACTTCCAAATTCCAGTGCTTCTCCTCCAATCTTGCCTTTCTTCTATCATCATTTAAACAACTGACAGTTCTAATTATTGTACTCATAGACAAGGACTTAATTAACCTAATCAGCCTGCCATGGAGCTGACAGGTATGCTTTTCTGTCAGAGTTAGGTCAAAACATGTAATCTGCAATGAATAGGAGCTCTTTTTCAGCTGCTCTGGCAGTGGTTCAGTGCATCCATGTCTCTCCTCAGGCCACTGAATCGTGTGACCTTGCAGCTCACAATGAAGAGTGATGATTATAAAGTGTATGTCAAAAAGCTAGTCTTCTCTGACCCAGTTTCCAGACACAACATGATGGACAAATGCCAGGGAGGCAGCAGCCTGTGTTATCAAACGGGGCAAAGCAGAGGGGAGCATTGCTTCAGCCGTGCCCAGAAACCATCGCCGTCAGCGTGGAGCAGTGCCGAGAGCTGTGCTTTTCAGGGTGGGAGTGGGAGACACGATGTGAGATGGCACAGAGACACCATTGAGGCACTCCTGGGTGTCTGTGTCTGTATGGCTCAGCAGCCTGGCCACTTTCTGGACATCATTAAGGGAAACAAAGACATGAGTCCTTCTGCAATCTATGGCTGCTCTTTATCATCAGGAACAGGTTGATACCACACACCTTGTGGATTCCCTTGCTGCTCCACTAGCAAAGGTCAGAGAGGGAGACAATGTCTGGGAAAAATTGTGACAAACAGTTTGTGTCCCTTTCTCTCCCCAGCCCTCTCTGAAGCTGGAGCTGCAGCATGCCAGAGTGGCAAGCCCAGATTCTTATTAACTTGCTGGTTTACCCTGGACTAAAAATAATACAGTGTACTTCACATCCTGACAAATGATCTAAAATTAACCTGGCTAGGCAGTTACCTATAAATCAAAATACACTTTTTAAAGTATTTATATAAATAAATCCTTTAATGCTGACTATTTTTTGTGCAAGGGCTGGAGCAGCTGCAGTGCTGTTGGCACACCATTTAGGACTCCCTCTTTCTCCATTTCCTCCCATCCTCCTAATATTCTCACTTCCTTTGAGAATTTCCTATCTTAGGAAATATCCCCTTGATGAAAAATCAACCAATAGAGAGAAAGGTGTTTCCCTGTTATCAGCTTCCTTCCTCCCATCAGGGAAGCCAGCTGCCAGCAGCAGTGACAAATCTGTAAGAGAAGCTAAGCTTCCAACTGAGCCATAGACTGGAAGAACATTGTAAAGAGCTGGTGGATGTCACTGTGTTTATGTGAAATCTATCTCTCCTTGGGTCTTGTAAGGAGGAAAGTACTTAAGCTTGCATAGACATTACTCATTAATGAGATTGCATCCTTAGCCATTATCTCTCAGATAACCTACTACAAGAGCTAGCCCCCCAGTTCTCAGTCCTGGAGTTCAAATTGCGCAGTAGAATAACAAGCAGAGTTGCCAACCACAGGACTTCCCTCTTGCAGCATTGTACAACCAGGAACAAAGGCGGACTCACGCACCAGTCCTTCTCAGGTGATAATGCTTGTTTCACTCACTCATTGAATTTATTCAAACCTAGGCTTACTTCCCTCTGTCTTGTTCCTTTTAAAGTATTAGGGAAAACCTGGGATTTATAACTGCCTAGACAATATCAGTCACATTTTAAACTAAATTTTTTTGCCAAGGGAAAAAAAATATATCCTTAAAAGGTGAGTCAGACTAGGTTAAGCATCACACACTGAATGGAACTCTAGCCCTCATAGCTGAGGCCCATAATGTGCAGAAAAGCAAAGAGCTAGAAACAAAAGTCCCAGTTCAAATCGTCCCTTAGGAACATGAACAAAGGCAAAACACTGACATGTATAATAAGGAATATTAAATGTTACGAAATCCTATGAAATCTTAATCTAGTCTTTCAGAAATGGCAAATGCACCCTGAACTAAGTCATGCAGAACACCAAAACTCTGAGGAGGGCTTGAAAACTTTCATACAGGATCCCAAAAGTATAGTCATGATATGCAGGGCATCAATGTGTCAGGTCCCTGTGACTCGTCAGACCACTGACTTGTTATGCAACTCAAAATACAGCAAGTAAGACATTTGTGGTTATGTGTTTTAGTGTATCAAAAAACAGAGACTTTATATTTTAGAAACTATACTGGTGAAGAGAGTTGATTTATGTAAACCTTCATATTTGCAAGTGCCAGTGTAGTGCTGGCCAAAAGGATATAATGAGTCCAAAATAAGGAGTGACTAAAAGCTATTTAGACCATTTAAACCATACATGGGACCACTGGAAGCTGAGCAAGCAGAGTTGAGACAAGAAGCCTAAGCCACAAACTGAACCATGTTGCTCAGAGCATTTTTACAAAATCACATTGAAGGGCAGCTACCTCTAAAAAGACAGCAAATCTCAAAGAACCACAGGGGCCCCCCAAATCACTGGACCCTCATTGATTTTAACATGTAGGAAATATGGATTAAAATTAGAAGATGAGCCTCTTGAAGCGGTATGGAATCCTAGGAAACTCTTAAATTTATTCTGAATTATTTAGGAAGAGGAGAATGGATTCTAACTTCAATCTTAAGCACACATCCTCACACATTGTGGTTGTAAAACACAGTTTAGCTGTTCTTTACTTGTGTTTGTAGCCTCAATAACACCTTGGCTGCAATGTAGTTACACAGACTGGCGCATCTAAGAACTGAATATTACTCGTATTAACCCTAAAGAGCTTCTTGAAACATGGTGTGTAAGATACATAACAAACTAATATTGCTGTCTGAGGCCTAAGCTGGTAGAGTAGATAAGTAAGGTTTCTGCAGCAGAGGCTGTTCCCATGTGCCTGTTTGCACTGCACCCAGGGGGAAGAAAACAACATCCTGATGGGTTCGCCAGTGTGAATCCCAAAACTGGTTCTCACTAAACAATAGCTTTCCATTAGTCTGGTGAAAGGATGCCTCTGATCACAGATACTGCAGAGACAGTCTTTTCAGGACTACTTCTACTCAGACTTTCTCACGCAGGGTAAGTAGAGCAGGGAAACAGCTTTCAGTGGAAAAGCAAGCAAACAACAAACAAAACAAACCCCTCTAAGTAAGGATAGATTAAGAGTCTGGGAATCTTTTGATCTTTTGGACTCAGCTGTCCTCCAGCAGAACAGAGAACAGCTGACTGTGGAAAAAATAATGCCAAGTAACTGGATTTCTGGAGAAGAAAAACTAAAAAGAGGCTAGGAGTGAATGGAGAAATGTGCTTGTCAGTGAAACTGGCTGGGTGAAATCCTAGTATTGCCACAATCAATCAGGAGCTTTGCTTTTGGCTGCAGGGGAGCCAGGCTTTAACCACTGAGTTCAGTGCGGACACTCACCTTATAAACAACATTCACGCTGGAAGTTTAAAAACTTACTGTGAAAACATTAAAAAAATTCATTATTTGAGTAAATTATCAAGTTGTATAAGTATAAAGAAAGTCGTACAAAACAAAGAAACTTTATTTCCCTTTCAGGTGAAGAACTATAATGGGTATTACTATGAGGTACATTAAGATTTCTCCTGTTAAAGTTCAGACACAGTTACCAAATTGTTGGTACGGTACACTTCACCTTTGACAAAACCTGCCCATGTGGGCTTCAAAAACAAGGAAGTCTTCTATTTATCAGTATCATACTCATGGAGAGAGTACATATGTTATACATCTATATGCATATGTACACAGAGAAAATCTCATTGAGTGAAACTGTTTTTGTCTAGGGATCAGAATACTTGGGTGTATGAAACATTATGCTGGTTTACAGCCCTTGAATTATGAACATTGTATTGCTAGGCTGCACCTAACTTGGCTCTCGCTCAAATCAAGATTGCTGGAAAACTTTTTATGAATTTTTTTTTTAATTCGAAATTGCCGACTTGTATAAAAATGTAAAAGTTCTAACAACATGGTGGGGTTTTTGTGGATTTTACTCTGGATTTTCCACACCTGTCTACCTAGACCAAAGGGTGACCAAAGACCTGAGTGTTCTTGCTTCCCAGAAAAATGAGCCTTTGGCACATCTCAGGATTTTTTAAGCCCTCAGGTCTCAGATAAACTGTCTTCAAGTTAAGGCTATGGGGCTTCTTTGGTCTACAACTTAGAAACTATATGTACTATAAACCAGTATCTTCCCTCTTTTCAGGGGGTACTGTTTAACTCTTGATTTTGTCAGATATAGGACAGGATTAATTTTTTTTAAATATTGATATCTTCCCCAAATTGGAAGTGATATTTTCTACCCAGTTCTGATTCTATTTTCAAGCATGAAATGTGTATTTGTACAGCAGGAAGCTGAAAGTTTTAATAATCTCAACTGGTACTATTCAACAACACTTACCACAGTCCAGTCTGTGCATTGTAAACTGGAACTGGCAAGGGGGACCCTCCTTACTCCAGAGCTACTTCCCAGTGCTGGATATGGAATTTTTATCTTGGGAAAAACATTTGAACAAGGGTGTCTTAAAGAGTCTTAAGTTACCTGGGAATCAGTTACTCAGGTAACTCAGGGACACAAACATCAGAGGTGCACAAGCACATAGAAGCTAAAGTACATGGAAACTCCCATTCTACTCTGGGATCCATGACTGCCCAAAGGTCAAATCCTCAGTGTGAAAGTGGCACTTGGGCATGGGCAGAAACACATGGGTGCTCCCCTTACAACGACTTGATCTCAGCTTAAATGTCGTCCTAGAAGAAATATATTGTCTTCCAAGGATAGCGGCTGTCCTTTGAATCATACAAATCATACAAACTTCTCAAGCTCATGGCAATTACTGCAATCCATTTAAATACATACATACATCTGTATGTACACATATGTATTTAAATTAATTGCTATATATATATACATATATATAGTTCCCTGGCAATAATAGCAGTGAAGAATTATGAAGCTCATGTAAATAATGACTATACTTCGAAATGAAACACACACACACAAAAAAAAGATAGTGAGAAAAAATAAACTAGATATTTAACAGATTTATTTTTACATTGATTTCGGGTCTTCATTTATTAACAACAAGCTTTTTCCATAAGCAAGCCAATATTGATCTGTAGGACAAGGGAGAAAACATAAAATATTTATTCACTCAAAAAATAACAGTAAGCAAAAATTTTGCTAGATGGTCAGACATCTGTGCAGGATGCTGGGAATGCATGGGGAGTAGTTTATTAACAGAGCTGTTCTGCATATTTTGTGTAGGTTACTCCTCTTGTTTTGAGCTTCTTCTGAAAGATCAAGATTTACCGCCTGAACAGAGGTGGCCATTCATTCATCCAACATAAATTAGTCTCCGGTGCAGGTTTAAGGCAACTGGCAGTGCAGGCCTTAACTCGATGAACCTGGAAAGGCCCACACCTCCCACACCACTGCTTTTCAAATGAGAAATTCCTCGGCACAAAAGACTCAGCCCACAGGACTTCTCCAGACAAACAATCAGCCTGCAGTGCTTCACTGGGCATGAGGGTCTTGGCAAGGCGCCATTCACTATCATTAAAAGTGTTTATAAAAAAATTGTTCATTTTTGGCCAGCTTTTTTTTCCAAGGCCAGCCCTCCACCCCCACATCTTCAGTGGAATGTGTTAATAATTTGCTTTGTGGAGATGAAAGGCTCTTTGATAGGAGCAGCATAAACACATCTCACTGTGCTCAAAGGTCTTTGTCCCACAATAGAAGCATAGTTTCTGTACAGTGGCTTGAACGGAAAGAACAGACACATTTCTGAATCATTTTTCACTCTTTTTTTCTGCCTTTCCTCTTCACATACACACATATACCCCATTTGTCTCTTCCTTTATTTCTTAAAGTCTGTTGTAAATCCTTGTGTGGAGTACAAACAAGAAAGTGGCTTGGAACAAGAAATCCTCACTGATATTTCCAGCAGATGGATTAAAAATACCAGCCAGTCCCCGCAGTCTGTGGTGTCAGAAACCAAAAACCACACCAAAACATGGGTCTGTCCCAGAGTATGTGACTGAGCATAACTTGGAGCAGTGTGTAGCATGGGAGGGGGGAAGACTCCAGCTGCTGTCATCTTCTGATCCTCTCTTCAACAGCAGGTTTCAGGGCCTACTGAATAAATACAGATGAGAGTTTATAGTTCATCTGCAGGAAAAAAACAAGTATCATTACCTCAAAATGCAGTGTATACTAACAAGCACTGCCTAACTGTTGTCCCCTGGCCTTAGTGCCTCCCCTTCACTGCCCAGTTTGAGCCATGGTGTGCATCTCATCTGTACTCACACTGCCCCTTTGAAAGCACAGCCTATTGGTGCTGAACCACAGCACCAGTCTGCAGTGATCCTGGATGGATAAAGATATAACTGAGGTGTGGCTCTCACTTCTGTCCTGATTGACAGGTCAACACCAGCCTTAATCACCAACATTGTCTTGTGGTATTCAGGACATCCTTCAAGATGAGCTTTGTGTAGGTTTGTTTTATTTCACTTTTGTCTGTTCTTCTGATAAAAAAAAAAAGATGGTATATTGTCCTGGCTTTACCTGTGTTTTTGTTTTCCTAAAGTGTTCACAGCTCTCACGCTATGTTTCTATTTACTCTTGACAAATTATTTGGGGTTTTATTAATGGCAGTCCACTCTAAAGAACAATAAAGCTATTTTACAGGTGTGTCACCTTACAATTCTGAAGCATTATCATTCAGTAACTAGAATAACATGGTCAGATAGGCTGAAGTGACTTGAGCACTTATGCTACTTTTTTAAGGTAATTCAGATATTAAAGGCTTTTAGCCATTGCTCCATGCAATGCTAAGCTCTATATGTTGCCGACTATATGTAGACATATTTGGAAATGGACAGCTGCCCAAGAGCTCAGATTGCACTGCTCAGCAAAGCAGCTTCAGTCTAGACATGCACGGTCACAAAATCCTTCTGAGAGAGACAGTACTTCTGATAGCCAATGCTCTACCAATGCTTTTCACATATATGTTCTGTTTTCAAAAGGATTTTAAATTCTTAATGAACTCTGCTCAGAGAGTCATTGCTGAAAAGAGGGATTGAGGCAAAAATGTAAGGGTTTAGGAAAAATATAAGCATTGTAATTTAAATGTATGTTTGCACCAGTACAAGCAAAGCAGACAGTCTCTGGGCTCACCTGAGGTGATAAGAATGGATTGCTTTAAGTCAAGTCACAAACAGCTGACTTGTATTGTGGATAGAGGGGAGATTTAGCATCTTTAAGATACAGCAGCCCAGCAAGTGCTAATCTGGTCACTCTGTGCTGCTAATCTTGTTCTTTTCTGTAATCATTGTTTCCAGCCTCAGTGCTTCAGTAAACATAGTTGTGTCTTGTCATCTGCAAGACTTCTTCCCATGCAATACTCTCTGACAACATTAATGTCAAGCCTGACTTTCAGCTGTGGCCCTAGTCCTTCCCTGGGAAGGGAGGATGGCTGACACTGCAGTCAAGTGTTTGGACTGACAAGGAAAAAAGGTGAGTCAGGATCTCATCTGTTAGTTTCACATTTTAAACTTAAATGGTGTGGGATGAAAGACCCTGTATTGGAAATACTGAGGAATGTACAGCATGAGCTTTAGCTCAACATGTGAGAGCCCTGGATGCACCATTCCATGTAAAGTGATTCTTAATACCACAGGTCGCTAAAGTGTCACTGCCCTTTTTCTTTTCTAAATACACCTTTTCACAACATTCAGTGAGACAGTAATCATGCATCTTGATGTGGTTTCAGTGAAAAACCACCTGAAGAAGGGCAGTTTCACTTGATCTCAATTTAAGCATTTTGGGCCCATTCAGAGCAGAAACTTAGGGAGTGCCATGATACTGTGGAGCAAAGCAAATATTTGCACAACCCATCGAGACCAAGCAGCATGCACTTTAAAGCAGACCTTTTGTGTGCTGCTGCCTCCAGCCAGCATCTCTGTTTGTGGTAGGAGTAAGCAGGTTGGACCTGCTATGAGCCTGTCCTGTGCTAGTGGCAACCTCTGTCAGATAAGTGGAACAGACAGTTTTGGGGGGCCAAGGGGAAGGACAGCATTTTAAAGTGTAGTTGAAAATTCATCAGAGCTTCTTTGCATGCATGTAATTCAAAACATCTCTGACTCAGAGTGGTTTTTAAGTGACAGCTGTTTTCCTGCAGGGATATAGTGCTAAGGGGAGGTTCCTGAAAGAAAGGACCTTCTGCTTGGCTGCTTGATTTCTGCAGCATTGTTGGAGATAGTTAAATACAATAGTCTATACTGAAAAACACCCAGGTTCTTCTTAGCTGATTTTTCATTCACTTGCACATACATACAAGCCCAGCTACCTCTGTAGCTACCTGGGATAAGGATAGAAGAACCTGCTGGTAAAATAAGCTAATGTCCTGAACAAGATTTGCTTTACTCTACATGTGATGTCTTCAACTGGTTCACAAACTTTCTCCATAACAAACACTTCTGTTTCCACAGCATGCTCAGAGTTCACGTGGCACAGTGATGGCTGGCTGCTCCCTAGGAAGAGTGTGCCCTGCTCTGACCAGCTTCCTGACACCAGAAAGAGCCTGAGGAACAAGAGCAGAGCTGATCTGAAGTGGTCTTTGTAGCACTACCTGTCCTGACCAGTAACAGTGAAAATGTGTCTGCCCACACAGAAGAGGTTACAGATCTGAACTGGAGGACCTGGCTAAAGAGTCAGGGTGTCAAAACAGATAAATAGGTGTAACCGAGTGGCCCCAGCCCTGCTCCCACCTGACTCTGTGAACAAAGCTGGCGAAAGAAGGACCTTG
This sequence comes from Pardalotus punctatus, assembly GCA_013400915.1. Classification (NCBI taxonomy): domain Eukaryota; kingdom Metazoa; phylum Chordata; class Aves; order Passeriformes; family Pardalotidae; genus Pardalotus; species Pardalotus punctatus. The sequence goes on from VZTX01027586.1 coordinate 193,262, forward strand.
AAATATGACTGGGATGCCTGAAATATAAAGCTAAGCATTTATTATTTGTTTCCATATAATGGGCAAAGCTGTGGTTGCAATTTTTGTCCTGTTCTTTTACTTGTATAAAAACACAGGGAGCACGGCCAAGCTTCTCCTGATCATTATCCTGTTTCCTTAAAAAAATCTCTGTTTCCACATTCCCAAGGAGTCTGAGGACATATGAGCATAGAAGAGCTGGATCACAGCTAGAAGTAGGAACATGCCTTTGGGCTGAAAGACCTAGCCAGAGTTTTCTGCATTTTAGAAAGAAAAAACATAATAAATAAGCAGTCATGACAACAGGGGAAAAAACTCTCTTTCATTGTTTGTCTCTATTTAACTCTGACAATAACAATACTATAAATGGCTAATATAAAGCCATTGCTGGAAGGTAAAAATAAAACACAAAGTCTCTTTTCATCTATATGAAACATCCTTCCTCATGCAAAGTCCAATCCCTGCAGCTTCTCTGCTCATGTAAAAGATATTTACTCACAACCAGGTTTGCAAGGACTGAAGCATTAAGCATACAAAAACAATGATGACTCTTCTGCATGCTCAAAGAAAGTTGAAGTACTTTATATTTTCAGCACAGGGTGAAAGTAGTACTTTTTCAAAATTGTGAAATGTAAGAGAAACATGGCATTTCCAGGCAGGAAAACAGCGGGAGCCCCTGTCCTGACCAGGCCTGGGTGCTGCCGCTGGAGCTCTGCTTGTGCTGGAGCACACTCCCTATGCTCCTGCAAAAATAACACTCCAATGCTAATTTTAGCATCAGCTATAATACAAAGCAATTCAAGGCATCCACAGTGTATTTCATGAGGACAGTATTTCTCTTTTGCTTGTGTAGTTCCCAGGCTGCAGTGCCATTCTGTTCACCAATCTTAAACAAACACCGCCCTTGAGATTTCCTAAATAGTTCAAAGTGGTGTCTAGGGAAACATTAGAAACATAGATATGGAAAGCCTGAATATGCTTCAGATTAAACCACTTTGAATGTCCATTTTTGTGCAAGTTCTGGGCTGGAAGATAGCATAAAGCAAGAGTTTTTTAAGATAAACTTGTCAGGAATGATGCTATAATAGCGAAGTTTTCTAAATATTTATTCCTGATAAGCTTTTCACAAGCCCTTTGCTCATAATTTCATTCAATTTTTGATGCAAGAAATGTTTGAGGAGGAAGAATCAATGGTCATGAACTTTTCAGTCCCCTTGCAGTTCTGACAGGAATGTTTTTTATATGTTGTTTCCCTCCTTATTTATTATAGAAAGCACATATAGATACATTCACTGCAGAAGCCAATGTACAATAGGCAGTACTCCAAAAGTCAGCATTTGACAGCAGAGGCCACAGTTACCATAGTTATTTTCTATTCCAAATTCAGGGAGGAACTGCAGTAACTGGGATGTGCTAGTTCACAAAACACTAATGCCATCTGGATAATCACTGTTTACATGTGCTGGAATCAGTACCTGTAAACTCCTGTAACACCTGAACCTTACTCTGAGAAAATATAAAAAATCAGCTTGTATTTTCAAAAGCAGCAGCAGAAGATGCTAACATGAAAAGATTGTATGTGGGACAACACCTCCTGATTCCCACTCCTCATTCTTCCCTTTAAAAAATCTTGGGACATTCTCTGGCCTTTATTCATCACTGTCACCATCCATCCCTAATTTCAGGAATGTCACAGGTCATGATTAAAATAGCTGCCACTTTCCCATCCCTTTTGTGATATTTTTGCAATGTGGGATAAAACTCTCTCTAGTGTATCCACATGGGGGAAATCCAAACTTTGCCCTCTGCCTTAATGCATTCCCCCAGGTGCCACACAACATGCTGGAAGCTGGAGGAATATTTTGAGGAATTAGTACCACAAGTCTGATTTTATTCTTGTTGTCTTTGTAAATGTGGCCCATTGTTGGAGACAGGGCACTTGGCTAGCAGGAGTTCTGGATTGACCTGGTTTGGTTAGTCTTACTTTCTTATGAGCGTGTCATTACATAGCACAATGAGAGTCAGTCCTGTTTGCAGGGCCCTAAATTTCCAGGCAGTTCTGCTGTGGCTTTTTCTGTGATTCCTATAGCTTGGAAAAGATGCTATACCCAGAGAAAGAGATTAACATTGCTTCTCTTCAATGTGCCGAGCTACAAAACCTTCTCCGGCCCTTAATCAACAAATGCCTACTGATACCCACTGGAACACCCACCAGTCCCGGTAAAATTTCACCCAGAGACTGAACCATGGACCACACCTGGCCCATGCAATCCTTCTGCATGCCTGTACCAGCAGGATATTAAACTCACAGTAGGTCACACAGGTGACATATGTCACAAGTGTAGCCCATGAGCTGCTTCAGGATGCTCAGTTTACCAGGAAATCTTGTCTAGAATATGGATGTTTTGGCTGGATGGCCAGGATACTGTGGAATGGGATGGTCTGAGGAGGCTGCTGCTCAGCCACAGGGACACAGTCAGCACATGGGCAAGATGAAAATGTGGCCCGAAAAGATCAAGAAAACAGAAAGTCTGTTATACCTGGGGGCTGGAGGTTAGGACAAGAAGCAGGTGGCCTGTCTGTCCTGCCACTGCCTCCCAAGCCTGTTCCCTGTCTTCTCTCTCGTTCCTGGTCCCGGCTCCTAGTTGACTTTCAGCCATACATTCCAGGCCTGCCTGCTTGCTTAACCATCTCCAGTCTACTTTTACTGATGTTTTTATTGGCCAAAGACATAAAGCCTGGCTCCTGACCACACTGCTGTTGCCTTGCCTTGTGGTCTGCCCTTTCCTTCCTGCGCTCCTCATTTGTTAGGATCCTTTGCTGGAGCAGCAGCAGAAGCAGAGGACTGCCTGCCCTGCCTGCGGAATTGGGGAGCTGTGCTGGGTGGAGGACAAGGGAATGGCTCCTGGCCAGCATCCCCAGGCCAGGGCAGGCAGCCTGGCAGACAGGATGTGATGGGGAGAGCTCAGCACGGGCAGCAGAACACAGGCTGCAGCCAAGAGGCAAAATGCCAAATTTCAGTGGTGGCAGGAGGAAAAGGACTTCCTCGGCATCTGGGTGGGAGCTGCTGCCATCCAGAAAAACACCAGACCAAAACTGGGCCTGGGGCAGGTGTTTCACCGCTTATCCACTATTTTGTTTCTGACACGTTTGGTCTCCCCCAATCCAAGCAGCTAGTTATCCCACTAAACTGACCCTGTTGTATGGGCTCTAACAAGGGTCATAGATATGATGGCACAAAAGAACATGCAAATGTTTTGAAATAACTCCAGCACCTGAGAGAATCTTCTAAACAGAAAACAGAAGGTCTGCCCACTCATTTTAGTGTTTGTTTTGTGTTTTCCACAGGTTAAAACTGATTTGAACGTACATTTCAGAGAGAAAACCATCCCCCTGCCTTGATAGTTAACCACAACTACCAAGAACAGGACTTACTGCCATCTAAACTGAATTTATTTTGAGTTCCTTTGGTCCCAAAACCTTCTGGATGTCAGTGAGAAAACTGACAGGTCCAGACATGCAGCCTCATGCAAGTGTACTGCTTGTCCCTCCAATGAGTGTGTAACATTTTGGGACACAGAACATAAACTGAAAACTGTCATGATGTAAATGGTCTTACTTAGCAGTAGAAGAGTATCTTGCAAGCAGCTAGCTGTCATACACAAGGAAGTTCTCTAGACTCCTCCAGTGTTAGCAAGAATGAATTATAATATTTATACAGGCATATAAATCTAAATCTTGTACACTAAACATTTACAGGACACAAATCAGTCTCCAGTGCATCTGATTCCATTTCAAAAGTGTAACTGCTAGATTAGTGAGTGTACTGTAGCTTCTCCTGTCTGCTTATTTTAATTAAAAGCACTTTTTGCCACTGTGTTTTATGTAGATCCTAATCTTGTGGATATGCATGACATGTGATCTGATGCTTCCTTCCAGTAACAGCAAATGAACTCATGTTTGTATGACCCAAGAGCATATTAGTGGGGTATTGGCGTTAAGTTGTTTAGACACCACAAGACTGTGGTGTTTAGACAGTGATGCAGAATGGGAACTTCAGGATCCTTGGGAGCATGATTTTTCATATTGAACATATGCCTTCATAAATTTAGGCAGGTACTGAGGCAAGGCTTCTGAAGCTTACAAATCTCAGATGCGTGATGTTCAGTGGTACTTACAGTTTTGTGCCTATGGTCTTACCAGCCTCTTGCCTCACACCCCTACAGTTTAGATCTGTTAACATAAATGTGCAAATTGTAAGATTTGGCAAAAAGTCAACATAAAAAAAGGAGGTGAAAAAATCTTCATGTGAAAGTGTGTTAGAAGAGAAAAGAGAAGTTTTGAAATCAAAGCAAATCCGTTTGTCTTCTTGTTTCTGCTTTCTAAGAAGAAGTGAAAGTGTTACAACATAAAGAAGGCTGCTGCCACTGGTGTATTTAGCACCAGAAAATGATGAAACTCTCCTAAAAAGCTGTCCTGAAGCACCCGAAGCCAGGGGCTGCAGAAAGCGATGAAGAGTGACTTACTGGAGAAGGACGTCTGTCCTTGGAAGCGAACCTGCTGTTTTGCAGTACTCGGATATGATACAAATAGAGCGCACACAGCATGCTTGTGTATAAATTGCATGTGAAAGATTGCTTTTGAACAGGAAGTTTCCCCACTACAGGAAGCAACTGGAACTAAATCTGTGTTGCAGTCTAAAAAAATATTACTTAAAACACTACACAGAAGAAATTAATGCAAAGCTTTTTGCAAGTAGGCTAGGAGAAATCTAGAGCTCCACAACTAACCAAGTGGGAAAAGATGCAGGTCCTAAACCTACCTGAAGATCTCAGTCATTTGGCAGCCATGTCTTTGATCAAATGAAAGTGGGTCTAGAGTACACAGCAGACTTATTTCTTCTGCACACCCCCACACCCACCGCCCAAAGAGGGTACAAGAAATCAGGTGGGTAGGACCAGGGGACGTTCAGATCAGCCAGCAGGATCTCTGTGCTGGTTTGTGCACTTGTGGACACAGGGACAGAGGCACAGACCTGCTCCACTGCTGTTTCATGACAGGAGAACCAGCCCATGTGAGGCCATGCATAATGGTGATGTACTCACCTTTTTCTACCCTTCCCTATTCCAGCTGAGTCAAAGGAATATTTTTTTAACATTTGTTCAGATGTTGAAAAAGTTAAATTGTCCACCAATTTAGTTGGTAGCACATTACTGAATGCACGACTAAGAATGTAAAGCAGCTAACACTACCAAAGCCTTATACATCTCCCATATATATCATAAACTGAAGACCTACATAATAAGTCAGCTTTTTTCTGGTGCAACTAACTGTTTTACCTCCCACATAATAAAAATAAAAAGTGGGAGACTTGCAACAGAACCTTTTCAAGCTCTGACGCTGCTACGGGATGTGCTATCTAAAATACTCATACACAGAAGGGCAGCCAAGGGATGTGAGTATCTCATTGTGGAGGCTCTGAGTAATCACTTGTCAAATGTTAACATTACATAGAATACTTCAAAAATCAATGAAGGAGTCAGAACATGTTATACCCATTTACCACAGCCTAATCAACCAAGTAAGCTCAGATCATTAAACTAATTATGAGTCGCTGAAATAATTAAGGATTCCCTTCTCATGTGATATTGTTGGAATTCCCCGTTACGGAACAACTGCATAGTAAACATTTATGCATGTGCTCAGACAGTTGCTGGGCTTGATAAACAGCCCTTGTTCATGAAAAACTTTGGTAGCCTTTGTGAGCAACAGTCAATGACAAAGAATATGAGCAAGCAACGTATGTTCAGAGAGGTTTTCATGGGAAGATCGCTAGAGTGGGGAGGGGGAGATAAAAGAGAAACTGATAACTGGCACTTAAGAGTGGCTCTGTAAAACTGTGGGATTCATTTCCAGACAAATGTTCTCCCTATCCTGTTTGCACAGTGCAAAAGTAACCCTTGATGACTGATTACATTAGCTGGATGTTATATTAACTGGATGTCTGCATTCCGCAGATCTTTCCTGAGGATTTATACCATACCAGGTCATTTCTCATATTCATGGTTAATCTAGAATAAAGTAAGAAAACAACTTGACTTTTTCTGACAAACATCCAACAAATTTTATAGTTGTACCAGTTGCAGCTCTCTGGGTAAATTGTTCCTCATTCATCACAGCTCTGTACACAAATATAGATACACATATTTTTGTGTTCACAATCAACTCAAACATTAATACACAAGCTTACTCTGGACTGAAATTAGATATGTTAAATTCCTCATTGTAAACACAGTATTTGCTGCTTATATTTAAAACACATTTCTGATTTCATCTCATTAATTCTTTTCTGATGCTAATTTTTACCCATTGTTTATTATACATTTTGTTTTTTTCTTAGAGCACAGCATCAAACTTCAGAATTAAAAGCAGGTGCAGGTGCAAGACTGGCCAGGGCCTACTCTCAAACTGTTAAGGGTCTGCTAACATTTTTTACATATTAATTAAGGTCACATTTCTGGGAAAGTCACAGGAATCTCTGACCTGCACTTAAATGCTTTCCAAAACAATCCCTTCTATTACCTGTGCAAATCTGCCCTAACAGTACTGTGGACAGTGCAAACTATCAGTCCAAATATCAGAGACACTGTATGGTGCTTCATGCAGAGAACATGTTTTTGCTGAGGAAAATCTTAAAATGACTGAGAAGAGAGTGTTTCAGCAGCAACCAAACCCTTGCCTAATCTCTCCTAGCCCCCTCTCCCTACACTTCTCCTAAGTGTAGGGCCACCCAGACAGACCATGGGGCTACATCCCATGATCCTGGAGCACGCCCCATGCCAAGCAGGCCTAGTACAGGAGCACAAACAACATTATATCATCCAAGCCTGAGTCTTCTGTGAAAACGATTCCTGGCCATCATTTTCACAAGGGTCAGTAACCCCTGTGGGAATGATGGAAGTTAATCTTTTCCCTCCCTTTCCCCAATTACTGTCCTGCTAATCATTAAAGCAATCCCTGGGAAAGAGAGAAAAGATGAGGATTTCAATCCCTCAGGGTTGAGGTGAGTCTACAGCCATTTTATGGGTGATGCTGCTTTAGATGTGATTAAAATGGTAGTCTTTCAGGAGAAAACATGAAATTCACTTTGGCTTTGACATTTTTTTATTAACTGCCCATGACAGACTAAAACAGAAACATTTTAAATCCAGAAACATAACAATGATTTTCAACCTCTTTTCTCTAGGGTTGGTAATTCTTGATACAGCACAGTTCAGTTTATATTAAGCATCCCAGATATCATGATCAGAAAAAAATAGGAATTCAGAAATTAAGATGTTAAAAAGCATACAGTGTTCATATGTCAGTGAAAGGACCACATTTTATAGTTTATTGCAAGGTGGGGGTCATGTTGGTTTTCTGGGGTTTTGTTATGTTTTCTTTTGAAAAATGGCCTGACAGAAAACATAAATAGGCATTTACAGAACTGCATTAAAACTACTCTTTATCTTTCATCACATTTTCTAGCAGCTATGTTTTACTATAAACAGTATAAGTGAAGTTGGGGAAACAACACAGATGAGCATGAACCCATGACAGATTGATGCAAAGTGTTTTGAGGAGATTTTACAGGAGACCGATTTTTTTCCTTTTGCCTTCTTCTGCACATATGTGCATTTTCCCTGAGAAAAAGGGCATTCCCTCCCAGTTTTGCTATGAGAAGTAAACCTTTGTTTATTTTAGAAACCATTAGTGTTTCAATTTAAAGAAAAAATTCAATGTTTATATTTTGCATATTTGTTTATAATGGAATTCTTACCACCAACACACATTCTTCATACATCCTTAACAATTTTCCACATCCACAAAAATCCTAGAGAAGTTAGACATCAGTCTTAGGACTATATGGGAAGTGGGAAAAAATAAAAAACACTGGAATAAGAGAATAAGTGGATTGCCATTGAGGTTCTTGTGATTCCTGGCTGTCCAGTGTAAAATGGTATTTAATTCCAAACATGAGTGTGCATACGTACGTAAATGTAAAAAGATGCATTTATTCCTTGTGCACTTCTTCCTGGCAGGCCTATTTCTACATAATAAGCAGCTCTGTGTGGCTTTATTTCTTAAGCAAGACAAACCTCAGCTGAAGGGTATTCAACAGAGATGTCATGGACACTTGTCAGTTACATTTCACTTATAATCGATCAATTTCTTCTCCCTTGGTCTCTCTTCACCTGTCACCTCTAATCATCTGCCAAATCTTTTTCATTGCTGCTACTTCAGCTTGAATGATGATCTATTTCAGACAGTTTTTAAAAATTTCTCATGCATAAGGCTTTTATATATTTTCTTCTTGCATGGCAAAATAAGAGATGCTTTATATTTTTTATATCTCATAAATGGGTTTGATTATTTTTATATTATTTGACCCTATGAACAATTCAAACAAAAAACCAGTGCAACCCCCTTAGTACTGTGAAACATTTTGAACTTGAAGTTCATATGTGTGACATCAGGATATATTTCTTGACCTACATAGACTTAGCCCAGAACTGGCAGTAGAACAATCTAAAGAAATTCAAAACTAAAGGTTTAGATTCTGCTCTATTATTTTTGTTTCATACAGGAAAAAAGATTCTACTCTGATTATACATACACATACTTTTGAAGGTCATATGATACCAATGTTATCCTGTCTCGTAAGCACGAATAGTTCAATGTGTAAGAAAGAAAAGATACAAATACCAGCACTAAATACTTCAGTATCTGTGTTTAAAGGTCAGTTGAAAGGACCTTGAAGATGTGATCCTTAAAGTCTGCCTGTCTTCACTTTGCATGCAGATAATTTACTGGCACTGATGCTAGCAGTACAATAGATTGAGGAAAGTGTTACTCATAGTTTTCTTAAACACTTACTTGTTGACTCGTGCTACTAGGTCAGAGAGGCAGCCATGAGGTGATCTGTCCCAGACCTCACTGCAGATCAAAATCCCTAGAGCAGAAACGCTCTCAGTCAGAGAATGGAGCTAGCTCATGGCAGCCAGAATTTGCAACTCTTATTACTGGTTTCACAGACCAAAAATATTGTCTGTTCAGCCTTGAGAAGAGGAGACTGAGGTTTTTGCAGTCTGTAACTTCCTTGTGAGGGGAGGAGGAAGGGCAGACACTGATATCTTCTCTGGTGACCAGGGAGGAATGGCCTCAAGCTGTGTCAGGAGAAGTTTGGGTTGGATATCAGGAAAAGTTTCTTCCCCAGAGGGTGGTTGGGCACTGGAACAGCTCCACAGGGCAGTGGTCACCCCAGCCTGACAGAGCTCAAGTAGCTGTTGGACAATGCCCTCAGGCACAGGGTGTGACTCTTGGGGCTGTCCTGTGCAGGGCAGGAGTTGGACTGAGTGATCCTCACAGGTCCTTTCCAACTCAGCATATTCTGTGATTGTATGAACCAGAACCTACTAATAAGAGTGCATTCCTTACACCTTCAAGCTCAATTTGGGTGCTAAACCTGCCCAGACAGAAGGAAAAGTAATACATTGAAGTTCTTTTTCTGAATTAAATCAATATTTATGAGGCAATAAAGACAAATAAGAATTATTATTGTTATTGTTATCGTTGTCATTCTCATTATTGTTATTGGTTTAGGGCCAGCACAATGCTTGAATTCACAAAGCCTCCAGGAGAAAAAGAGAATAGTCACCATCCACAGCTCTGTACTGTAGGAATCCATTAGGGAGCATGATCAGCACTGTACAAGATCCAGCTTTCTCCACCCTACCTCCCCTGGTCCTACATTCCCATTACCTTCATAGCTACACCTCAGTTTCACACTGGTGATACTGCTGGTACTTTGCAAAACAGCAATCACTTTATTTCAGATACCAAGAAATTAAAATTAAAAAGGCACATGATAATTGTCCTGTGGGCAAGAACTGCATGGGGCACAGAGAACACTGGGGACAAAATCCATGTAGCACAAACATGGCTCATTGGGGACCTGCTTTGGGGCATTTCCTAGCTCTACCTTATTCACAAATATAGACTCAGCCTGACAAGAGGCCAAGCCAAAGCAGACCTGCTAGGTCACTGACACCAACTCCAGGCAAGTGTTGGGGAAAGTACTCACGGATGATGAAGGGTACCAGGCACAAACTGAGAAGGGTTACAATGATGCTCACAATGACAATGACGATGCAATGTGACAGTGACAGATGAAGAAATTATACACCAATATCTCTAGTATTCTCTTTACATTTAAGCTATTGTTGTCTACAAAAACTGAAAATGAGGCAAGTGGCTGCTGGGGAACTATGATTTTTTTGTTTATTTGGCTATTTACTATGCTGTTTCCCAGCTATGTCAAATAGAGAGTATAGCTCAGTCAGTGCAAAAGTCACAGCCATTTTATTTTTCTTATCTCTGATATGTTGTGTCTTTATCAGTAGAACTATTTAGACAGTGAACCTGTATCAAATGCAACCTTAGCTAAAATATGCCCTCTGTTTTCTGTCAGAGTTGGCTGACTTAATGTCTTTGATCTTTCAGCTAGGACATCAAGGCCGGTATTTTTAATAACTCTCACTAGGCAGAATAAAGTCTGTGTCTGAGAAAACAGGCAGGATATCATTAATCTGTTTCTAAACAAACAGGGAGTTATTACAGCTCTTTAATCTAAAGGCAATAGATCCTGTGATGGAATGAAGCACCTAAGTGCCAGCCAAGTTCAGTGGGAAGTGAATATGTCATAATTTACTGTGACATTGTTATTTTGTGACCTACAAGAAGACATTCATTGTGTTGGAAGTACTTGAGAGAGACAGCTATTTGTGATCAGTTAATGTATTTTCTATACGTTCTTCCCTTTTGAAATACTGACTCCTCTGTTTATAAGTTTTTTAATTTATCTACTCAATTATTTAATTGTCCTTCCAGGAACTTCAGCACAGTAATTTAAGCAAATGGGCAAATCAATAGAATACTTTAGGTTACTTGCTGGACATATACCACCAGCTGTATTTATGAATGCAAATGTGCAAGCTGTAATTCCTTGATCGGTGAATTCAGAAGTTACTGTTGTTGAGGAGAATATCTTGAGATGAAGACTAAAAAATAGCTTTTACGGACTTGGGAGGCATTTCAGGATTTGCCCAACCACGATTAGATAAACTAAATATTCTCTTTCATGATGACTTTCATGGAATTCTTTGAAGACAGTAAATGAGCAGCAAATCATGATAATCAAAAGAGGATTAGGGAAAGACTAGCCAGCAAAATACAATAAACATTCTGTATAAAAGCTGAGGAATTAAATACATGTAATTCCAATGCTTGGTTGCCAACATTACAATAAGATAAGAAAATATTGCAATAAAACCACTCATACAGAAATCTGAAAAAACCCCAAAAAAACCAGCAAGAAGTCTTTATACCGAAGGAGAATCAAAATGTTTGGTAATTTGGTGCTGTGTTAGAACAAGGCATGAACACACAAGGTAGTGTCTCAGTCACCAAGGCCAGTGGTGAAATTAAGCGTGACATCTAGACCAACACACTTTTCAACATTCTGCAAGCAGTGTGCTTCACATCTCAGTTGTAACAAGGCACAGCAGGCACTTTAAAATCAAATAAAAGCAGATTTCAAGGGACATAATCATGAGACATTCCAATTTATAAAAGCCACAGTGCAAAAAAGCAGCCAAAGAACTTAAGTCACCTTTAGACCCAGGATGTCTAATGAACTAAAGGCATAATTTCAATTTAGCTTTACTGACCTTTCAGAGCTGATGACTTCAGCTCCATTTTTGCAAGTTTCTACATCTTCACCTTCTGAAAAGCCAGACTACAGGTGAAATTGCTTTAGATCAAACTGGTATGATTAGTTTTGTAAGTGCTCCAAATATATTGAAAGTCAGTCAACTTATAAATACAGTGAGCACTGATTAATTCATTGAGTAACTTACAGATTATGGCTTATTCCATTCACACCCCCCCCCCCCAAAAAAAAAATCAGAGAAGAAGAGAAAGCACAAATAACAATGTGCAGAACTTGGAGGAGAAACAGCAATATAAACATTATATGGACACACTGAAGTTGTCAGTCGTATTTAGCAAAATCCAGCTCAACAAAAGTTTTGATAAAATACATTGCTAGCATCATGCACAGAAGAATTAAGAAATATTTCTGCATGCTGATAAGGGTACATCACAATGAGATTATTAACAGACCTACCAGTAAAGCAGAAGTAAGCAATCTGGTCTTGGCATGCCCTCAGCTGAAAAAAAAATGTATCAAAAGAAAATTGAGACATCTGAAGTCATTGTTCGGTGGAAAGCATAATACTTTAATTATAAACACAATATTTGTTATAAATGCTAAAATGTGTGCCAAAAATGTATAAAATTATGCAACTGAACAAACTTAAAAAGAAGTTCCCAGATATCTACTGGCATAAGCCAAGGTTAACTTTTGCATGACAACATTGTGGACGTTGTCTGCAGATATTGAGATACTTGAACTTACTGAATTCATGACAAAGCAAAAAGGTGAAGTATATATCACAGTGTGAAAAGAAATACCTCCAGAGAGATAGGGTTATCTTGGCTTGGACTGCAAGTTAAATGTAAGGTAACTTTTATCACGCTGGTCAGAAATTCACAAAGACTTTCCAGGAACTGCTTGCATTTCACATTTTACTTCAATCATTACACAGAACATGCCTGAAAGTGTGTTAGTCTCTCCAGTAATATTAACCTTGCTCAGCTGATTTAACCTGATTGAAAGGCAAACCTGTATTTTCCACTATCATGGTTTACTGGTTTATTTTGTCTCAGAGCACATGACTGAAACATGTCTAAGCAAAAGTCTGCATAAATGGAGGATGTTGTTTTGTTTCAGTGGACCTGGATAAAGTCATTGTAATTTGACAGCAGCTCTGAAATAATTAAAAATCTGACAGTACACCAGTGTCACTTCTTAACAATGGGAATTTCCAGAGGAGCTCATAGGAATCATGTGTTAGTGCAAGAGTTTGTGGAGACACCAACACTGTGACCCAGGGGCCCTGGAGGACGACGAGCATTTTTTTAGTGTTCTGTTGACAGTTCAGAAGGGCCTGATTTCATTTCACTTTGAAGTCCTGCAAAAGAAGCACACAAGCTCTCTCCTGTTTCTCCAAGTGTAATACTATTTCATGTATTTCTTGTGTGACTTATATATTAAGAATGGTATTCATCTGATCTGCTTTTCACATTTGCTTTAGGATGAGATTAGTTGTGTTCTAGTAGCATCTGTTTTTCTCTTGGCTCTGAGGGACTCCAGTCGCTGGCTCAGAACCTGGTATCTTCAGTGCAAAGAAATATCCACAGCATAGTTTAGTCAGACAGATGCCATCTATGGAATTCCAAGTACAACATGCTTTATTTACAAGTACATATTTATTCTGAAACAAAGAGGATTATAAGTTATGCAATGTGTAGTATATATTGCAAAGTAATTTGTGCTAAAAATTAAGATTACAGCATTTTTATTAAAGCTGAGAGAAATTACAGATACCAAGGACATGTAGCCACCACCAAAATATGCATTCCAAAGGATTGTTCGTCTGAATGGACCCCAGCAGGTACATTCCATACGAATTCCAAAGAAGAGTATTCTGGGGGATTTTCATCTAGCAAGGTTCCAGCAATATGCACTCAATATGCATACACAATAAGATAATATGCATCGCCAAAAAACTTATTGCAGTGATATGCCCATAAAATAAGATAATATGCATCGTCAGCAACGAAAGATATACATCTATTTTTTCCAGGAACTGTCATCAGGTGCAGCAGCAGGACAAGAAAAATACATCAATATGCTAAAAAAGGGATAAGATTAACAAAGCCCAAATATGTATAAAAAGACACCCCGGAGAGACAGCATTCGTGAACTAGAGGGATTCGGAGAGGATGATGTCCAAACTCAGTTCACCCAGTGCAGATCACCTGGCTCAGCACTGCTTTTGCTTGTGGCTTTTTCAAATTTTATACTTTGATTATTAAATAAATTCTCTTTAATTATAAAATTGACTGATTTGTTGATGACAAATGCAATCTCTTCCTTCTAGGATCTCAGTCCAAAACCAATGCCTGTTTACAGGAGAGACACTGCCTTGGGAATTTACCCCCATCAGGAAAGATAACAAAAACCCCCCAAACTTGTCCAGCTATCTTTTACAGAAAAGTAAACATGTCCTATTGTAGCAGTAGCTGGATGCTTTCTTGCATCATAATAAATGATAGAAGTCAGTTATTTTCCCTGACAATAATTTCAGAGACAGTAAATTAGCTGAGCTCTGTTTGTTTGTCTGCACAATGTTATGAACCATCAGCACTCGCCAATGAGTAACCTTTACTAAATCAAACATTTCTGACTTCAAATAGCATGTTATAGTAGTTTTTGAGGTAAGTATGATAGGAAATTTGAAAGAATTTAACCTGACAATCTTTTCATGACTTTTCTGTTTCATATATGGATATACCAGATATTGTTTAACAGTCTGGTCTGTGTGGAATATTTTATCTAGAGCTATAATGTGTGGAGGGAAAATATTTTTTCCCAGAGAGGATTTGTAAAATGATCAAAAATAACAAACCCTTTGGACTAAAGAAGCTTACCCTGAGCAGATCTTAAAAGTTGTTATTTTAATGTTTCTTGATATTAAAGTATTGCCCTAGCTGTATAAGATATGCTCCCATTTCACACACCATCTCATACACTGGGAATCCTAAAATCAGACAATGACTGTATTCTGATGAAACTGAGGTTCTCATGCCAAATTTCTTCTATACACATTTCTTAATTTATTGATTAAAACTTGTTTGAGCTGTCTCCAGCAAACAGATACTTGGATCAGCTAACAAGGAATCAGACAATGTGTACTAAAAATTTAGCAGATGCCCTACAAGCACGTCACACTCTCCTAACCCCTTCCCCACGTTTTTTTCTTCATTGCTATTTAATGAAGTGGATTTTTTTCCAGGATTGCTACCATTTTGTTGGTATGCACAGAAATCAGAACTGCCTGCAGACAGTCTGCTCCTTTTCAGGCTGCTTTAGGTCCAGAGATTAAGCATATATTTCATTCACAAACTGCTGTGTGCCAAACGCAGGGTGCCTAGGGTTAACCCAACTTTTCTTTTTGGGTAAAATGGTGCCAGTGATGCTATGCTGGCTTTCAGCATCTGAGGATCTGCTCTGCTCTTCTGCCACTGTTTGATCAGGAGGAATGATAAATTTATATCCTCTTGAAATAAAATCAATCTGATGATTAACCAGGTCTATCAGGAGGACCAGACTGATATTTTGCCATTTATTATTTCCAGACATGGATCTATATTTGCCCTATGGGAGCTAGCATTGTGAGAGAACGATTCAATAGAACATTTTAATTACAATACAAGTTAAATCTACTATGGTGATCTTCTTTTCTGTGGCTGCCTCAGAAAGAAGCTGGTCCATGACTCCAGTCTCCTTCTGTGAGGCACAGTAATATCAGGCCTGTCCTCAGCAGCTATGGGAAAAGATACACTCAGCCAGGAAGAGCCTTCTGTAGGTAGGTTTCACACGTTTTAAGAGAGGGCTGTAGAGATACAGTCTTTTTATTAATGTAAATACAGGGTTGTTTCATGAACAGCGGGTGTTTTCATAAATACAGTTTTGGCAGTCTTTCAGGAATGGTGGCTCGCAACATCTTAATATCTTCAGTCATGGAGGGAGAAGGGAAAACCTCCATGAAAACTCTTTCAGTTTCGTAAGAGCCACAGTAACCAGATAATATATTTTGTTGAGGTGTAAATGTCCAGACTCTCTTAGATCAGCACACAAGGAAGGTGACTCAGGGGACAGAGTTACTACTGCCCACGGCTTGCAGGGTGCTCACACTCACTGTGCTAACACTGGTGTGTGAGTGAAGCACCAAGCAAATACTGCCTCTCTGCATTCACCTTGTACTGGACAGACTCTCCCTCCCTCCTTCTTTCTCTCCCTTCCTCCTTCCTTCACTTCCCTCTCCACGTTCCACTGAGAAAACTGCAAAAAGGCACGTATGAAAGCTGTGGCAGAGATAACAAGAAGAGAACCAGGTGTTGAGAATTAGAGTACCATCTGGGGCTGTCTAATACCAGCTAAAATAGTCTCCTCCACAACCGCTCAGAAGGATGGGATGCCACAGTTACTCAAGGTCAGGCAGGCAGAAAGAAAGGAAAACCTAAACTCTGGCCCAAGCCTGAAGATGTTTACAGGAGCCAGCAAGATTGACCTATGCTATTAATTACTAGGCAATATTAATACAAGTGTCAGCTCACATTCTTTTTCTAATTACTTTCACTGATGTATCATGACATCTTGAAATCGCCCTTGACTCCGACTGTGTGAACCAGACTTCAGAAATGTGGTGCAAACCACATCAGCAAACACAGGAAAAGTATAGACCCTCACTATTGAGATCAAATTAAGCTGAAATATTTCTCACCTTCTTCAAAGGTGAAAAGACCTGAGGTCACCAGCACATACTGAAACTCAAGCACTTCTCAAAGCCTGGCAGGTAAGCCTCAGCAGGTTATCATTGACATTTGAAAGGTGAACAGATGTAACTCAGTCCAGGTTTCACATCTGCAATTTTGTCAAATGTCCCACAAGTCTGGCATTATTTACTTATCTGTATTCTCTATCAGCTGCAACTCATGGAGGAACTTAGGGATTCTCCACTCCAAAATATTGTTACTGCTAAATGTTTCTCCAGCAACGATCAAATGAAATGCACACATTTTGTGTCTGGTTATGCTGTGTCAGATCAACCAGGAAAACACCTGTAAATTCCTTTAATATAATAATGCATTTGATTTTGGAGCTACTCTTTTACTGGGAAAGTAACAACAAATCAGCACATAATTTTTAAATTCTAACTTACAGTTTTTAACGTATCTCACATGTTCAATGATAGAGCATAATGATGCTCACCCTTTTCTGCCTGAGTTATTTTAGTAAAGTAGTTGCATAGTTCTTATTAGGTGATTTTTTATTAGGTTCTCTGGAGACAGAGAAATGCTAGCCAGCTACTTTGCACTTGTAGTTCACAAAGTTGAAAAAACAGTGCTGGGATTCCAAATGAACTACCCAGATGAAGATGAAAATGGCAAGCCTGATTCAGAAAGTAACTGGTGAGTTATGCCATTGCATCATACAGCAGATGATTTATCCAGAACCGATGATGGGTATCGTGACCCCCGGGGATGCCATGTCTGGAAAAACTGCTGGTTATTCATACTGTCTCCTCAGAGGTCCAGAGCTCATATTTCAGAGGGGAAAAAAAAAAAAAAAAAACCAAAACCAAAAACAAACCCAGACAAAAAAACAAACAACAAAAAACAGAGAGCCATGAGTGAGATTTTTGAAAGCATATTCTATAACTGCCTCTTAAAAAGATGTAGAACTCATAATGGTATCGGGGGAGAAGAGAGATCTTGAAATTCAAATGGCCAGATTTGCACTGAAGTTTCCCAGATTTCCATTTTATATTGGGTAAATGATTCTGAAGAGCTGAAACCAACAAATTGAATCATAGAATGATTAAGACTGAAAACGTCCTCTAAGATTACTGAGTCCAACTGCTAATCCATCACCACCAGACACCATGACCCCAGGTGTCACACCCACACATCTTTTAAACACTTTCAGTGATGGTGAGTCCACCACTTCCCTTGTCAGCCTGCTGCAATACAGAAGCATTGGCAAGGACTTGGGTGGACTTTGGGCTTACCCAGCTGACTGAACATTGGCTGAATACTTTGTAAGACTCCACCTTAGCACTGTATCATCTTCTTCTACTGAAAATACATGGACTTTTAAATTTATTTTACTGGCTGAGGTTATGTTTAATCATCATTTCTTCTTTGTCGTTCTTCAAATAGATTTTACAGAATCAATTAGTTTTAGGAAAGACAAATATACTTTTCTGTAATTACATTCTCCTTATACATTCTAGCTTTTATTTTAAAAAAGGATCAATGTAAAGAGTGTGAGGAAATCTGTGCAGTAACATGCAATATGTATATATACATAAACCTTTTGTGTTTGTTATTGCCATGTTTGTAAAGCTGAGAGGAAAATATTGCTGTAATATTATGAGCAAAAAATCCAGGCTCCTACATATTTTCATGCACACTTAAGGCCAGGAGTTACCAGATTACATTGTGCAGTAGTCAGAGGCCACTGTAAGCTCTTGGTGCTAATTCTTATGATGCTAGGAAAAAAAGTGGATATGCTGTCTTGTAATGTGGAAGGCATAAAACTCAAGTGCTATAAGATTTTTTCCCACATATTCCAAAGCCACACCATGTTTTGTAAGATCTACGTGTAGCTTTGTTCAGAGACTTTGGGTTCAGTTATTAGTATCACAAAGCCAACACCCTATTATTCCTAACAATTATGATTTTTCTTATAGCAATACGTAGGAGTCAACTACAGATGGAGCACTGTAAAACAAACTTCTGTACAGATGTGCCCTCCTAGACAGCCCCTGCTTTTTTAAGCAGTCTGTTGATTCAACACAGTAACATCTCAGCTCATCTTGCACCATGTCTTGGAGTTTCAAAAAGGTTGCTTTTGACATATACTTCTTTAAAGTAGATCCAAATGTCAATGCTAGGCTTAAAAATATTGGTCTAGCATCAGAAAAATATGTTTTATCACAGATTATAGGCGCTAGAAAATAAATTATGGAAAAGAACTATGATATCATCTTGTCTCTCCCCATGAGCATGGGGTTGTTCTCTACAATATATGTCAGGCTGCTTTGTTCTTTCTAGTTTAAATGACTCTCAGGCTTTCATCAGACTCTTTTACAGTCTAATTTATCTTACTATCATGACATCTATCCAGATATTCTGTCTACATTTTACTATGCTGTGTATCATCCCACGGTTTTGAATTGTTGTCCTTCATTCTAAGTATAAAATCAGGATTTCTTTCTGTTCTGTTTTCTTAGGAAGTGCAAAGAATTCTGGACTTAAGAAGAGAGAAAATGTGAGTCTCGAGTGCATCCAATTGAAACTCTCTTAAACAATAATGGTGCTCAGCATAATACAAACATATCTACCTCAGAACTATTCACAGCAAGAAGTAAGTTACTTGTTTACTAATAGTTTCTTCAAAATGAGCTTTCTCATTGAAAATTTATTGTTTGGTTTGGTTTGGTTTGGTTTGGTTTGGTTTGGTTTGGTTTGGTTTGGTTTGGTTTGGTTTGGTTTTAACTGCAGTCTGCACACATCTTCCATTCAAATTCAATAGGTACATTTGAATAGAAGTTGAATAGAAATAGACAAAATTACTTCTATAAAGGTGTGTCTGTTCTGCAGTTTTCCTAACAATGTCTTTTTATTTGACTGGTTTAAAAGCACTTATATGCTAACACTCATGTTTGCACTGTCATTTACTCTGCAGCATCCTACCTCTGATCTTGGACTCACACAGTCACTTGTCCTCCAAAACATTCTGCTTCATGCACCCACATGCCCTTCAGCAAAAATCCAGTAGGGACCCACCCTAATTAACAAGAAATGTTATCTAGCTAATCTCCTTAAAGAGCATAATCCTGATTAAAATGTCCAGGAGACCAGTATTTAATGGGATGAGTAAAAAAGTGGATCTAAAGAAAATCTGCATTTTTAATTGTTTTCAGATAATAAAATTCTGGTTCTAATTCTGCAGGATTTTTACAAATAGCATTAACTAAAAAGAAACAGGAGACTTTACAGTAGTTTTTAGTCAGCTGCACCATCAGTAGCTTTTCAAGTAAGCATATTATGCGTCACAACAGACCTCAATTGTGCATATATATTAGTCTGGCCTCTATACACGTGCATGTAAATATGTATGGGGAAGGGGTTTTTTACAAATATTCATACATACAGATATGTGGACTGGCTGTTGTGCTGTTGTGCTGTTGTGTTTAGGGGATGCTTAAGACCCAAAAGAGAGAAATGCAGATGGGAACACCAAATTAGTTGCCTCTTTTGTACATGCAGAAGAACCTTTCTGTACCCCGTGCTGTACCCCATGAAACAACTGGTATACCCTACCCCCTTCTCCTCTCACTCTGGCTTTACTTGGTTTGGCATTATGAACATACACTTTCTTCTACACAGTGTGTGGCCCAGTGACTCCTGGAACCGTATTTGCTCCAACTCTGATTACAACTCTTTGAAATGTCTTCCCTGCTCAGAGTAAAACGTGGCACCAGATTGCAACAGAAATGGCCTTACTCTAAGGTAGAGTTTGCCAGTGTTTGCTAAGCAATTTTAAGCATGCTAAGCTTTCTAGCCTCTTTACAGTTGAAGTAAAAACTTTATTGTCTCTCCTCTCTTGAGCACCCTTCTACCAGAAGAAAAGCAAACCTAAGATACTTCATAGCCTTTCTGCCTTCATGAAAAATACTACTGGCAGGTATTTTGTACTATAACCTCTGACTGCTATATTTAATTTGCCTTAGTAATTACTGCTCTAAATTCATCATCGCCAGAAATCCACTGATTCAGCAGAAGACTCCCCTGTAGAAACCTCTCTCCCAATTTTAAGTGGCTTCTGTACATGCTCTGACTCAGCTTTACATTGACAATTAGGTCCTTAGGAAATGCTCATAGAAACATCTCCATCCTATCCACTCTGCTACATGGGTATTTATCCCAGGAAAACTTTTTCATAATTTTGTTGAGTTTATTTCATTCAGTTTATTTCATTTTATGGTGCTCAGTTGCAAAGATCTGACAGAGAAAATGCACTTGTTTCTACTGGAAGAAATTACCACTTCCCTGTCTTTCACTATGGCTGATATGCACCAAACTCAAAACATCTGCAGTAGCTACTGGCTTAAATAACATCTGCAAAAAAAGAGCCAGAACCCCAGAGGAATGCAGGCCCCTGAGCACCACCAATAGAGTTCCTACGGTTGTAAGCACCCGCTGCTCATGGTTGCTGGAGAAGACACTACAGCAGATTTCTACTTGTCCCACAAATATTGGAGATCCTGTGGTGTCTTTGAAGATAAAGGTCCCCAGTGCCTCTGTCATCATGTAACCTTGTTATAGAGTTTTGATGAAGTGATTTCACATGGCCCCACCTGGGTTGAGTTATAGATTTGCTATGAATTATGCAGTACAGCCATGGAGTGGACTGGGGAGCCTGCACAGCTGCTCTCCTTGCATGTGACATGAAGCATGTGCCACTTAGGAGAAGCAGGGAGAGTCTCCTGCCCCCCTCCCCACCATCCACCAGCAAATCCTCTCCTGGATTAAGCAAGTTCAGTAAAAGGTTGTCTGTTATCTGGCTTTATTTCATACAGATTTCCTTTTCCCATGTCTGAGCCCCCTGCAATGTCCTTTTGGTGAATTTCTACAATCTGCCTTAGCTTCCCGTTAAAGACTGGTAAAGGCCCTACAGTGTGTTTGCGTGAAAATACAATGTGTTTGTGTGTGTCTGTGTCTGCATGTGCGTGGTTTTGCAAATCTCTGTAGGCAAATGACTGTAAAGTAATTATTGTTCATCTTGTTTGAATGATCATCTACAGCCACTATGTGTAACAAAATTTACATGCTAAAATGCTTTCTGGAGATAGTAAAGATCCAGCCTTGCTTGCATAAACTTAAATCCCTGCATGGTCAGAATTGTCAGAAAATATTTATGCATATTTACCACTTCTGGGGGGAAAGAAAAAGCATAAAAAAATCTCAGAAAAGTTGATAATAATGGATATAATTTTATAAGAACAGAATAATAAATTCTGTTATAATAATAATAAACCAGCTAAAATGTCTCACTCATCCATAGAGACTCATGACATTTTCACGGTCTGCAGACACACCAATTTCATAATCATGCAGCTGCCAAGACAGTTGTGCATTACAACCAACCTCACAAGTCACAGTAAACCAGCTGCAAAATAGAAAAAATTATTTGCAAAGGATTTCTTTACTATTAAGCCAACTTGAATCTTAGCACAGACAAATCAAGCATGCTTTTTCACACATTTAAAAATACCTTGGCCTATTTCATAACACTCACTTTTTCTAAACATTAAAGTGCTTGTTATATTTACTTCTATGCAGCCCTCTCCACTCCTGATAATGTTATAACTAATAGCTTAGGACTTAGAGACTGCCAAAGTGGTTCCAGTTACACTGGAAAAGAAAGAAGCTACACAACAGATGAACGTGTTATAATTTAAAATACTTCGAGAACAGAAACATGCTCAAGGAACTTCAAAACACTTTTGTCTTAAATCAGCCACACACCAAATCACAAAACCATTTCTAGTCTTGCATTGTTTTTTTAAGGTTGTTCAAGTTGTTTTGCAAAGTCCCTGGAAGGGATGAAGGGATGGGTGTGTAGGTCATTAATTTTAAGAGCTGAGGTTACTCAAAAATCAGCCAACCTTGAGCACTGCCCCCTCCACCTTGCCTTCCTGCTGCTGGGTGAGACCTGGCAGCTGCTCACAGCACCGAGGGCAGAGCATGGTACAGAGACCCTGGGAAGGATGGGGACATCCTCTTGTGCCTGTATCCCACCTGCCAGCCAGCAGCAAGCACAGCCAGCAGTCAGAGGAGTGGGCAAGAGCCCAAATCAAAAGGCACACAGCCTGACAGGAAAAAAAGAGTTAATAAGGGCATGGGCAACACTTGCTTCCCTGTATATTCTCCCTTGCTGTCCTGAGCTTGCTGTTGACAGCTCATCTAGGTAAAGAGTTTAGGCAGGCATAAAAATAGAGGTGATTCCATAGCCCCTTCATATAAAAAAATCACACTTCAGCTCAGCCCCAGGCTGTGCTCAGGTGAGGGTATGCTTAGAGGCATGGAGGTTTGCTAGGAGCTGTCAGGGAGATTGCTGGGAGCCCTGGCCAGCTGAGGAGCCATGCTGGCCTTAGGGTGCTGCACAGAAATGCAGCTGCTGCAGGCACAGAACCCTCCCTGACAGCTGCTGGTCTGCCAGCAGCCACCAATGTACCCCAGCCAGGCTGGATATGCAATGGCCATGCCCTTGCTGACAGCTTCTGCCACGAAAGCTGTCTTCTCAACCAGCTGAGACAAAGAAACTACATTTTCCTACAAGCTGTGTCTCCAAAGAAGCTGTGCATGTTCCTTTAGCCTGCCTAATCAGACTGAAAAACATTTCCCTCTCTCTGAGAAACATCTGAAGTGGAGCAATTTTGCCAAGAAGGTCTGTGCTTGTCCAGCCTTTGGAGAGGTGTGCAGGGGTCCACAGAGTAGGGATGTAGCTGTGGGGTTTTGTCCATCAGCTGTTGTGCCAAAGAAAACCCGGCATGAAGCACAGCACTGTGCTGCACCCCAGGCCATGTGGCACAGCATTCTGCATGAGTGCTGCATCCTTTTCAGCTGCAGCACCTCCTCTTGTCCACTCTCGTGCTTCTGTTCCTGCACCACATCTCTGTGTGTAATCCATTAATTACTTCTGACCAATAGATATGGAAGTTTCAGTTACATATGTAGTGGAAAAGTTCCTCCTTGCAATTATTTTTCCCATACATATATTTGGTATACAATGGACAGACACACCAAGCTGAAAAATGTGAGATTACATGAATACAATGCTAGGCTTGAACTAAAAAATCACGCTTATCTTTGGTCAGAGCACAAATCAAGGGAGTTAGTGCCTGTCCATCATATGCAGAATAAACACACACAGAGTATTCAAGTGTTCCCAAAGAGCTTTCAGTTTCTTTTGCCAGTTAAAGTATCCACATATTTTAAGGCCATGCTTTGACCCACTTAGATGGTTGTGTAATCTCAGGAAAGGTCCTCTAAAGTTCAAAAATTGTTTCATATAAAAGCCACTTGTCAGCACCAGAATATTGTTTTCTAAATTTCTGTTGCACACTCATTCTAGATATCACAGTAAGAAATGAGCAAACTTTACAACAGCCCTCCTGCAAACATCCACTCAAGCATTTAAAACTACATCAGTTCTGCTTTCTATGAATAACCAATTAATATTATTACAATATTATTATTTCCAGTAAATTGGAACAGCAGAGCAAAACAGTCTCCCAATTTAGTATTTAACCAGTAAGGCTGCCCTTCCTCCCACAGCCAGGATATCAAGTGACCCAGCACTCACCTGTCATGGCCATTTGGAAGCCCTTTGCTGGTCCCAGAACTGCTAGCCAGGTGTGACCCTGCTATGGCCATCCAAGTGACCTCTGTATTGTACCTGACATTGGTGACTTTTCCTAACCTTTGTACATCTTCTCTAGCTAAACTGGAAAATCTTGGAACTCATGTTTCAGGCTGGGTTTCAGTCCTGCATAACACCATGGGAACATAGTGCTTGTTTGGCCCTCCCAATACCACCATAATTTCACCATAACTGTAGAAGTAATTGTGCAGGTGAAGGGGGCATCCATAAATAGGTCTTGTAAGTCTGAGAACTATCATGGCTACATCAAAGCAGTAATAAATGCTGTTGGAATCTAGAGTTGTGATGGGTTGCAAATCTGATGCCCCTTGGGCTGTGGTCACAGTGTGAGTTTTCTAAAGGTTGTTTAGCCCAGTGTGCCTGGCTTTCTTCTGAACCTGCCTTTGCTTACTGAGCTGCTTAACTTCAGCTTCTGACAGTGAGTGCACTACATATAGTGAGATAGCAGTTCAACAGCTGCATTTTTGTTTGAGTTTCATTGGCACATGTTTAAATTGCCACTTCTCTGTAAGTACAACAATGCCAAACCGCAGACTTGTATGCTCCATTACTACTTACGCACTTGTCACCTTGCAAACCTGAAGTAAAGCTCATAATCTTGGGTAAGATACCAATAGCAGTCCCAGATATGCAGGGAATGCAGGACTAAATCCTTTGTGTCGTAATTTACAGTTTGCATGTTACAGACACCTTTTTCCACTTGTTTCTCCTATCTGGGGATCTGGCATATCTTGGCAGTAAAATGTAAAATATTGCTAATCAAACACTTTAATGGACATGTACCTTTAATTATCCCAAACACAATGAAGTAAAAACATGTTCAGCTTTTCCTGTATTTTACCAGTGCAAATCTACTATCACAAAGGTTTTCAGCAAGGCTCTCAAAGCTTACCATTCATAGATGATTAGTCATCCTCTATACTGCTATTTCATATCTGGAATGGGACTTCATTAATTTGCAGGCATTCTTAATGCACTGCATAATGTCAGAGATTACTGGTTTCCCACAAATGAACTTTTCTTCCTCCATTTAAAAGGATTTAATGGAAAGTAATATAAATGTTTCTACTTAAGAGCTGCTGGTTCATGGAGCCAAGTGCTGATCCCAGGCCACCACCTTCTGGAACTCTGTAGAATCACAGCACTGCCTTAGAGACTGCTCTGCAAGAGTCTGAGGAGGGCTGGAGACCAGGAGAGTGCTCAGAGGAAATGTCATTCATTGCACACTCATCCTGCAGGTCACCAGACAGCTGCTGCTGAGTGCCATTCAGACACTGGTTACATGGCTAGGCAAATCTTTGATCTGGTCTGGAACAGACTTTTTTTTTTTTTTACTTATGTTATCTTGTAGAATAAACAATAACTTTTTTTTTTTTTTTAATATATAAAGGTAAGGATTTGCACAGAAATTTCTCTTTACCAGTGTAACACCACAAAAGTGACATGCCCCATCTCCAGCTCCCCAGTGTCATAGACAGGGTGCCTACCCAGGACCAGCACCTTGACTCCCCTGACTCAGCAGGTCTCCAAACCCATCCCATCCGCTCCTCCACAGGCACATCTGGCTCAAGCATTCTACAGGTTCATCAAACCAGCATTACACCTTGCCAGAGGCACTGAACTCAGCTTTACATCTGGAATATCATGAGGAAGTTGTTGGAGGGTAACAAGAGAAAGCTAGAGCATGGTTAAGGTGATAAGCTCAGTGAGAGACTCCCCACTGCCTCTGAAATGGGCACAACAATCACTCTTAGAAAAAATATTTAATTTGGTTTAGTTAATTAGAAGCAGATTATAATTTGGGAAAGCAATACCCATAAACCCAGTCTATGGACTGTTTAACAGTCCATTGAGTGAACTTCCAGGCTTATTAATTTATTTACTGACATCCCAATAAGTCACACCATAAGAAATGCCCTGATTCCACCAAAGTCAAGGGCTAAAAGTTATATTGACTGAGCGGAGGATGTATTTGGCGTTATAAAACAGGTAGCAAAGCAGAGTAGGTCCTCACTCTATATTACATTCCATGTGGGAACCTCTAAGATATAGCTGTGACTTTATTCTCCTTTCTCTAGTCACTGTTTACCTGCTGACATTTCAAGGGAGATTTTGTTTATAGAGGAGATCCCAGATCAGTCTGCACCATTGAGCACAGCTGACTCCTTCTGCCTGGTTAGTGATCTGACTTCTCCACATGTCTGAGCTTGGTGCTAACGTTCCAGACACTGCAGGCGGAGCTCCAATCATATGAGGAGTTATTTTATACATAGCATTGCACTTTAAATGCTTTACAATCAAATTATTACCAGTGGATTTCAAACAGAAACTGGAAATGAAGACTGGTGGTATCCCTTTGTTAATTTTGGCTTTCATTCCCCAGATTGCATACTTACCTAGAAATACCGAGGGTGTGAATTCAGGCTTGTGATACACCCTTGAAGAAAGCAGGGAGGCACAATTTACAGCTGGAGCTGCTGCCTCTGCAGTGCTGGCTGCTGGCAGAGCTCCTTACAGACGGGGGCACTGCCACTCCAGACACTTTGCAAGGGGAAACGCTCATCTTTCCTCCAAAGCACTGCCTGTCATTGCATCAAATGGATGCAAAACCCTTGCCCACTTGCCAGTGTCCTCTGCAGGGGCAAGAGAAGAGAAGATCTGCAAGCTGAGTCTCTGCTCATGATGGCAATGAGGCACAGAGCAGGAGCTGTAAGCACCGAGGAGCTCTCAGCCTCTACACTGTCAGTCTTCAGCCCTGCTCTGCAACCCAGAAAATAACATTCACATAGCACTTGAGTATATGTTTCATCCACTCTCTGTGGTTTCACCACAACTTCTACATTCACCTAATGAACAATAATTAGAAGGAGGAGAGTTAACTACCCTACATACAGCAAAATGCTGATGCACAGGCAAATGTGGGCAAACAAGCATGCAAAAAAAATGCCTGTTTCTGATACTCCCTCTTCATCACTTTTCTGTACAACTACAAAAATTTCCAAAAAACGTAACTACTTCTGCCAGAATAAAAAGTCAGGAATACTTTGCTTAAATTAAAGAAGAGTGTAAATCAACAGTATTAAAGCTACAATCTTTATCTGCTGCCTGCAACTCTTTCGTGGCTTTGTTGTCCTTAGCCAGAGCTGCTTTCATAGCCCCCATGCAAAGGAGGCCCTGAGGAATGTTGAGACACTTCTTTCTTCTAAAGAAGCAATACAGAAAATTCAGTTACTGAAGCCCAGCTCCCAAATCTCAGCTTTTCTGGCAGCATCTGATATATCAGCTGTAGCTGAGACACAGAACTGTACTCACCTGGTGCTCAGACCTACATGGAGGAAGGTGTTCCGCTAAAGCATTGACCTTATTTGCCTTCTGATGGATGTAGAGGGGAGAAGCTCTCAAGCACAGGAGACACCACGGTTTTCAGTGCATGACACCATGGGAGCTGTGGAGGTGTACATTCTCAAGGGAGGTGCCTGGCTTTTGCACAGCTGAAGGCAAGCTAAGCCCCAGGCACAGTACACAGTGCTACAGGGAATATTGTGCCACATGTGGGGCCCAAAAGGAATCAGATGCCATGTGTTTCTCCCCCATATTCCCTGGCTGCATACCTGCAACGCACCTCATTCCCAGGCTAATGTACTGCAAGATTGAGACTGAACCAGCAATCCCCAAAGCCCATCACCTTCATCTCAGGAGCAGAATGAAAGGACAGGGATCCAGTAACAGCAAATGTACAGGTAAAACTGTGAGTATTTAACTGACTGGATTAGGTAGAGGAGGTTGGAGGATCCAGCTAGCTGTTTAACCTGCACCGCAGCAGTGCCCAGGGTCAGAAATCCTGTGTACACAGAGGACAAACGGCCTCTTGTCACATGTAGAAAGCAAAGGTCACTTTTGTGGTCTTTCAATGATCACAAGGAATGACTATTTGCAGTTCAAATTTCCTGACCAGAGACATATCTCCAGTGCCTCCTCCATGAAGTCAGCAGCCGTGGCAGCTGTTTGAACAGTCAGGGTATTAGACTGGACAGACTGGACGTCACCTACCGGTGCCACCCCTGGAGCCACCCTCCCACCAAGGAGATGCCATTTAGGAGCTGACCATCTGCACGAGCAATACTCTGCTCCCAGACTGCGCAGACAGCAGCTGCCACATGGTGGATCCCTCCTCAGTATAACAACGTTGGCCTGAGACAAGGCAAACCACACAACAGCCAGCTGTAGAGAAAAGAGAAACAGCCTGTCTCTGGATCCTCTGTCCTACCACTTACCTTGCCAGAGTTAATCAGATCAGCAGATCACACTGCCACATTTTGGAGAATTTCAGCTCTAGTATTTCATTTCAAGCTGTTGAGGCTGTGTTGCTTCCTGGACCATGCAATCTTTTCCCAAATACATAGTTTGAATTATGGCCAGAAGCAGATGCTTGTGATGTGAATGAGCTCCAGACACAACTCATATAGTGTCCATGGGTAGTGTATGTCTCTAGGATGTGCTGTAGTCATAGGAATTGGTTGAAATACCAGAGCAGAATAAATACAGTAAATAAAGTGTAGGGGCTTCTGAAGCTGGCCAAACATAAGCATAGCTTTAGAGCAGGTCCTGCCTGCATTTTTGGACCCAAAGTATCTTGTCTTTCCTAATTTTAATATATTACTTTGTCTTTTTTAGCAGTCCTGATGTGTCTCTTTCAGTGCACCAATGCTAAGTAAACTTGTTATATCCCTCCCATCCGCCAGTCACTTCTGGTAACCTACTGCTCCAGGTAAATTCCAAGTCAGTGCATTTGTTTTTATTTTTTTTCACAGACATAACATAGCAAAAGGCAAAGCTCACCAGTGTCCTCTCCCCTCAAAGTACAGGGTCTGGGTTTTCAAGAAAGAAAGAGGCCCAGTCAAAAACAAAGAGTGAAGACATGGACCTACTGTCAGTTTGGCAGATGCTGGGTTTGACGTTATGGACCCCAGGGGTCTGACAACATCCGCTGTTGCCATCACTTAATCTAAACCAGCAGCTCAGCCCCACGCAACCCACAGTGGGATGGGGGAGAAAGTGAGTGAATTCAGGGGTTGAGACAGAGACACTTTAATAGGGAAAGCAAAATCTGCATGCAGAGGCAAAGCAAACCAAGGGATTTATTCACCACTTCCCATGAGCGAGCAGGTGTTCAGCCATTCCCAGGACAGCAGTGCTCCAACACACAGAACAGTGACTTGGGAAACACTATCATTCTGAAGATCCCCTCCTTATTCCTTACTTCCCCAGCCTTATATGCTGAGCATGCCACCATATGGAATGGGATACGCCTGTGGTCAGTTGTGGGCAGCTGTCCTGGATGTGTCCCCTCCCAAATCCTTGTGCACCCTGACCCAGCCTTCTTGCTTGCAGGATGCAGTGAGGGGCAGAAAAGGCCTTGACACCGTGTGAGCACTGCTCAGGGAGAGCTAAACCATCCCTGTGTTACCAGCACTGTTTCCAGCAAGTTCAAAACACAGCCCCATACCACTAATTTGAAGAAAATTAATTCTGCCCGAGGCAAAACTAGCACAGCTGTACACTGTGTATCTGCTGCCCTGTGCTGTTGTAGCTAACACTGTCCAGCCACAGCAGTTTGCTGTCAGTTAACTGTCCCTTCATTGTACCTTAACTAACCGTAATTGGGTACTACGAAACTGAGGTAGGAAAGCCCTGTGAATTTTAATTCTCTGCGCTGGTGGTGCCTGAATGCATCATTTCAGGAGCTACGCTCAGGCACACGCGGAGTGGGTGGCATGGCCGCACGGCTGCTGGTCAGTCGCGGAGCGTGGCTGTTGGTCAGCCGGGCAGCACAGCGAGGATGGGTGACCGCTGGACCCGCTGGAGCTCTGCACATGCTCCGTGTGCCAGCCCGGGCCGCTCTCGCAGCCCTCTCGCAGCCGTCCGCCGCGGGGCTGCGAGAGCTGCGGCATCTCCGAGCTGCTCGCAGGCATTTCCACTCGCTGAAGTCTGGGCATTTTTCAGGATCTCAGATAAGCTTCCAGGGGCACCCTTTTAAGAGAGTCCATAACAGAATATAATGTTTCCATCAGTCTCTTTCCTTGGCAACAACCTGCAGCCATAAAGCGAGTTTAATCCTCTGAGAGCAAGACTGGTGACAGCTATCGTTTCTCTGTGTACTGTGATATATGAGATTCTTCCCTGAAAACCTTGGAGTTGGCATTTGTCTGGTCTGGTTGTAAATAATGAGATAGATCACAATGGATTTCAGTTCCTCATCTGTGTTTGATCAGCACAAAGGTAAGTCACCTGCTACTGATTTCAAAATGGTCCTCCGATGCATCCCATGCAAATGTACTATGATTTTTTGTCAGAATGAATAACATGAATTTTTGGGAAAGATAAGGTTTGTTTTGGTTTCATGTAAAGGAATTTCTTCCATCAGTTTTAGACTGGATGGATATTTCAGTCTATTGCTACAGTGATTTCTAAAAACTAATTTTCAGAATAGCAACAGTGCCTGGCTGCTCTTATGCTTGGCACTGACAGATGTATATATATATATATTTACTTTTATGTTGTAGATTGGTCTTCATGGTTATAGATACTATAAACAGTTGCAGTACTAGCAAACAGAACAGTTTAAGATGGAGTAAAAAAATTTAAGAACAGCTGGTTTTCATAAATTTGCACAAAAAGGACTAGAAGCTGACAAGTGGTATACTTTGCTTCAGGAAATTTAGCTGTATAGGTGAGTATTGCCATAATTGTAAATTTAAGATATCATTAAAATCCCCAACATAAAGATTTTCTACATTGTAAGGTTACTATGGAAATACAAAAGCCTCTTTGCTGTCTATTTGGAAGTTTAATGTTAAATTTCATGTCTTTATTTGCCAGTACGAGCTTTTATGCCTTATGGCTTAAGCCACTACAAGTATAGTAGCATTCCATTTATGTTCCAAGGCAGGAAGCTGTCTCTACTTGGTAATGCACATTGCATCAAATTTCTCTTTTAAGTTGGCTTGCCAAATAGTATACGTGCAGTGGCCACAGTTTCCAGTGCAGAGCTGCAAAATACCCAAGCTGACATGGCCACGCTGGCCCCACAATGAAGGGGCTGACTATGGAACAAAGATGAAAGCAGGAGGAAAACAAGACACTTTGGTGGCCTTCAGGCAGCCAGCAGCCACAGGTTGTATTTTTATGCTTGCCCACACTTATTTGGTGAACCCAAAGTGAATATAGCCCATATAAAGTGGTTGGTTTATGTCTGCCTTTCAGCCACGGCAGCACACAAAGCCTGAGCAGGTCTTAGGAGAACTGGTCTACATCAACCCAGCTGGGACCCCCATTTAGTGGGGGACAAGCAGGAAGTAAAACTGAGTGACAACAGAGAAAAAAACTACTACCAGCAAGTATAAAGGAGGAAGTGCAATGGTAGAACGGGATCTGGACTGCAGGAATAGAGACAGGTATTCCCAAATCATCTGTGAATGACATAAGGAGCATTTTTCCTAAGGAAAGAGGCATGGTGCTGACTGAGCTTCGGCAGCTCTCTGCTTCTGCAGTACTATGAGTGTGCTCCGTGCCACACGCCGACCCAGCAGGGCACGGAATGGGGAGGCAGAGGGGAAGCCCTGCATGCTCAGTGCCATCAGGATAGCTGTCAGGGAGCCCATGGAAATGGTACCAAGAATGAGTCTGGAATATCACCAGGGCTGGGGAAGGCAAAGTCAAGTCTTCACACGGTTTAGGGACCAGAAGGCAATGCAGGAGACCATGGACCCAAGCCAGTTTATCCAGATAGAAGGCAGAGATTTGGGAGGTAACATCTGCCTGTACCTCACCTTGCTCCTAATTTGCACCCCCTCCTGCTGCCAGGCCACTCTCCACATTGACCCTTCCTAATTCCTGTCCAGCATCATCTGCAGCCCATGTCACATTCCACCTACAGCAGCTCCCCAGCCAGAAGGTCCCTTCTCTATAAATTCATCATCTCTGCTTCACCGGTGCTGCAGGAATGCTTGCTTATTAGGTGATTTGTGACTTACTGCTTGCTTTTGCTGCTAGCTGCGTGGGAGGTGGATGGGGAGCAAGAGCACAAAACACACAGTAACGGGATACTGAGCTCATCAGTTACCCTGCAAAGAATTCTCTATTCAAAATTTACAGTGTATAATGGATTTTGTCTAAATACCATCTTAATGTCTTGGCACATTACTGATTTAAGCAGGCATATTTTTTTAGCAAGAAGGGGAATGTCTTTCATAGAAGCAATTTATAACAATGGAAGAATACAAACTATCTTTCAAACACATTAAATTACTCTCTGTTGGTCTGAAAAAATAACTCTGCTCACAAACCCTTTTTTCTCTACCCCACATATCAGAAAACTCTCCAAAGTACAAAAACCCCAGCATTCCAAGCCTGAAAATCATATTGTCTCTCTCTGCAACACTTCTTATGGTACTGCTCAGTAATATCTTATAATACTTACAATAGTTACAGCAATGTGGGACTTACAGAAGGCAAGCAGCACCAGAAACCCCTTCCCTCCTGATACTGCTCAGTTCCATTTAAATAAATATGTGCTGTTCCTGGCTTCAAATGTTTACCAATTAGACAAGCCAGACAAGGGCCTGTACTGGTGCATGCACAGCCAGGCATACACAGGGATTATTCTTTGTGAAATGTTCAATAGAAACACAGCGTTAGAGAGTAAGTTACAGTTTTCAAAAACTGCACACATCCACCTCCCAATGACCCTTGACACTGACATGCTGAAAACAAACAAACTACCCAGTATTGTGTCCTGACAAGAAGATGTAGGAAATCACATATGGCCTTTGGCTAGTGGTGAAGACAAGAGGGATTATGAGATAGAGGGTAGTAAATTATATGCATAAATATTTCTTCTTCACAATGGATGTGAATTATCCTATTATCCTGTCTTCAGTTTTCAATATCTTGTGGTTTAGCAAGTTCTAAATCAGCCTTTGTCAGGAGCATGTACACCAAGCTCCAGCAAATTTATTTAAACCTTAAAAATCCAATGCAGTAGAAAGCACACACATACATCTAATGTGCACTTCGTAAAACAATGTATTAGCCAACATTGCAAATTGTGTAAAACGTGTTCTTCATAGGACAGTCAGAGGAGAATTAATGACGTGAGAAACACAATTTCATTGCTTTGAATCCTGTGATCATTCTGTATCTCTCTTTGTATACCCCCTTTTCTCACCAAAAGAAAAGTACTTTGCCTTGAAGTATGCACTCTTAAAACACTGCAGCTTATTTCAGAGAGATTGGTGTTTAACTTTGGTTGTTTCCGAGCATTTTAGCACCACCCTGTATGTCATTTAGTCTTTTCTTCCAGACCTTTCTATACCACTATTGTCAGCCTGCAGCTTCTCCCTTACCTTGCTCTATAAACAAGTTCTTAGTTGGATTCTCTGCCTTCCTGAATCTGACTGAGAGCTTCTTTTCACCAGTAGCACAGCAATTTTCCAAAATAAAAATGAAAAATTTGTTTGAAATGGGACCAATACTTACTGGCATTTATAGAACTGCAAGATACTCTAACACATTAGAAGATGAAGAGTCAGGCATTTGGCTGTTCACAATCCCTTTATGTCACATGGTGCTTGTGCCCTGGCCACAGCCAAGCCCTCCAGAAGGGTGAGCTCACAGAGAGGGGGACACAAGAACTCAGTACTGTTGCCTTCTGCAAAATGCCCACTCTCTGAACCATTCCTCTTCTTCCCAGGAAGGTGTCTTCAAAAAGAAGTGTCGTAGTAGCTTTGTGCCCATGCTTCTTCATTCCTTGACAGGGTAAGCTGGAGGAAGATGAAGTGGTAGATTTTCACCTGGAACCAAGTGCACCCAGTACAAATCACATCCAAGCTCTCCTAGCATTTTCTGCTCCCTCTCATGTGAAGCATCACAAGACCATTTATCTGTCTTCCTTCTCGCACCCCATCCAAAATCACACAGTTCATATAAAAGACACCCCACTTGAAGTTGTGTCACCCCACAGAAATAGAGTTTGTGTCAGTCTTTATCCAGATGCACAAGATGGCCATTCCTCCGTTCCTCCTGGCCCAGGCTCCCTCACCAGCAGGGTGACAGCCTGCTCCACCTGCCTCTCCTTGGTCTGGCAGCTAGGACTCATGGGTGAGAAAGTGTGAATCTTTGTGCCTACATGCCACCATCCCTTAACAGGAATGGAGCCTGTGTTCTGCAAGAAGAGGCAGGGGCAAAACTTCATTCTTTTATCCATCCATCCATCCATCCATCCATCCATCCATCCATCCATCCATCCATAGTTTTGATTCCTCTCCTCATACAAAAAGATAATTACTCTGGGGAAAACAGACTGAGCCCAGCACAAGCAAAGGGAGGTGTCTTGGTTTTACCTAGATGAAAAGTGGCAGCGATATTCAGAGACCCACATGAAGGAGTGCACCCCTGTCCTCACTTTCCTGCCATAACACCCTCCAAGAAAGCAGCTGGTCTGCTCAGGAGATGGAGATTTTTCTTTTGTGGCTGGATTTCTCTGCTCCTGAATCACAACAGGAATATTTAACAGTACTTACAAGGCAAAAAAAGAATACGGAATTTACATGTGTAATACATCAAAAGAGGTGAGGGCCCCTTTGATTCCCTGTTTGCCTCAGTACTTCTAATGGTTTCCTTCCCAGTGCCAGCAGCACCTTCTCTGTGCCATACCAACATAGTACCTGCACAGCTGCACACGACAGCAGCTGTGAGAGGAGCTGTGACAGTGCTCAGGGCCGGCACGCCCTGTGTACCTCCAGAGGCTGGGCAAGAGGAGCAACACAAGCGATCAGCCTCTGCCTTGTCTCCTTGCCTTCCACCCAGCCCAGGCTACACCCCTCTTTGAGTAAGGGACTCTCTCAGACCTGAGCTTGTCATTAACATGTTTTTGCTGAGTGTCCCAGATGTGAGAGGCATCTTCAGGTCTGACATAATAAGGAGGTGTTACTAACTGGACCTGTGGTAAAGTCACTTCTTTCCTTCATGTACTAGTCACTGATGATAACTCTCCAGAGGCAATGACTCCTCATCTCTCTGGATCTCCCAGGCCCACAGGACAAACCTTCTGAGCCAAATGAACAGTTACCTCCACAATAGACCCCCCCCAACAGAATAAAAATCAAGTTAACATTTTTATTCACAAATCTTATGAAGTGTGTAATTTAAAATACCATTTGCAAGAAAGAAAATAAATTAAATTCTCTTTAGTTGAGGAGCAATGGAGAGGGAATCTGTGACAAAGGCAGATTTTACATCAGCTTTTTAATTTTCCCAAGCCTGCAACCAGAGCTCCAGCTTTGACAGACTAACCTATTCCAGGGTAAGAGCGACTGTGTTTCCATGGCAGCCAAATTTTGAAGTCCAGAGTGCTGATTACACCCAGTGAGAGAAGGTCACGTGGTAAATTAGGCTAGGCTGTAAAACCAGCATAGAGCTCATGCAGGTTCTTCTGAGACAACATCTAATCACAACGTGAGTAGTGTAGCCAATACTTTAGAATAATATTTAAAGATTTTTATCACTCAAAAAATATAATGACAATGTTTAAAATATAATTTCTACCAATATGTTAAGAAGAATGTAATATTTGATTATAACAGCTTTACACTAACTTTTCAAACACATTTTAAACTATCACCCTTTTTTTCTGCACATCTTACATAGTCATGCTATCTCCAGAAGTTATGACAGTACAGATAAGCCACCAGTCACTTAATGTGTCTTTCCTTTGATCAACTCTCTAGTGTGATTTAGGCACTTTCTCCAGCAAACAAGGTAGTGCAGTGGCTGGACAAGTGATATGTTCTATAGCTCTGACACAGTCCTGGTTTAGCCTGGAATAGAGTTAATTTTCTTCTTAGCAGCCAGTACAGTGGTGCATTTTGCATTTAGTATGAGAATAATGTTGGTGACACATTGATGTTTTAGTTGTTCCTAATTAACGCTCACCCTAAATGCAGGACATTTCAGTGCCCCGTGCTCTACAGTGATCAGGTGCACAAGAGGCTGGGGGAGCACGGCCAGGAGAGCTGACCCAGACTGACCAAAGGGATATTCCATAACAGACTGACATGGCCAGGGTATGAACTGGGGGGAGCTGCAGGATGACAGGCTGGGCGTCGGTCATCAGGTGGCGAGCAACTATATTGTGCATCACTCGGCTTTCTTGGGTTTTATTCATGTCTCTCTCTCCTTTTATTACAATTGTTATTGTTGCTGTGATGATGATGATGAGGAGGAGGAGGAGGAGGATGTATTATTTCAATTATTAAGGTGTTCTTTTCTCGACCCACCAGTTTTACCATTTTCTGACTTTCCTTCCCACCCCGCAGGGGTCAGGACAGTGACTGAGCATCAGGGCCATCTGGGCATCAGCCATTATGAACAGCACGGCTCACTACAGCTGTACTTCTTTCTGAGTTAATAGGGATCAGAAACATGAGACTGTTTCTGACCAACAATACATATCTAGAGCATTTTACCATTACATCAGATTTATAAAAATCTGGACCAAAAAATCCACTCTTTTGACTCCTAGAGTTAAGAGGTTAATAGTCCACTTGAAGCCAAAGGAGGTGTATGTATGGGATGTATGCATGCTCCCATCCCATGGGAGAATGGGATTACAAGTCTGAAAGGACATGAACAGCAAAGAAGCAAAGAGAATCATTGCAATAATTTCTTTAGAAAGAAAAGTCTGAGGAATGTTCAGGAACAGGTCCTGCAAAGCATCTGTTTTAAATAATAACTCACTCTGTAGCTGCCAAACAAAATAAACCTCTCCTGGGTTCCAAGCAATAGTCCACTTTCCTTTTTTACAGGAATTATCAGCACAAATCATTGCTGCCAGAAGTTTATTCTCCTGAGAAGAGGATTCCTTTGGACATTGCAGGGAAGGGAAAAGTCTCAGTCTTCTGACTGGTGCAAGGATAATACTGAAGCTGAAAACACTTGGATCCTGATTTCACCCTGTCTTGTAAAAGTGCAGGCAAAAAAATTAAGAGCTAATTCAGTTATTACTTCATTGTTTCTCAAGTCATATTACATTATTAGTGTAGTACTGTTAGTATGACTTCTTGCAAGAGGTGGAAACTTCGCAGAAGTTTTCTTAAGTCCTTTCAGTGTCTATGAAAGTTTTTGGAAGAAGTTATGATGCGAAGCAAGTTTCAGATGACTAACAAAAACCGCAGTGCTATTTAGATACAGTTTGTTCCACCCCAAGTTACACAGTCATTAAAACTCAGTGAGAGAAGTGTCATTATTTTCACTGTTTAGCATTTGTACTTGCTCTCTGTTTACTCATGGATGTGCTCCTTCTCTGCAGCTGATGCCGCAGAAGAGATGGACTTGGCTGTGGTTTACCAAGCAGCAGCGAATGGCGATGTGAACACCCTGACTGCAGTGATCCGAGAGGATCCTTCCATCCTGGAGTCTTGTGACAGAGAGGGTAAATGAAGGCTGAGCGTGTTCTCAGGAGATCTGTTGCTTCAACTTGTGATCAAACTTTCCATTTTTTTTTGTTCTGAATTTTGTGTTCAGCAAATTATATTTAGTAGCAGAATATGGGAAATTTGAGTTATTCTTTGGAACATCCACTGGAAATGCACAGTTTGGGTAATTCCTTCCCCCTATAATTGTAAGATATTTTTATATGGTTACAAGTTTGTTTTGCTATAATTAGACTTTACCATTAACTTATTTTCTTTTATTTAGGGAGATGTTGGGAAACTGTTGGCATTTCAGGGGAAGAAAAATAATATTTTAACCAATGCCAAATACCATACATTCTGCACATCTCTAGAGCAGAGGTTATAGTATGTGTACAGTCACAGTTTGAATGGGTTTGTCAAGTAATTGTTTGCCAAAGGGTTGGTTATACAATGTGCAATGATCTAAATGATCTGTTTTATGTGTCAGACTGTGCTCATTTTGCACTCAAGTTACTATTTAATGTTATTATAAATTGTTGTACATTGGCTGGGTTTTGCATGCATGTGAGTAAGAACCACACACCTCTGGAAGCTGTTCTCAAGGGAGACTTTTTTTATCCAATGTACTTTTTAAATTGCAGTTTCTTATAAAGGGTCCATGTGAACACTGTCTTTTCTAATTTTTAACAGCTTTTACCATGCTACCAATTTTTCTTACACTTTAAACCAGGCATTCTAAGTGTTATCTTTAAAACATCTGCTGGTCAGTCGGGAAAAGCTTACTCAAGACAGAATGCTCCCAGTCAAGTTCATTGAAGGGAGAGACAACATGTGAAGTGTGGGTGATGTAGATGGAGATGGACTGGTCAGCAAACAGAAGTATTTCAGCTCCAGAATTAAATTGTTTCCTAGGTTGTCCATTCAAATGTAACTAAAGATCAGTTTTGCAACACAAAACATACAGATTATATCCTGCGCATATGTCAGGCTCTGCATGACCTCAGGTTGAGTAGCACATTTCCTCAGCAATCACATTGAGTCCAGTAAGAATAATTATTCCTCAACTATATATGAAGTTTCTCATGGTCTTATAGTTTCTAATATTCATGTTTATTCCCAGCCTAGTAGTTTTAAATTGTTTTGTCAGATTCTGCAGGAAAATCTCCTGCTGTTTTTCAGCGGTTAACAGAATGGAAGGGAGAGGAAACAACTAAAAGATACAGTATTTCATGAAGAAATTTGAGTATTAGGTTTAAATGTAGATTTCAGAGGTTTTACAAAACAGAAAATTTTTGCAGGTATTATAAAAGATCTTATTAAAACAGGAAATAAAATAATCTAGAGCAAATCCAGACTTCACATTAAGTTGTTCTCTGCATAAAAGGCCAACTCACATGTATATACCTTTGCAAGGGACACACAGCTTGATTTCATAAGTCTTTTGAATACACAGACAGAATGAAGCTGGGGTTTGAGAAACTTAGACAAGCACCATCTGGCTACTAGTCATTCTGAAGAATATCAGCCTCCAAAACGGTGTATAAAGGCAAAAGTTCATTTTGAGAACTCCTCAACAGAAAATAACTTTTCCCTCCAGAAGGAGAGTTAGTGAGGCAAAGCTTTTGCTAATATAGTCATGCTCTTTTTAAAATCAGTGGTCAGTGACTGGCATAGTAGTTACTTCCTGCCTAAAAAAAAACTGAGTACCACTATTGGACAGTTGTCAGAGAAAGGATTTGTTAACTTGCCAGTGTCAACGTTAGAAAATAAGAAATTGTATCTTATAGACATGACAAAATAAAATTGTAAAATAAATTCGGCTTTCTTCCCCAGGTTGTACACCTTTGATGCATGCTGTGTCAGGACGCCAGGTTGATACAGTGAAGCTTCTGTTGAAGATGGGAGCCAATATTAATACTCAAGATGCCTGTGGACGTACCAGTTTATCTCTGGCAACTTATTTGGTACCAAGACTTGGGGGACAAGAATGGAGTGAAGGGAGTAAATGTGCAGACCAAATAAGATTTCTACTTATACTACAGAAAGAAAAAAAGTGCAAAACATTTGGTTCTAGACAACAGTGGAATTGGTTTTGAAACTTTACTATGATGCCAAGCTGGAGCAATGATTATTACAAGAAGATGAGGACTCTGTCAGAGTGTCCTTTCTCTTCTCGGTTGTAAAATCAGTGCATGATATGAAGATCTCACAAGAAAATCACTTTTTTTCTGTGCACTGGAAGGTTCCCTCTTGTTCTTAATATGCAGATTGACTTCTCCCCCTTGCATAGTCAGCATTAGATATTTATGGTCAAGTGAGGGCTTTCCTATCTGAAATTCTGGTGGTCAGCAGGCATGTATTCCTGCACACCACGTGAGCCAGGGCATTGCTTCTTTTCACTGTGGTACTGGACTTTGGATGGCCAGGTTAAGAACTGAAGTTCAAGGTGCTACAGGTGCTGGTGCCTTTGCTCAGATCATAAACAATCCAGTCCCCTAATCAACCTACACGCAAGTGACAGGCGGGGCAGAATCCCACTGAGACATTTGGGAAGGGAACTGTACTTCAGACACCTGTCTGAAGCAACAAGGATGGTCCTTTTCTTCTTAGTCTTCTACTCCTTGCAGGAGGTAATTTCAGAGAGAGAATGGAGACCAAGTTAGACGAGCAGACTGGGCTTCCATGATTAATTGGACAGAAAGGAAGAAGGAGTGTCCAGCCATGCTGCATAATATGAGTTATGACTGGATGACTGCCAGCCCATTTAAACAGACACTGGGGCAGCCTAATTAAATTACATCCCCTGCACCTAGTTTCTTCCTGAAAATTCAGGACAAAAAACAATGTTCCTGCTTAGCTATGCAATATTCATCCAGAAAATAAGTGTAGAAAATAACAAAACAGGCAGTCACATCCAGTGCAAGGAGCATGCCCCACTTACTTGAGAATAAACATTTCCTCTGCAAGATATTTTAAAAAAAAAATCCCATAATTAGTGTCATGCAACTTTTTTCCTTCCTCTTTTCCCGGAGGGGAAAAAATATTCTTTGGAAAAAAAGAAATTACTGGAAAAGATTTAAACCACCCAGGCTTCTAAGTTTCCATTTCTGTTTCTGTGAGGGATATAACCAGAGGTCCAGAGAGCATTTGGCTGTAATACTATGCAGACAAATGAATTCTGGAGAGCTGCACAGTCAAAGTTGCATGTGGGATTTGGTGGTCTTACACTTCCACCAAGAGCTCCAACAGGGATGTCCTAATTCCACCATGCCACACGTTTTCCCCAGTAATGCTGGTAATGCCTATCCAGTGTAGTGCATATGGAAAGGAATGGTCTTTATCAATTGCCTGCTGAGGTTTTACAAAATAGTTAAACTCATGCTTAATTTTCTTGGGACTTAAGTATATGCTGAAAGATTTATGCAATCACAATCAGACTGTTTACTTACTTTTATGCTGCAGTGATCAATAGAAGGTTTTAGTCCAAGAACTGATTCATCACATCTGTTTTGGTGCTATTTTCAGTCTAACATTGCCACTAATATAAACTTCTGCAAAAACATTTAGAAGACCACACTCTAAGGCTTTTTACCATTGATTTGCCATCCCTGCTAAAATCTCACAAAGGAAATGAGATTGAGTGCTCATGTTCACAGTTTAACCTAGCATGATTGAATTCACATGAAAGAGTATGTGTAGCATTTGCTACTGGTACAGGAATTAGCAGGTTTTTAGTCACTGTTTGGGCTTGCCACAGCTGCAGAAAAAAACCCAAACAAACTAAAATACAGTATCAATGAAACATCTAAATTAACAACAGAGTTAGTTTGAGATCTAGACTCTAAAGGGGAAACACTCTGAGTGCTGAGAAACCTCTACTGAGGAGAAAATGTCCAGTTCCTCGGCTGGCAGAAATGGCTACAGTCACACACCCCAACAAGAAAAGATCTGGCCATATACGTTTCAATTTCCTCTTTGATATGCTCTAATTTCTTTTTTAGGGCTGGCTGGAAGGCTGTGTCAGCCTGCTCAGGAACGGTGCTAAGCAGAACATACCTGACAAAAATGGGAGGTTGCCACTGCACGCTGCCACTGCAGAGCCTGACGTGAGGTATGTGCCAGGCTCCCACATCTTTTGCTGGTTGAGTCTCACGGGTAGCCAGCAACCCAAGGAGACCCCACATCAGAAAGAATAGTTGTGACACCTACACTTGTGCCTTGTGTCGTTGTTTAGTGGTTATCATGAAGGGGGTAGAGAGGAGGAAAAACATTGTACAACACTTGTATACCAGAGGTCGATGGCCAAGTAAAGTGAGGAGCCTGGCTTAAGATCACAATAGCTGGATGAGTAAAAATAATTATAACAGAGGTTGAAACCCTGAATTTCCCCTGCCCAACTACCTTTCTGCCACCTACCCACATGAAATATTTCAAGACACTCTTTCTCTGGACTTCTCCTCTGAGTAGCATAGCAAACATGAGAAAAGTTTTCCACAAGACAACCTCTCTGAAAACCCCTACCATAAAGGGGAAGTTGAGGATTGATGGTCTGGCTCATTTTTAACTACTTTTACTGAAGGCAGAGTAACAGCTACAGAGTGTCTTCACAAGAACTCCCTAGAAAGATTCTCTTTGTTTGATTCCAGCCTGTGACAAAGGAAGGTTTAACAAATTTTGATTTGTACATTTGAATAAATTCACTCAAAAAACTCTCATAAGTAAATTATGCCTGAAGGTAGAGTAAGACATTACAAACAGGTAAAACATTCAGTACATGCAATATATTCATGTGACTTAATCACTGAGTCTATGATTTTGTTGATGTAGTCATATCAGACCAGCCCAGACATCTGGCCGTTCCTGCTGATCTTGTTCTCTAGCCTTTTTTAACAGCTTTATTCATTTTCTGCATTATCTTTGCTTTTCATGCATCTCTTGGAGAGACTAATTTGAGATCTCCGCAAAAAAAGGTCACTATCATTAAACAAAACCAGCACGGAAAGAAGACAATGTTTATACAACACCACACATGCTGCTATGTGAAAGGGAACACTAACGTACTCTACCAGGAGCACACTGGGTCTCTCAAATGTTTTTCACATTCTCCTTGGATACAGGCAGACCTTTCTTTGCTCTGCACAGTTTT
Organism: Pardalotus punctatus; assembly: GCA_013400915.1. NCBI lineage: Eukaryota > Metazoa > Chordata > Aves > Passeriformes > Pardalotidae > Pardalotus > Pardalotus punctatus. Next base: position 236,142 of record VZTX01027586.1, read on the forward strand.
CCTCTGTCTTCCCACTGGGTTTGCCCCATGCCCAGAACATATGCCTGGAGCACTGAGGGGGAGGCTTTTCCATCATGGTCATTGTTACTCTCTTGAATCCTATGTCATCGCCAAAAGGGAATATGCAATGGCCAGTTATGAAATGCTTTTGAAGCCAAGTTTGAAAGCTGGCAGTCCGCTGCTACAACCTCACGTGCTGGAGGCAGCATGGAAAGAGAGAGACAATTCATACATTGATTGGATAATTGATTTATGTGCTTCAGTGCATTCCACAGAGCCTAACAGGCAAGGTGGAAAGAGAATTCACTCCTGATCTGTGCCTTTAAGAGTAGATATCAGAGAAACCTCAGCTGCATGGTTGGATATCTGCATATTTAAATGGCAGCACTTATGTTGCCATAAGGGACTAATGATATAACTGAGACAGTTTGTTGATAAAGATTCTACTCAAATGATTAGGTTTCCTTCACATACAATGGTTTCATTGGTCATATCTGGAGCTGAACCACAGAGCCCTGCATCAGATTATAAAACTATGGGATAAATGGGTTTTACAAGCATACTCTGGCTACCTCACTTTCTTTTTCCTCACTAGTCTCTCTTTACCAAGACCCGTTTTCAGACACTGAATTTCTGAGATTCTGGGTCATTTTTTTTCTTCCCTTTTACAAATTTTTCCCAAAGCAATCACAACAATCCTAACATGTCATCCTTTTCAGAGCTCCTATAGTATGACTCCATTTAGAAAAGGAGGTATAACACCTCTTTTCTACAAGAATTTGTATCCATAAGCAAATGGATTTGAAGTCAGAGTGAAATCCCTATGCTGGGATCTGCCCAATCATCATCCTTTAGGGATTCGGCTTTAAAAAATCCTAAATTTGGACTTTTGACACCTGAGGAAGGTGTTACATCTAGATAAGATTTTCACCTGTAGAATTGCCAAAACCGTGCCTAAACAACTGTAAATATCTTCTTTTGAATAATTTACATATCTTGTTCTTTATTACCGGTAGGGAGAACAAGTTTGACATGCAATGTTCTCAACTTAATCTGATGCACACACCTGACCACAGTTCAATCCAGAAAATACGCTGGAAGTGGTGGAAGATAAAAAACCGCAAAAGATTTTTATTCAGTTTCCTCTGCATGGGAATAAATGCAGGATTTTATGCATTTGTTTCTGTGTTATCTTTACATTTATCAGATTTCCTTCCTTTACACTTCATCATCTTTTACTTTCCATGCAAAACAGAATGTCTTCTTAATGTTCATGTTCTGAAGGTTTCTAGAAAATTCGCACATTCAGATGAGCCACAGGTTTGCCCATTGATCCACGGAGGATACATTCTACCATTTGCTAGAGTCTTAAGAACTGTACATTCATGTTAGGATTGGCTTTGTTACAGCATGTGACTGGATGGTGGTTTTCATTTCCATGGTCAGCTGTGTACATGATCCAAACATTTAGATTCCTACTATAAAACACAACCATGTTTGCCAAATCTATAGTGATTTCAGAACACCTTCACAGGATATCAAAAGGAAAAGAAAATTGAAATCTATAAGGTATTAAAAATATTATTGCATTTGAACAATATTTCATGTAACTACTATATTGTTCCCTCCACCAGAGGGGAGTGTTTGTAGTCCAATATTCTATAAAATGCAAACCCATGCATTACTATCTTTTATGGCATAATAATGGCCTATTCTAGCAGACATACTGTAGGGCCTTGTAAAATATTGGAATTTGTGTATGTAAACATACAGCAAGCATGCAGACCCACACACACGCACAGAAATGTGTCCACTGCATCACATTGCTCCAAGAGTAAAATAGAGTGAAAAATCCTTACAGCAGCTGGCCTTTCTGTTACTTTAGGACATTATAAAATAGGTTAACAGTAAATTGCTAAGCTACCAAAAACTTCACACATGTATAGTATTATTCATTCTGATTTTAGCCTGTCAATAAGCACAAGAGTTATTCCTAGTGGATCTGCTTTTAATTCCAAGCTCTAAATTTCTGTTGTCACTGTAAGCCATAAAGTTCTGTTTGTTTTTCTCATAAGACAAAGCTCAGAGCTAAAATTCTAACCTGTGCCCATCATTAATACTGGTTTTTTTTTCACAAAATTGCACCTTTTTTCTTTAAAAAACTGTCCGTTTTTCACATTTAGTCAGGAGTACAGCACACTGATTATATCATTGCTTCCACAGGCTTCTGAGCGTGCTTCTTCAGCAGTCAAATCTTAGTGAAATTAATCATCAGGACAATGAGGTGAGTGAGATTGTGCTACCAGTCACCATCCTTGGCAGTGGGGCATAGAAGCCATTCTGATCAGAAAGAGTCCACTGTACTATAAATTTTACAATGAGACTATGCACTAGTCAAAAATTTCTGTAATGCTTTTGCTGAACTCTGCAAAGTACTATCTCGTTTTTCCTCCTATACACAATGCACCTGTAGGCTAATAAATCTTGTCGGTATTCAGCCAACTATGAGGTACCTTGAATCACTCTTAAATAATTTGTCAAGACAATAATTTCCCTTGATTCTTCTGGAGTAAGACACTGGACCAAATCTTCACCTTTACCAATCATAAGTGTCCAAGGCCAAGGTGGCTGGAGCTCTGAGCAACCTTGTGTGGTGGAAGGTGTCTCTGGCCATAGCAGGCAGGTTGGAACTAGATGATCTTTAAGGTCCCTTCCAACCCAAACCACTCTATGATTCTATGATTCCTTGATCCCATCATTCAACTGCTGTTCTCAGGAAAAGTACCAGAGAGCTAGCATTACACAGAACAGTCATGGAAGCGCAAAAATTTGTGCGGTTCTCTGATCCATATGGAATCGTGTCTTGCAGGTACAAATAGTATACATTGGACAGTGTTAACTTCCCAAATGTGTTTTTCTCCAAATAGAGAAGCCAAGACACAAGAGAGATTTTGAATGGTTTTTCTGTATGTGTCTCTTCATTCTAACAGTTGCTGAAGGATGTGTTTCTTTTCCACAGTGCCAGAATGGCCAGAGGGCTGTTAATTATTCCTCTTCCTTACCCAAAGAAAGTTTGCAGACCCTGCTCATAATACCCTAAACCAGACATATGCTTTGTCTTGGTGTAGAATTATGTTGCTAATGAATTGCATGGAACTGTGGATCATTGTTTCAAGCCATAATATTTTGCTGTAATGCACTGCTACATGCAATTTGGAACATTCAGTCCATCTCACTGTCATTTGGCACTGACAATATATTTGTTCAAGTATCAGTACTAAGCCCTGAACACTCATGTTTTCTGAAAAATATGGATCCTCACAAATGATTGATAATAGACCTGTTCTCTTGGCATACGTAAAATACTTCAGTTTTCCCATGACACTTGAGAAAAAAAACCCTGATGAATGCATGAACACGTAAACAGTAAGAAATACATCTGGAGGTTTCATAGCTTCCACAACTGTGTTTTTCTGTGGGTTCATTAGTGAAGCCTGTGAGATGACAATGTGAAAAAACATTCCTTGAATCTGAGCAAGAGTGTCACACTATATTTCTCACAGCCATTTCTTGCATTTTATCCTTTTATGTCCCCTACGTCTCCTTATTTCTTATGAATGTGTAGTTGTTTGGCTGTCTCACCTCTAAGGTTATATTCTGCTGGACCTTCAGCTTTGACAATTCTGATATCACTCTCATGCTTCCACTCACAAACAGTAGTCTCTCTACCTACAGATGCCATTCAGGGGAGTAACACTGTGCACAAATCAAATGGTGTGGGCTGGGCAGCCACTGCCCTCTGCAGAAAGCCCACACATGTGAGCTGCTTCTACAAACAGCTCAGTGCTCTTTGCTCAGTTGAGTGCTCTGAAAGGACACGTGGAATATACAAAGTATTAGAAAGGAAATGGAGAACAAAACAGGAAGCTCTGTCTGAATCCTTGGTACAGCCACATGGCAAATGTTCAGCTACAAGAGAAATCTGAAAAAAGATATACAGGAAAAGGAACAGAAAAAGGACTAAAAAGATGATAATAGTTATAGAGCAGCTTCCTTGTATGGTCGAGCTAACTAGAACAAACTACCTAGATTTGGACTTTCAGCTTGTCAGCTATGCCAGAGGGATGATAGAAACCCATGGTATCATAAAGTGCATGGAAATGAAAAGAGAAATGTTATTAACTGTTCTGGAGTTTTTTGGATATAAAAATATGGGGACATCTAGAGAAATTATCAGGCAACAGTTTCAAAGAAAATGAAAATACTTTTTCAGAAAATGCATCATTACCCTTTGGAGTGCTGGATATTGTAGGAAGTCTTTAGTCTGATTTCCAAATGTTAGGTGGCAGTATATTTTCAAGCCTTTTTTCTTATATTTTTGCACTAAGCATCTGCAACTGACCTCTCTGAGTTTTGTCCCTGTACTACAGAGATCTTTGAAAACTACCTACAGTTTTACACTCTTACATTACAGCTGATTCTGCTGGCTACCACAGTAGAAACAGAGAGAAAGTTGATTTTTCAAGGATTTTTTTTTCCATATCAACAGACTGAGAGATGATGACAGAAAGAAGGCCTGGTACACCATAGTTTCTCCTTCTTCAGTGATTGCCCTGCTCTCCAGGACTAGTGATGAGTACCCATTTCCCAGCAGGAAATCAATTTACTGAAGCCTCTCTTCATGACACTCACAGATAATGGGTGTCCATCAACAGTACTAAGTCCCTTGTGTCTACTGACATCAGTGGCAGAGCTCCCATTAATTTCAGTTGGTGCAGGAGTTTACCCTCAATTTTGGTTTTACCAAAAACCAAATCCCCATGATTAAGCTTTGCAAACCCTAAGTAAAACCGAAACTGCTCTCATTCAGCTGCTCCCTTTTGTTATCACCTATACTTAAGCCACATGGGAACTTTAAAGTCTTATAAGATATGTGATGAGTGATAGAAATTAATGTTAAGGCATTCAAGCTTTTGGTCAGAAAATCACTAAAAACTTCCACTACTAATGCACAGACAAGCTGTGTGCATCAATATAGCTCATACTTTACCTGGGTTGTTACCAACTGCCTTTATGGCATTCTATTTCAAGTTTTCATTTCTTTTTCACTCAACCTTTCTTTTTTAGTGTTTTTTATCATTTTGGAAATCAGGCAAGACCCTTGAAATGCAGTTTTTTTGGTAAGAGGAAAAAACAACACCTCCCCAAAGTAAAATGTTACCACACCTGAAAAACACCAGCAATTTTTAGAAACACAATAAATGAGTAAACTTATACAGAAAATCTTAATTATTATGGACATAGAGTAAAATATAAGTGTGTGTAACAATGCTCAAGGTGCAAATATAGGCCATGAATTCTCTGACCTACTAAGAATGACTGGATGCAGCTAAGATAGAATGAAAGTGCGGGTGAATAGCTTACCATTTGCTTTGTTTTCTCCTTGAATAGTAAATATAAAATGTTTATATTGTGACTTTTTTGTGGACATCACTCTGTCAGTTTCTTTAGCTTGCTGACTAGTGCCAGCTGCAATACTAACTTATAATATTTATTTTGGATCAAAGGTAAGACCAAACATAAACATCATGCTGTGTAATGCCAAAGCATTACACAGTCTGAACCAGGCTTTTCTTGCAGGATCCAAGCTAAGCAGTGAGGAACCCTCCATCAGCCATTGTGGCCCTGACCATGCATTATTTATAACAGGCTATAGTCATGTGTGGAGGAAGCATTTGTATTTATATCCATTTTCTGTACTAACTATTTCAAATCAAGGTGAAGAGGGAAGAATCTGTCCACCCTGGATGGTTTCAGGGCTGCCCAGCCTATCTACAGAGACTTGAAAGGTGGTCCTGTGAGTGACAATAAATTGACTTCTGGGTTTGTGGCTTACAGGGAATGACTTCACTCCATTGGGCTGCGTTCCACAACAGACCCCAGCACACGCAGACTCTGCTGCACAAGGGAGCAGATCCAACTCTGGTGGACAAGGATTTCAAAACAGCTCTGCACTGGGCAGTACAGGTGAGCACCACCTTAGTCCCATGGGGATATTTATTGGGCTGAGTTGGATATTGTGGTGTCCTACATACTCCTAAGGAAATAGTTGGGCTGTGGAACAAGGAAACTGGATGCTAAGAATGCCCACCAAGCCCCAGTGTTTGCCATTTAGTACAGATCAAGAATGTAGCATCTTCTTTGGAGACCAAGGCATGCTTTTCTTTTTTTTTTTTTTTTCCCTAAATCAGGGTTGCAGAAACCAGCAGCTTAAATAATCTTGCCAAAGGTCTTTGGGAATAAAGTAATGTAAACAGAATTTAAAACACATTTAAAGAGCTACAGCTGTGGAATAATAAGCTGAAGGGTTAAAACCCTACTTCTCTGGACCCTGGGGAAGACATGGAGTGAAACACATTTCCTCTTGAGCTGTATATGCCTATCTCATATGCAAAAAAATTGTCAAATACTTAGGCAGTCATTAGAGCAACAAACCATACAGGTTTAATGTGACATTAAAAACTGCATTGTGTAATTGTTAGTAAATTATTTAAAATACAGCATAATTTACTGATTTTCCTAATTTACTACAGAAAACTGCCCAGATGAAATTGTGTATATTTTTACTTGTTCACTTGCCATACCAAGTTCCAGTATCAATCTTCAAAACACCCACACAACAGATAAGCCAAAATAGAACTCACACAAAAATCTACTAACATTTTCATACCATGATTAATTTTTGCATACTCCCCTTTTGGTCCAGGTTTGCTCTTAAGAGAAGTGTCAACAAAGAAATTTAAAAGCTCTGAGCTGCTATATACTATATTTGTTATGGCGTACGACCATCTGAACAAATAATCTACTTCCTTCAACCACAGCCTCACAAAGATGATTAACATATAATAGGCTCAACTTTTTTTTTCTGAAGTAGAGGTATATTTCGACCTCTGCAACTGGTATTATTTTAAAAGTTTTGTTCTTCTTTAATCCTAATCAATCTTAAATTCAACTTGTTATTTGCCTTAGAAGACTAAAGGTATCTACCCTATTACCTGTTGTGCATTTTTACCAGGCTTATTCTAGTTCAGGCTGCTTCCAGTGGGAAATCTCTGAAACTCGTGCAAACTCCTGCATGATAGCCAGTGGTCTGTATCATATCTCTACTGTCCAAAAAAACAGAATGAAAAAAGTGAATCCCCTTTATAAGAGTTCCACTCCTTCTCTAAGCTTTCCCTGATTCTGTATTTTGTATGTTTCATTATTTAATTCCACTGTTAACTCCCGCCTCTACCCTTCTCTCACAAATTTGCAGAATAACTCCTGAGAAATGGGGAAATGGAAACTGCACAAAACCCACTTGGCCTCAGGTGGGGGCAAAACATAAATTCGTCTCTTCTCTTCCTTTAAGCTGCTCCCAGAAATCAAGAGGAAATGTGCAGAATGACACACATATACACCCCTTTTTCACTTCTTGTGAGATTTCTGCCCTGAAATGTTATAAATTACTTCTTCCACATACTTCTCCACATTCTAGGCCCAGAAGGGGCAGTTGAAATACCAGAGCATGAAATAGATCTGTTCTCATTTTTCTTACGCAAGAAAGAAAACTCTTGGCGGAGAGAAAAAAAACACTTTCAGCCAGCACTCTCTGCTGCCCTATTACACCCAAGAGATTTAGATACTGTGGACAGGCACGACTTTCTCTGCTGTGACAGAGAACAAAACAACAGCTCTGCTGGATGGGATCATCATTATGTCCAATAGCCTCCTCCGTGGCTGCTGGAAAGGGGATATTTTTCCTTTAAGAATTGTATAAATATCTTTAGAGAACAAGCGACTCACAGAGCTCAGGCAGTACAGCTGCAGGGGTTATTTTTGGCTGAATAGAGCGCTGTGTTTAATTTCTCTTTTTTTTTAGTGCAGTAAGGGGAAGACCAGACACTGCACAGAAACTTGTTTCAGAAGTTGCAGGAAAGAGGCAGTTTGTGTGCACTGGGCTGAAACACAAAGTAGGACCATATGAAAACCACTGCCCACCATTCAAAACCAAATTCTTGGGCATGGGGCACATTTCATGTGAAATCATTGTTCCACACTGGCTCTGTGAAAGACTGCGTGCTTGTGGCTTTGTCTTCCATCAGGCATCATGGGCTGATCAGTCCCATCCGTGTAACCAGACAGATCGTGCCCACACCAAGGTCTGCTCTTTTGAAACGCTCAAACCTCCTGCCGTTCAGATTCACATCTTAGGCGCAACTGTATCACATTGGTGTCAAAAACACTGATCATTATTGTTTGGGGTGAGACTATCTCATGGCACATTTTTTATATGTGCAATATTGCTAAGGGCTGGTGCAGACAGGCCTATTAAAGGTGTCTCAGGAGGTATTTCTCTCCTTTCACTGCAGCCAGCATTAATTACTGTAGTGAAAAGGAAACACGCTTTTGAAATAAAAAAACTGTTAACTGATACTGAAACAAAGGGTAATGCCATTCTGACAGTTCTAGATAATGGTGTTGTTGAAATCCCAGTAAAATACAGTATATACGATACAGCGTACACTATCACACTACATACTACTATACTATAACAGTATTAGTAGTACCTTGGAAATAGCCTGGGAAGATTTGGAATCTTCCTACATTGCCTTGCCAGTTGTCGTCATTTTTCCAAGAATTTTCTTTGTCTCTTTCTCAAAGACTCTGGTTCCCAAAGTCATATGATTATGTAAAAATATCAGCTTTCAGTTAAAGGATAAACAAAAAAACAGTTCTTTTTCTAAACTGAAAAAACACAAACCTGTAAGAATAAAAAGAAAGCAACTAGAAGGAAGCTATTAAAAATAATATTCTTCCATGGGGACCTGTGCAAATGATTTTTTAATAGGCTGATTTGGAGTGCAAAGTTTTAAAAAATTAGAAGCCAGCATATTTGTTCCATAGCAACAATGCAGTTATTTCATTCCCCTGTTTCCTGAGAAGAGAGTGAAATACCTGTATATATAAAATATACTTCAAAAGAAATACATAGGTAATTATTCCTTTTTGTTTGGCTGACCAAGCATTGCAGTCTCTGTGTAATTACTTGGAAGGTGAAAGCACACTTAAATGTCAGGATCGCTAGGAAAGAATCTCTCTATTGCTGCAGGACATCTCCAGAGACACAGCAGGCCATCCAGCCAGAGCAGAGGAAGGGGCCAGGGAAGGCAGTGGTGGCTCAGGATCCCTCCCAAGGGCTCTCCTTCTCTCTGCCCAGCACCCCATATTTTCATGTAGGCTACAGATGGTGGAAGAATTCAGAGAGATTTACAAAGACATCTTAAAACCCAGTGGGTGTTTCTCTACTGCAGATAGACTGCAGTTGGATTGCCCAGAAAAGGTGCATTTGCTTGGCATGGGTCACTATCCAGCCGGTTTCAGGCAGATTTCTTTCCCTGCAAAAATTGTGCTTTTTTTTCTCCTTGTTTCATGGAGTGTTCTAGAGATTGCTTGAAAGAAAGAGTAGTGATTTCCTTTTTTATGTCACTGAGCTTTAAAGATGATTTTGACTGTTAACAAACAACTCAAAAAGATATTCAATTTGCATATTTTAAAGATACACTTAAAAAATCTCTTTCTTGTGTAAATATTGTCATTCTAGCAATGGTACAGCTGTTGCTTATGGAGGCTGGAACATCGCATAGCAGCAGCAATCTACAGAGTGAGCTGTCAAGTTGCAAAACAAGATGGAAGAGAGTTTGCAAATAGTTTCGCGTAAGAACTAAACTCACTTTGATACTAACAGCAGCTTTTTCCATAACGTGCCATAAATATTTGTGACACTGTCTGCAACAGTGAATTAAATGTGCTTGAGTTTTGGCTGTGGCACTGAGGCAAACTATCATGGGACAGCCTGTGTCCCTACTGCTAAAATCTCTTATTCTCTAAAACAGGATGGTAGTGCACAGGCTGGGGCCCATGCTAGCTCCAGGAACTGGTAGGGAAAGTATTAGTTGACCCAGGCCTAAACCATGCCAGGGAGGATATTAAGAATTATATGCTACAGACAGCCAAGTTCCAGTGCTGAAATATGTTCCTGAGTGCTACTTAGTTTTTTATATCACAGCAGCCTATTTCTTCACTTTATGTTATGACAGAGTCACAAAATGAACTGAGTTGGAAGAGATTCACAAAGATCGCAGAGTCCAGCTCCTGGCTCTGCACAGGAAACTGCAAGGATCACACCCTGTGCCCAGGAGCATTGTCCAAATCGTTCCTGCATTTTGTCAGGGTTGGTGCTGTGATCACTTCCCTTGGGAGCTTGTTCCAGTGCCCAACCACCTGCTGGGAAAAGAACCACTTTCTAATATTCAACCTAAAGCTCCCCTAACACAACTTCAGGCCATATCCTTGGGTCATGTCACCGGCCACCACAGAGAAGAGATCAGTGCCTGCCCCTCCTTTTACCCTCACCAGGGAGTTGCAGACTGCAATGAGGTCTCCCCTCAATCTTCACTTCTCCAGGAGGAACAAATCAAGTGACCTCAGCCTCTCCTCATACGACTTCCCCTCAAGGCTCTTCACCATCTTTGTTCCCCTCCTCTGGATGCTGTCATAGTTTAATTCCTTCTTATATTGTGGCCCCCAAAGCTGCCCCCAGCACTCGAGGTGAGGCCGCCCCAGGTCAGAGCAGGGCAGGACAATCCCCTCCCTTGCCCGGCTGGCGATGCTGTGCCTGATGCCCCCCAGGANACCCTCACCAGGGAGTTGCAGACTGCAATGAGGTCTCCCCTCAATCTTCACTTCTCCAGGAGGAACAAATCAAGTGACCTCAGCCTCTCCTCATACGACTTCCCCTCAAGGCTCTTCACCATCTTTGTTCCCCTCCTCTGGATGCTGTCATAGTTTAATTCCTTCTTATATTGTGGCCCCCAAAGCTGCCCCCAGCACTCGAGGTGAGGCCGCCCCAGGTCAGAGCAGGGCAGGACAATCCCCTCCCTTGCCCGGCTGGCGATGCTGTGCCTGATGCCCTCAGGACAGGGCTGGCCCTCCTGGCTGCCAGGGCACTGCTGACTCATGTCCAACTTGCCATCGACCAGGACCCCCAGGGCCCTTTCCATGGCTCTGCTCTCCAGCCTCTCATTCCCAGTCTGTCCATGCACCCAGGGCTGCCCCATCCCAGGTGCAGAATCTGGCACTTTCCCTTGTTAAACTTCGTGTTGCTGGTGATTGCCCATCTCTCTAATCTGTAGGGGTCTCTCTGCAGGGCCTCCCTCCCTTTGGAGGAGTCAACAGCTCCTCCCAGATTTGTATCATCTGGGAACTTGCAGTATTGATACAAAAACTCACCAGCTCAACCAGATTATCAGCGAAACTGCCTTTACTGAAATAATAGACTGTTAAAAAGTAAGCCCCTCAAGTATGAACATGCCATAGACAATGTAATTATTCATGCTAATCAAATTTCTGAGGTATTCAATTGCAGAACTCCCACTCAGCTTAGCAGGAATTCATCTCAGGCAAAGCCTGTAGGTAAGTCCAGGATAGTTGCCAGACCTATTCCCAGCACACATTCTATGTGTAACTCCAGAAGTGGATGCCAGAATATGAGTAATGTACACACAACACAATTCTTGCATATCTGTGCATGTCCTGATCTCCCATGCCTGACAAAAGCACTTGAAGACAAATGTTTCCATTTCTCTGACAGAATAAATCCTTATTCTACTGCAGATTTTAAAAATTGCCTATTTTTCAAAGCATGTAAACTGCTCATTCAGAGAAATCAGTCCTTACAACAATGCAATAGCAGCGGAAAGTTGCCAAGTAATTTTAGTCATAGTCATAGTAATTTACACAGTAAATCATATGCACTTAGGCTCCAAGTGAAAATAAATTCTCAGAGAGACTTGGCCAGTCTTTTATGCAGTGTTTTGTTTGAGCAAAGAGAGGGTAAGAGAGGCAGGGACATACGATAGCTGGTGTCATGTCTCCATGACTGCCTTTGTCATTTAGTACCTTTTTCTAACACATATTAAGGCTGCTAAAAAGATAAATATTTTCAAAACATCATGTCCCCTAGCTTTACCAGAGGCAGCAATGCTCTGATGACCACAGAACAAAGTCTCCTGTACAACAACACCTTCTCTTTGCCAGAGTACCACAAAGTCAAGCCAGGCTGGGTCACTCTGACACTGCAGGGACGCTGTCTCTGTGGATGTGTAAAGCTGCAGCACTCGGGTTAGGAGAACACAAATGAGCTGCTCTCTGAGCTGACTGAGTCTCACCAATATAACTACAGTGGTGTCAGTGGAGTTGTTAATTTGTACTGGTTTGCTATCAGAAACACACCCTGTGAAGTGCCTGGGCTGCATTCAGGGAATCTCTGGCACAGTTTCCCTGGAAGGAGGAAAGATGAAGATGGTATTATGAATTGTTTCTTTCCTCATCACAGAGACCAGTTTTCCATGGCCTCTCAGGGCAGAGAAACCACAGGGTGCTCTGAATTTTTGCTCACTTCTCCACTGCCAATGCAGCCATCTAGCAGCCAGGAAATGAGAGCAGTCATGGTACAGTGAGTGTGTTTCCATTCCTTAGCTTTCTCTAGTCTTGGGTGCAGAGCGGGAGATGCTGGAAGTCCTTAATAAGTGGTAGAAAGCTCCAGTGTGTGCAAAACTCTTCAACACAAACTGCCAATTAAAGGACATTTCTCACTGCACTGTTTGCTGCAGACTAGAAGCAACATTATGTCTCTGCTTTTGAGTTTGGCCCTCTCCATCCTTTAAACAGCAGACACTGCATCTACAGCAAGATAGGCATAGGTTGTTCTGATACAGCCTTCATATCTGATTCCAACCTGACATATCCTCATGGATGTTGAAACAAACATTTGTCTTGCTTTGATTCTAGAATGAAATTCTAAACTTGTATTACAGTAAAAGTAATAATGTGATAACACTGCTACCATGCTCTGAATGTGAATATGAGGGAAATGGCACTTCAGTGGCATTAATCACAGAAGGGGGGAAATTGTATTGGAAGAATAGTTGGGTTTTGACAGTACAGCTGCTACTAAACACAGAGTTTCTGCCAGAACAGCCTTGAGTTAAAGATCAAGGCTTTTCAAGATCCAGTCAATATATCTATGTAGAAAAGAATGTGGAGTGGCTTCTGCTTTTGGTAAATACTGAATTTCAGGAAAAATAAAAAGCTTAAAAAGTTACTTTGAAAGGAAAGATGTATTTACCAACATAATCGCTGAAGTTATAAAGGAAGAAGTTCACAGACAATGTTTTTGTTCCAATTTTGCTATGGGTTGCTCAAAAATTACTTGAAATGGAATGTTTCTTTATTTCATCAAAGGAAAAAAGATCTTTGTTTTGTTTGGCTGGTTTATTTTCCAATGGCCATGCTGGTGTTACAGTTAATTTCAGACTAAAGTATTCTATATGTGTCTGTTTGTGAAGGATAAGAGGAAAGACAAAAGGGCTTGGATTCTCTAACATAAAATTCAAACAGCACCCAATGATGCACATAGATGGTTTCCAGGAGGCAGCTGGAAGTACTTATATAAATGTTATTTAATCTATAGTAATTTATTTTGCTTTTTTATAACAGTGAGTTACCTCCCAGAATAGTGCAATGGGAATAATATTTGTTTGTTTGCTGCAGAAAGGAGTGCAATAATTTTTAAATACTCAGGCCACTTAGGGGCAGAGCAGAAGGACATCAAAGAAAGTCAAGCTTTGTGTTCATAGTTGTGAAATTGAAGGAGGAGAAGATGTAAAAGAGAAGAAAACACAGGCAGACCTAAAGTGCAATGCTCATGATAAGGAGCAACATCAAGAGCTTCTGGTGGGGAATTTCCATCCAGCAAAGCTGGCTATAGATACAGGAAGGCTTTCAACTGCATGCTAACACAGACAGGAAACACAGGAGAACTAATACAACCTTACCACATAATCTCCAGAGGCATTTACTTGGAAGAAAAGTATTTTGTCTGGGTTTCATGAGAACAGTTAAGTGGTCCATAGCTAGTCCCTCTCCTCATCCCACTTCTCCATTATGGGTAGCAGGCTTAGCAGACTTCTTTCATATGACTCCTCTTTGGCACCACATTATCTAATTTACTAGAGTATTCTGAAGAGGGGAAAAAACTCTCTCTCTATATAGCGCAGTGAACAAAACAAAACATCACAATGTTAATGATAGAAGACCTGGCAGAATAAAATGCAACAATATGGTAGAATATCATGCAAGTGCCAAGAAACTTGCTAAGTAAAATTGTTGTTCTACTTATCAGTTGGACATAGAAAGGGCTGAAGTATGAGAACTATGGCTGTAGTAACAATGAGGATAAATTGAGTAGACATAGCTGAAAGATGTGTCAAAACCAGAAAAGTGTCCCAGAGATTCAGGATTCTCTTCATGGTACTTGATTTGGTAGATACTTCCTGAATAATTGTTTTCTTATTTAGAAAGCACTGAGAGATGCAACTCTCAGAAGTCTGACTTTTATTAATCGGCCTATAGAAACCAGAGTTGTAATCAAGTGTGAGAGGTAAATACCCTGTTAGTGAATTGGCTGTTTGCCACTGTCTGAACTTGACACAAATCTCAGACAAAAATTTGCATAAAGCACAGAGAGGTTTTCTTACAAGGGCTCATGGATCCAAGCTTTAGGACATTTCTTCTTCATAAAGTAAATTTAATTGAGATTACTGATCTAAGGAAGAAAATTTCACTGAGGAGAATCAGTAATGGGTGGAAGCAGATAAAGTGTGAAATGGGACAAAAGTGTAACAAAAACTGGGGGGGGGTTTGGTGACAGGCTGCAAAACTGTTTAGAAACACATAGCAAAAATGACTGACAGTTTCTTAGAGTCTTTGTGCTGAAAAGAATTTTAATACAAAAAGGGAAGATTAAATTTAGTGATGCATACAGTAAGGTTACAAAAACACATAATTTTCCTATGGTAAATTTACCACTGAACATCCTGGTCTAACAATAGTACTGTGGTAAATTTACCACACTACAGGAACACTACATTTTTGGTGACCACAGCTCAAAGCTATCAATCTAAGATAAGGGCACTGTAAGCATTTTAGGAGAGTTTTGTGTGCAATTTAAAAGAGCCAAGATGAATTTAAAGATAAGAAGGCATTCCTAAGAAGAGAGAACTGGAAAGCCACTGACCAATTGCCCAGAGATCTTGTTCAGCATAAGGTTCAAATGCTAGGAAATATCCTTTGATTTTTTAGGAAATTGAAGGAACAATTTGATTGAATTGTTATAATAAGGCAGATTTTTTGTAGCCATCTTCAAAGCAATTATTCTTTTCTCAGATAAGAAGCTATTAGGTATCATATGTTTGAATGTCAATTAATCAGTTTAATCTCATGTAGTAAAACACAAAAATGCTGGAAAAGTGGCAAGAAGATAAAGTTCATCATATGGCACAGAAGTCTTGCTAAGCATGTGGCAAATGCATTAAAAGTCTAATTCTTTGTCCTTTCTGGTTTGAGCAGTACACTGAAGTTTAATCACATTGAATGACATCAAAAGCACAACTTTTATAAGCACAACCCGCAATAATAGACCCAGAATTCAGTCCAAGATGTCCCAGAGGGGAAGAAAAAGTGATGCAATCAAAATCAACCAGGGACTTCTATTACACATCACATATTCTCTATCAGCCATATTCAAGACAGTTCAAATAACCTTTGGAGGTGAATATCTCATAGACAGTCCAACCGGGACATATCATAAGACTGTTTTAATTTGTTCCATAATGAGGTGTCAAAATAGAGAACATACTTATAACCCACAGCTATAACCCACAGAACCAAATTACAGGAACACCAAGTATTTCAGGGATGAGGATGAAATTCAAAATTATTTGGATGAATTGTAGGAATTAACTGAAATTAATAAAATAACATGATGTACAGAATAGTGAAAAATTAAAATTTTTGGTGCAAAATTAAGAGTAATAGAGTAGTAGCTTACAAAAGTGAGTGGGAGTTTAAGTTATGATGTTCATATAAATCAAACAAACATCATTCTGGGACATATCAACAGAAGCATGGTACGTGTGGGCTATTGGAAGTCATATTCAATGTCAGGAGAGAAGCCTCTGCTGGATAGTTATGTTGTTTGGAGTGCCATGGTTGAAAAAAACTGTAGACGATCTGGAAACAGGCCAAAAGCTAGCACCAAGTATGATAAGTGAGTTGGAAAACTTGACCTGCATAGGGAGGTTTAAATGCTTTGTTTAGTCTAGAAAATGGAAGATTGGTGGGAGACAGAACAGTCTGTAAAAAATGCCAGTAAGAACAGTGGGAAATTTCTTATGTGAATGCTAAGAGCTGTGCAAGAACACTGAGGGACTGAAACTGTAGGTGCAGGGTGTGAAAGCTGGATTTAGCAAGACAGTATAAAACTGGAAGAATAGTAAGAGTTACTAGAACATGAATACAGAAGTAGTAAGATGCTACTGTTAACAATTTTTTGTATCAAAACTGACTCCGAGAAGGATGTAACAGATATTTATTGAGGTAGTACTAGAAGTATGTAATAGACCTCTAGATTTAGTTAGCCCTGAATTTGACTAGCGATTTCACTGATCCTGATGATGAAAATATGTAACTGGGAATTATACCAGTATGCAGGATATTGGTATTTGGCATAGGCAATGGACAATAAAAACAACAATTATTCACAGGACCTCAGTATTTCTGAACACGAAGATGAACACTCTTCATTAGATATTCAGACAACTATAAATTAATAACAATTTGAACATGTTTAATTACGATGTTATAAAATGCCTGGTCATAGAAAATAAGCTTGGATGACACAATCAAGATTAGACTCTAAATTAAACATCTGAGTAAACAAAGTACATGCAAAACAAAATTCCTGATTTCAGGGGGGCATGTTTAGATAAATTAAGGGAATTCTCAGCTGGACTGAGTAGTTGTGAGATCAGAATGTTCCAGGAACTTGGAATGTATACTCTCAATGGTGCAATTATAGCAGGAAGCTGCATCCCAAGAGCAGAAAAGTGTATAGAAGGGGCTTGACATAATGGATGTCTACCCATCTTTGAAAGATATATTTAGAATAAATAGATATCTTACAAAATAAGATGCAAAAGTACAGAGAAGCAAAAGGAATTGTGTCTTAAAATCCAGAAGACAAGAGTATGATTAAATGTTGAATAGAGGCTGGAAGGAAATTACTTTCAGGGATAAGGCTTGAAATTATTTCTGTTTAATATTTTCATAATAACTTGGCACAAAATACAGGAGCTTTCTGATAAAAACTACCAATAATACAAAACTGAAAGACATTAACAGGAAGGAATAGGGCTATCATACAGGGGAAACTGGATCATCTCTAAGTCTTGAGTAATACGAATGAGACTTTATTGAATAGGATAAAATGTTTAAGTCATGCACTTGGGTGCTACTAACAGAAGGTCCTCCCCAAAACTAGAAACTCTATGCTTGGAAACAAATAAAGAAGAGAAATACTGAGGTGTAAAGGGTTATTCCAAAATGACTAGGAGCTTCTAATGGGACACAGCTGTGAATCAGGCAAATGCTGTTCTATGACATACCGAAAGAGGTATTTCTAACACAAATATATCTAACACAAATAAGGAAGAGCTAGTGTCACTGTACAAAATCTGGCAAAAACATCTGCGTATGACTACATACAATTTTAATCATCCCTCTTCAAGGAAACACAACTAAAACACAAAAGGAAAAGGGTTAGTAGGTTAATGACAGAAGCAGAAAGTATATTATTGAAGAAAAATTTGAACAGCCATGATTGGTTAGAGCAGCAAGAGAACAATTCAGAAGAGATGTGATGATTGCCTATAAATACATCTGAAGAACAAGTACCAGTAAGGGGAAAGAAGTATTTAATCTAAATAATAATGCTGGAACAGAAACAAAGGGATATAATCAGCCTTGAGTATGAATAGAAATTAGAGATACTAATCATTAAAACAAAGAAGTTCTTGAACTGTGTTCCTTTGAGAGTAATGAGGGCAAAAAACCCCTAATTGCCTTTAATGGAGAAAGTGAGTTTATGAGAGGGATGATGTAACATAGCTGCAAGTGATTGCAGGGACTGAATTTGATGATACAGAAAGACCTTTTCAACTCTGTGTTTCTGTTGTTATAAAAAAGTCATGAATTCTTTTTCTCTATTTCCAATAAGTTAGGATATAAAATATTCAATTTCATTTGCAGGTTAGAGAACAATGTCGACTTTCTATTAAGATACCAGAGCACTGAAGCAAGCTAGCTAAGAATGTTTTCAAGAAGCATTTGAGCAAATATTTGACATGGCTTTCCTACGTGTACTGAGACAGACTTACAGATATAGATTGGTTTTCTGAAGTTCTTTCCAGCCCTAAATTTCTATGGGAAAATACAAACTTGTGTTTCTGGACTCTGGCTTGGGAAATCAACAAAAAACACAATTAATTTCTATATTTGCAGTGGTTCATTTTTTTTTTTCCCCAGTGTTCAGAGTATTTTAGAAAATCCATAAAGTAAGCACAATTCTCAGCTGGAGATTGGAAGCTTTTGGCTTTCATACCTGGAGAGTCTGGTATACACACAGAAAAATACCATTACTGTATTTAGCATTCTCCAATGCTGAGAAAATGCAGCCTTTTGTAAACTCCGTTTTCTTCTCTGAATGCTTTTCTTCTCTGAACTTCCTCCCAGAGCGGCAACAGGATTCTGTGTTCAATCATTCTGGACCACTGCCAGGGACCATCGATAATAAACTATGATGATGAGAATGGCAAAACATGTATGCACATTGCTGCTGCTGCAGGCTACAGTGATATCATCAGTGAGCTGGCTAAAGTCCCAAAGTGCAACCTGCAGGCCCTTGATGTGGATGACAGGTAACCATGGAAACCCTGAAACTGAAATTGCTGCTTCCTTTCCATTAACGTGAGACCAGCTCTGTTCACTGTATTTCACCACATTTCCTGTTTCAGGGGCCATGGCCTAGTTTATGCCATGCACTCCACAGAGAACTGTGCTTGCTCAGAAACACTGCAACCCAGTCTAGCTCACATGTCGTATCTAGGATAATACCTGACTAGTAGGAATGATATTTAGCTTTCTGCTTGTAGTAGGAAAAGATAAGGTTATTTGTGAAAGGACTTTGCCACCACTCACCTTAGCTTCTTTCAATCAAAAGTGAACATTCTTTTCAAAATAATAGAACAGGATCCTGCAACTTGAAACCAGGATCCTGATGTTATTTGTGTGTAAGAAATGGCAGTGTTCTCTTGCTGTATTTAAGATGATAACACGGTACTCCTATAGGACCAGAGGACTTTCATCTTCCATTCTGAAAAAGCATTTAATTCCTTCCACAAGGAAATCTCTATATCATAAGTATAGAAGATAATCTTTCCTCTTTTTTGCCCTACACCTACCTCCCTTGGAACTTTGACCATAAATTTATTTAATGCAAACAGAATCAACTGGCTGTTCACATCGATTATTCTGGTCCGTGAAGCAAAAGCCAAGGTTTTCTTGGCTTTGGCTTTCAGGTACTTAAAATAATATCATTCTTCCTTGAAAAGTGCAATGAAGTGGAACAGAAATGAAATGAACAGGGTTCTGGAGCAGTTTCTATACATCAGTAAAATGTAGTTGAGAAGGCTGTGTTTCTACAGAAATAAGAGCAAAGGAAGGAGATTAGCTACACTTCAAATTACATTAAGACATGGCCACCTATTTCATGTGCTCAGATATTTCCACAGAATATATCATACTTGGAGAGGGTAAAGATAAGATGTTGTTTACAAACACATATATAAGATTTTCATTCTACTGTGTTTCTGACTGCACCCATCTAAAATTAGTGGGATTGCAGAAAACTAGAGAGAAAATGTCAAATTTTTGTTGTTGTTGTTCTTAAACACTTTTTTTGTGGTATTGTCTGTGCTCTCAGGTTTTTCACAAGAGCAAAATATTACAATTTGGAAACTGGACAAAAATATCCAAATACAAGATGTAAATTTTCTGCCAAGCAGAAAATGAGTTTGATTCTCCTGCACAGATTCAAAACAATTATATTTCTCTGGTCTGTGTCTATCATAGAACACAGAAACTGGCAAAGTGGCAGTGGCAGTCTGGTAGATGTGTTCAGTCCTTCTCATTCATCTGGGAGGGGCTTCTCTTATTACCTTCATGAAGAACCATCTGCCAACCATTCCTGACTGTGCTTAGTGTAAAGATGAGAAGAGTTTGTCCCTATGCAGTGGACACTATGAAGTTTTTTTTCAAATTCTGCTCTGAAAACTTCAGGCACTTCTCCCACTCTACAATTCCAGCAGTGGAAGAGATGCAATTATATACTACATATAGGCATTCCACAGCCCCAAATCTACTTTATCTGCAGCTAAATAAATGCAGCTACACTGGTGTGGAATAAGTTGATGTAGAATTTCTACAAAATGTGTATTATGAATCTGGACAAGTAGCATATCCTGTGCATGCCTCACTATGTCATTAATAGTTTCGATAGTAAATGTATTCATGTATTTTAATGATACTCCCCCTTTTCTGTAGGACTCCTTTGCACTGGGCTGCAGCAGCAGGGAAAGCTGACTGCGTGCAGACATTGCTAGAACTGGGCATAGACAGCAGCCCTCGGGACATCAATGAAAACACTCCTCTGACATACGCAATATACTGTGGGCACACGGCATGCATCAAGCTGCTGTCTCAGGAGAACAGGTAGAGGGAAAGTTCACATCTTGTTCACACGTTGCCGCTGACTAGAATACAAATTTGTTGCTTTTTGAATGCTTCTGAAGGGTTTGAGCCCTGGTTGGTGTTTCTTTGATTCATATGCAATACTCAGTTTGTTTTCCACCAATGTTGCAACATTAGAATAAGTTATCTACTGAAGACTCTTCACTGAGGTTGCCGTACTAGTCTACCAAGCAGAAGGTTCTGTAGATGTGAGTATAGGTCTTGCTCAGTCACCTGCATGGAGAAAATTTTTATAACAGAATAATTTCAGCCCTCAGATTTATGTATCTTCCACTTCTTTGAAATCTCTGTCCCCTGTCTGTGTGGTTATGTAATCAGACAGATGGATAGACTGAACACAAAAGCAGCTTTGACAGACAATAAAATAAATCTCAGGTTTTCCTCCTCAGGGTAAGAGCTTGGTAGTATTATCCTAGCCTTCTTTAGTTCTCTACCTTGATTGTCTCTTCCTATTCTGAGTTGTTTTCTATTAAAAAGTATTAAATATTACCTCTCTTCCTTCTCCTGCATTCTGTGTGTTAGAGGAGGTCCGACATTACCCAAAATTTCATCTCAAAACCATAGAGCAATACCAGTGTAGGTAATTACCTTGACCAGTCTGAAACTGCCAGACTTCTTTAGCACAAGCAAGGCAAGGAAAGGGCTAAAAGGGAAACGGTAAAGGGGAAAGAGGAAAAAGCAAAGGGGTAAGCGAGGTTAGGAATGGTAAACTAGTGCCTTTTGTCACAGTGTTAGCAATGACTATGCTCTTGGAACTATTATTTTCCTAATATTACATAATGCAAAGACCACTTGATTTAAAAGATCACAGCAATGTTCTTCTCATAATCATTAGAGCTTTACAGCTGGTAGATGTTGAAGCCAGAAAAGTTTGCTTGTTTTTTCCCAGATAGCTGCACTAAGTTACATTAAGATGATTGTAAGGCAATTCACCAGTAAGTGTGAAGTAACACAATAGCATTTTCAGTCTCTGTTATTTCAAATTTGGGGTCCTAATTTTCTTGAACCACCCCTGCAAATGTATCTGGACAGAATATTGCTCTTTTGATGGAGCAGCACAGTTGGTATTTTTTCATTGTTTGGTAATATTGACATCACATTTTGATTTGTATTTCCAGTAGATCTGAGTCAGTTCATCAGTTTCCCTCCCAGAACAACAGACTTACAAAGAAAGAAGGACGATTCAGTATGCTGAACCAGATCTTCTCATGCAAAAAGAAGAAGGACGAACAGAAAACCAGTCAGAAGGAAAGAAGCAGGGATCAATATCCTGGAGAAGAGACCTCAGAAGTGGATGATATTATCACTCGTTTTGATTGCATTATGAACAAAAATTGCAAAGACATTCCAGATGAGTGTAAGACCACCCCTGACTTTAAAAGACAGAGCACAGACACAGAGTACCTCATTGCAGAAAAGAAGCAGCCAGCATGTCAGGAACTCCTGCCCGTCAGCACCCAGAGCCTCCCCCCAATCACTGCAGGCAATTCCTTCCTAACTGCTTCCCCGAGTACAAAGTCAAGCTTCTTCTCCAGCTCCAGTACCCACCATTTTCCACACAAGTCTCAAAAGAGTAGGAGTGAGCACAACTTCCTGGACCGCACAAGCAGCTGCCAGGCTTTGCTGGATGGTCCCTGGAATGCAGACTCTAACCAAAGACTTTCTTACAAAGTCTGTACTAGGACTTCTTCAGACAAACTGATGAATGGCTTAAACTCCGGTAGATCTCACCAAGTGCTTTTGTGCCCTCCCTGCCTTCCCTCAATTGCCAGTTCTCCATCAGGTAATTTTTTCCCTCTCTATATCCTAAATCCTGTAATATCTACTGATGTGGCAAGCTGAGTCAGAAAAAAGTAGAGACCTGTAACATTTCTATTCTTTTTAATTTTTTTTTTTCAGTTTCTCCTGTGTGTAGTCATCACAGATAGCATGTAGGGACATCAGTTGAAAGCTGAAGCAAGGTGCTTAGGTGTGGGAAATAAATAAGAGATTTAAGTAGGTCTGGTGAACAAGCAAAAATGCAGGTATCTAGGAAACATATAAGGTATCTGAGCAATAAGTGCTTCCAGGTCATATATATGCTTTGTGAGTTGCACATTAACACCCACTACCATGCCTGCTGCCATGTGTCCACATCTAGTCCTGGAAGTAGATGTGCAAGGGAACAGTCTTGCCCTCAAATCTGTAACTGTGCTGAGAGCGTCTTCTGGATCCAACGAGGTCCGGTGCCATTGTGAACAGGTTTATGCCATGCCACTTTACCCTTTTAGGTACATTCTGACTCCAGGCTGCAGTGGCACCCCTTCCTACCCTGAATGTCCTCTGAGTGCCCACTCTTTTGTCTGATGTGCTGTTCTTATGGTTTCTCCAAAGCTGAATTCAGGTTGCTATATTTCAGAGATGGAGTAAATGCTTTTATGCTGTGGTCTGGAAACTGTAATGCAACAGTAATGAAGCAGAGCGTTAGAATTGTAAGGTGAGCTTGATACCAGGGTTTGGCTGGATTTGGGATTTAGTATTTTATTTGACTCATATCCATGTTTAAATGAATCTGGCTGGCTGGCCTGCATGCTGGAGTTTACTTCAACATATCAATGTCTCCAAATTCATCTCCTTTGGGATTAGTCCCATGCAAAAATTAAACACATCTAGCATGCCTTCCAACCACAGCCAGATCTAACTGAAAATTAAGTAAACAAAAGCAATCCCAAAACTTACCAGGACACCATAAAAAGATGTAAAAATTATGCAAGTTAATCTACATTACCCCAAGAGACATGAGCCATTACCCTTCAGTGGAAAGTTGAGTGAACAGAAAGCCTGAGAAGAGCCCTCAGTTAGCTGCATGACAGTGTAAATGGTACTGACATCTAAGTGAAGTTAACTACAAAAAAGCAAATCTTTGCACACATGTCTGACAAGGAGAGCAGAGACAGCAATTTCAGAATGACAGGCCATACCACATCCATTGTGCAAATAGAGGCTGGAAATAGCTTTTCGGTGTAAAAAGGAACTATATAAAAAGTTCTACTTCCTGAACATCAAGCCACATTCCTAAAAGCTTAATAGAACTGCTCCATAGGCATCACTGCTTTTTTACTATGCACTCTTCAGCTAGTCACTCAACCACAGGAGCTCCAGACTCCACACACCCAGCAATGATTGCTTCTGCACGACTCCTTTACATTGAATTCTGAAAGGTTCAGCTCCCATGTGGAACACAAGAATACCTGCAGGGCTACTTTACAACCTCAGTAAAATAGGGTACAATGAGGCTAAGATATTTGAGATCATTGAACTTGACAGCAGTAGCAGGAAATGAACTCAAACTGGATAAACCAAACTGGAGGAAAACTATTTCTGGCAAATGTTTCTTGTTGGAATTTGCTAAACTATTAATACAGTTGATGCGGAAGTAACTACCACATTACTTAAAATGTGATTATAGATTTTTCTTAGTATTTTACTATACTACAGTGTTAATAAAATGGTTAAATCCTTGTTTGCTCTGGACAGAATAATAGGTGGTTTTCCTCAGAAAAATATTTCTGTGAACATCCTACAAAAAAATCTAGTTGTTATAGTGGAAGTCATCTTTGCATGCCCAAAGGAAGAGTAAGTAATCTTAGTTCTCCCTCAGAGAATAAAAAGCCTGAGTCTTCTTTAAGCCCAGTTCCCTTTGTAGCAGCTCCCTTTAACAAAATTTTCCAACAATAAAATTATTCCTGTAGCTGGCAAAAAGAACCTTCCTCTAAAACATAGGAATTAAAATCCTGTAAGGAGGACGAGAGCATCTGTCAGGAATACATTGCACAACACAGATATTGCATCACATTTCTTCATGATAAAAAGATCTCTTATCCCTCTTCATGCCTATGTGTGTGGTTTAAATCTGTCTGCCCCTGTAATTAAAGCCACCTGACTTTCTGTCAATTAGAACAGCATTTACTGTATGAACACCAAGGCTTCCAGGTCTCCAGTGCACTGTGCCTGCAGGACTTACAGGGATTAGAAGACAAGCAAGCCTGGTTCCAGCACAGGAGCAATGCTGTGCAGGCAGTTTTCTCACTGAGGAAAAATAACTTTTGTTGGTTTTTGTTGGTTTTTTGTTTTGGTTTTGTTTTGTTTTGTTTTGTTTTTTGTTTTGTTTTGTTTTGTTTTGTGGGGCATTTTTAATTGGGTTGTTTTTTTGTTTTTTTTTTTTGGAGACTTAGCTGAGGAGAAAAAACAACATCTGGTTTTTGAAGGCACTGAAGTGTTAATGCTTCATTTCTCAATTCCTGACTGGGGGGCTACATGTAATTTCCTAATCATTGAATATCTAGGCCAGCATTATGGGTATCAGTAATCTAGGGGAACTCAATCTGAAAATTATTTTCTCTGTTGACATACAGTGTTGATTGCCTTGCATGACCATGTCTATTGTTAAAGTCAAAGCTAATTTTTGTGCTCACTTGCTACAAAGACAGCTGGCCCATGTATGTGCCAAAGCATTGGAGGTTTTTTTGTTCTGTTTTCTGTGCTCTTGGGAATGAAAAATGAGTCAATTTACTAGCTGAGCATTAGCGCTTACACAAAGGGGAGAGGTTGCTGTGTGTAGCAATGAGAATTATCTTATTATTATGCCATTGGTTTCTCTCAGAATTACAGACCTCCACTGAGAAGAGCGGAGATAGTCTATACTAAAACCTGTCAATATTGCAAGAGTATTTGCCTGCCACAGTACTGAGCTGGCATTAACAATCTGAAGCATTTTGTACTTATGAGCTTTGCAATCATCTATTTTTGCAAAATTTACTGCCATCTACATTCCACAGGGAAAATAGTGTGAGTAGGGAAATTCTAAGTGGTACGGGTAATAGGAAGCCTGTCTCAATTATAAGGCAGGTCTGAGATGCCTATCACCCACTCATCTTTTAGATTACTAAACTTCCAGATCTAAGATCATACTTTATTACAGATTCTATTACAGCAGCCCAGTACCTTCTATTTGCTTAAATAGGTAATGTGAAAAATGGGCTATTATTAAGTTTATGTTGGTATAAGCAGTATGGTGTAGTTCAACAGGAAGTATTTCTTGGCTAGGAAAGCAGAGCAAAGCTGATCAGTGTGGCTGTCTCTTTCTCAAATTGAAGAACCAGTTTACAGTGAGACATTCATCATAACATTAACAACTTTTACACAAAACATACCACTACGTGGTTCACCTTCCTAAGTGGAAAGAAAAATCAAAAAGAACAACCTGTAAAAAACCCAAATGCAGTCCTGCATTTTATGAGAATGAAATTGCTTCCTTTCCATTTCATTCAAAAATAACTGTACTCATAAATGTGCTCTTGGGGACAGCAAGGAGGATGTCTCAAAGAGAGAAAAACGATTTTTCAGATGTTATGTGAAAACAGATAGAAAGGAAGAATAGAAGAATACTTCCACTTGATGCCAAAACTTTTAACAAGGATTCTTTTCCAAGCATTCATATCATTCTTGCAAATATGATTATGCTTTGTACTGTTGTTTTGCTGACAGATATCCCCATTTATGAAATTAACTTATCTCTTGATAGCAACAGCAACCTCCAATCATCAAAGCCATGATTGTACATACACAATAAGCCATTAATTCTCAGCACAAGCATCACAGAAACCAATATAACTCAAATTTTACTAATGAGAGCAACAAAAAATTCCCTGCTATACTGGAAATTATATATTTTGTTCTTTGTGCAAAGTGGATGTAATGTCTATAGAAGAAATTTACCAGCTAGACACTAGAAATGTTAAAGAGTAAAACACAGGAAAAGTAAACCAAAGTCTGTCTCTATGAAGCACAGCTCACCCATACAAGATTCTTCATGCTTTAGTTCAATACGCATTAGCTTAACCACACGATCAAACAGACTGACCCAATGTCTATCAGCTGTTGTGGTTTTTGGACCAGAACCTTGCTCCATGCTGAGCTGAAGGCTGCACTATAATATGATGGTTTGCCTGATAAACACCACTGTAATTCCTTTCACACAGAATCTGTTTAGTTAGCAACATAGTTACAGCAGTCTGGACAGCTACTTCACTGCGCCTTTAGAAAACTGCTTTACAACTATTTTTCTATAGCTTTATCTTGCACAGCCCAACAATACATAGGTGTTTTCAAGTACCAGCTGCAAAGCCACAAAGGCAATTAATATAATTCCATTTTTTCCCATTGCTTAAGATGTCCTGCTACATCCACCCTGTATCTCCTCTTGTCTCTGTGTGCCGACAGAGCATATGCCTGCCCTTCCATGAGCCATGTTGCAAAGCCATGCTGGATGAGCAGCTCCTTGGCAAGACAACACATTACATGGCTCGTCACAGATTTGGTGATAATGAGAAAAATTATTTGAGGGACTCAAGCATCACAGAGTAAGATCAGCTCAGGAAAAAGGTCAGGGGAAAATGTTGACTTGCTGCTTGAGTTTCTACTTTTTTCAATATTAGATATGTCTATATGTGATTACATAAAGGTGCATTACATCATCTAACATATTGTCTTTTTTTTAATAGTGTTAGACCAAAGGTAACTTTAATCTTGAACAGTGACATGCCACAATTAGCCAATTAACCTTTCCTTTTCCAGTATCTATTCTTCTTGGTAAAAATGAAACTGCCATAAACATTGCTTAAAAAGGATCAGTATCACCTTATATTGGTTCTGATATGCTTTCATCTGCAACAAAACCCTCTCAAAGCTCATCTTCACTATTAATAGACTTCAATCTCCTTTTCCAACCAGCAATTGAACTCCATTCATGTTCTAACACTTACAGAGGCTGAAATCCTTCCAGGGTATTTTGCAAACTAAAGCTTCAATTCTGAAATCAAATCATCTAGTTGAATAATTTTACAGATTTAAAGTCCGAATATTCTTACACAAACCTAGCTAATAAACTGTGCCCATTTTAAGATCTATTGCTATATTATACATGAGGAAGTGATAAGGGTATATGTGAAGGTTATACTAAACCAATCAGTCTTTTTTATGAATGTAAAGTGAACTAAGCAACAGCTTCTTTATTTCAGTCAGTGGTTCCTTGTTATTACATATTTCTCAGAAATACTAAGTTTTCTTTTTTTTCTGGAAGCCAGAAATGCACAGTGTACCATACTAGTTACAATTACTTCCATATGGTAACAGATTATCTTTTTCTTTCACAGGTAGAAGTTTTCAACAGATGGCCATAGGCCAACATAAAATAAAAAATGTTATTCCTGTACAGAACAGCCTAGCTCCCATACCCAACCACAGTGTTCCCAAAAGTAAGTATAGACAAGTGTCAGTTACAGTATCACATTGCATGCCTCCATCACTGGTATCTGAGGGCTTGAGAAAGGTTTCGTGTTTGTTTTTCACAGCATCATAGAATGGCTGAGGTTGGAAGACACCTTGGGAGACTGGCTATCCACAGAGAAATGGACATGCATGCTGCCTAGAATCACAGCCAGTTATGTTTGAAATATCTCTGTGAACGGAGATTGAGACTACACAATTTTTCTGGGCCATCTCTTCCAGTGTTTGACCACCCTCAGAGTAAAAAGGTTTCTTCTTATTTATTTGTGGCCATCGATTCTTTTTCCTCTGTAGGACTCCACTGAGAAGAGTCTGTCTCCTTCTCCATTACTCCCCGCAATCAAACATTTATACATATTGACAAGATCCCCTGAGTTGCCTTCTCTTCTTGAGGTTGAACAGTCCCAACTCTTTCAGCCTCCCCTTTAAGGTTGACACTCCAATCCTTTAGTCATCTCCACAGCCCTCCATTGGACTTGCTTCAGTATGTCCATGTCTCTCTTGTAGTAGGAGCCTCAGAACTGGACTCAGAACTCCAGATGTGTTTCACCTGAGCTGAGTAGAGGGGAAGAATCACCTGACACAATCTGCTGGCAATGATTTTCCTGATGCAGCTCTGGATGCTGTTGGCTGTTTCTGCATGGGCACATTGCTGGCTTGTGTTCAGCTTGGTGAAGCAGTGGTCCCAAAGAGCAGGAGAGCTTCACCCCATTCCCAGAGCCCCAGTAGAGTGTCAAGACCTAGTCATTGTTCCAGGCTGGATCAAGCCAGCAACTGGGATGTTCTTCACACACAAACATGAGCGCTACTCCCAGCAGTGTCCTACCCTCACATTCTTGTCCTCCACAAAGCACAAATCTCCATCACATATTAAATGAGGATTTACAGTTCACTAATTGTCATCCTGTGGATCAGCCAGGTCCTAAAGCATTCACATTTAAGACCTAACTTTAAGATTTACTGCCTCCTATAATCTGAGTTTCAGAAGCAATTCTGCAGTTATGACATTACTAGAAATGAAACAGTAGAGGTAACATTACAGGGACCATCAGAATGGTGGGGATATACATAATCCTGCACTGCTGCTGTTCTGTACAGCAGACAAGAAGAGGAAGAAATGTGTGAATTACTGAGGTGGTATTCTCTGTCTGCTCAGAGGGAAGAGAATAATTTAATTGCTTTTAAAGCCCCAGGTCCAGGTGTTCTATTTGTTAAGCTTTCTACTGATGTTCTCTGTGTCTTCTAGTTAAAGCGTGGTTGCAAGCAAAATCCTTTTAAAATTATTTCATAATCATTGGTGTTCTTGCAGTATACAAGTCATACAAATGGTCAAAAACTTAGTTCTAGTCTCATGCTAAAACTGTTCTACAAACAAGATGCAATTATCACAATTAAGAGTCATGGTTTAATTAACTAACACACCACATTTATCCAGGTGCCATTACTGCTTGAACATTACTTCAAGCCAGTAACAGAAAAGCAAAATTATTTGCAAAATAGATTGCGCTTCTTCTTTGTTAACACAAATTACATATTTGCTCCTGACGCTTTCCAAATAACTGCCTTAGAGCCAAGATTTCATTCATCCTCCATCCAGCCTTAAAAGTATTATGCTTTTGGACATAAGCTTTATCGTGGCAAAGTGCTCCAGCAAAAAAGACAGAGTATAATATTTGTGTTTCTCTAGTATTTTTAATACACAAGATGTGTGTTAAAAATATGCTAAAGGGGGAAAAAAAGGCAACCAAGAAGCTGGAACAATAAAATAAGCACAAACTAGAAAGAGAACTGAAACTACCCAGAGATTAACAGAAAGAAGAAATATCTCCCCCAAAAAAGGAAGGGTAATGGAAAAAAAAACCAAAACTGAAGAAATGATTAAATCTTTAAGTAAAAAGGTTTAAAAATACACATTAGAAAGAGGAAAACAGGAATAAAACAGTAGCCTAGGAAGAGTACTTGAGTGACTTTAAACCATATTTTATAAATTCTCACCCTTCAGATATTCCCAGGGCCAGAGGTTCCTCACATGGCTTCTTAAGTTGCCTCAGCACAGTCTGTATCTCCTATTCTGCATGCTGCTGCTTCATCCCCAGCACACTCTATCTCACCACACAACATTTCCAACAACCCCTGGAAAACAGTCTGTCACACACTCCCCACAAAATGCCAGAATAATTTTCCAAACAAATATGGGACTTCTACAGA
Organism: Pardalotus punctatus; assembly: GCA_013400915.1. Classification (NCBI taxonomy): domain Eukaryota; kingdom Metazoa; phylum Chordata; class Aves; order Passeriformes; family Pardalotidae; genus Pardalotus; species Pardalotus punctatus. The sequence continues at coordinate 266,484 of VZTX01027586.1, forward strand.
ACTCTCTGCTGCTCTCACTTCTTCATGTAGTTTAGAAGGTCTGACATTTCTGGAGATGTCAGAGGAGACAACATGTGTCTGATGCACACAAAAGTGACATTATTACTTGCTGGAAGGAAAACTTAACAACAACAACAACAATTTTTTTTAAAAATTAAAAATCTGTTTCTACAGGTCATTTAACAGTATTTTTGGGGGATCTGTAGTTGTTTTTGGTATTGTTCATCAGGATTTGAAGTTACTTCTTTCCCAAGCTAATAGCAAAGCATTCCACAAAGCACCGACATCTCTGCAGAAGGTCACTGTGGTCCACTGCTTACAAAGGAAGGGGGTCTACGAACCATCCTTCCGCTGGACTACATACTCCTTGGGCAATGCCTTTCTGACAGTCTTATTTTTTCCTCTGCAGTTTGTAAGAGCAGGCACTTGAGAGTCTCTACAGAGTGGAAAAGGCTCCCTGAACCAGTAGCTCCTATTGTACCACTCATACTTTGGTAGCCGACTCTACCCTCTGCATGTGAATCATTACTGATGCTTTTGCTGTGTGTAGCTCCTGGGGCCTTAAGGGCTCTGCCTCCCACAGATCTGGGCTCTGGATCCAGGTTCATGTGTTTCAATACATGTACCAACACTAGTCTTTGTATGCATTGTTTCAGAGCAATTCATGTACCAGTCCTGAAATCCTAAATCGAATATCCTAAACTGAGCACAGTATGTGGGATTGGGTGTAAAGCACTGATGTTTGGATTCTTTGAATGAACATGGGTTTGTGATGGCTACCTCTCATGCGGGTGAATGTAATTACAATGCTTTTGCCCTACTGAAATGCATCATTAAAGGCTTATCACATACATGAAGCTTTATGGATATTTTTCACACAGGTGTGAACTTTGAATACATTAATGTGGCTATGTTCCAAAGAGGGAAACAAAGAGGGAAACAACATGCACACAAAAATTTCATTGAACTCAAAGCATTCTACCATGTCCCAGAAGACAAACGGGCTCATTTATTATATTTAGCCCTCCCAGATTCACACAAATTCAACATCAGTTAAAGCAAAGTATTAACGGTTTAGGGTTTTTACATGGAAAGGAGAATTTCTGAATTGCCTGAACTTCTGAACATGAATGCATCTTAAATATGAGCCATGAATTACAGTACACTGCCAGAGGCCAGGCAGCTCTAGTAAACACTGTCTGCTCAGGTAATCACAACTTGAACAGTAATTGAAATCAGCTTAAAAAGAAAAAAATCTACCAAGTTTCTAAATCCTCTCTATAAATATCTTGCTTTGCCCTAAATCAATACCTTGTAAGCTTTAGAAAAGTACTGCTGTTGATAAATAAATAATCAATGATTCAATTAATATAAGATGTATGGGACAGGGGATTATGACAAAAGAACTTCAGCCTCTTTCACCCAATGTGTATAGTTAAAATAGATACAGATATAGATATGTAGGTGGAAAGATAGATAGATAGATAGATAGATAGATAGATAGATAGATAGATAAATAGATAGATAGATATGCAGTCAGGGTCCACTGCAGACATCAGAGAAGTAACATTTGTTTTCAACAGGGCAAATTAAGCAAAACACAAAATTTCCAGCTAGAACACCTCAGAAGAAAATGTCAATAGCCTCTCAGATAATTAATCACAAATATGCAGATGGAAGGAAATCACAAATGCAATGAGAACACAATCAAGAAAAAATTAATGTAAAAAATTGCCAGGAACATTCTGTAGCCAAAACAGAGATGGTGTAACTCCAGAAGGAACTCTTCATGTGCTTAAACTGGAAAAAAACCAAACTGCTTGTATACAAAGAGCTTGTGAATAAAAGGGAGAAAAAATGAAAATAAGCTAATGCGATTCACAATAAAGTCACATGCACAGAAAAGTAGGTCTACAATTAGGCTTTGAATTCTCCCTTAAAAAAATCAGGAAATTAGTGAGTTGTCTGAATGAAGGAGCCTGAGGATTTCAATTTAGAGGAAATACAGAACTATATTAGCTTTAAAGTACAAACAATGTCACACGGATGAGTGTGAGGTGGAAATCAAAGAGGACCAAAATCCACATTTTCTTACAAGACAACAATAGAGATATATAATGGGTGTGCCTCAGGTGTGTCTTGGTGTGCTACAGGAAAATGAGCTATTTTAGTGGCCTCTGAACAGCAGAGCATGTGTGGACCTATTCTTACAACTGACTGTGCCTAGAGCAAACCAGACACTGTGTCCCACATTCTTCCATTTCATCTTCCTTAGATTTTGATCAGCATTTATCTTCAGTAATATAGCATTTTTGTTTAAAATAATATATTCCCATGGAACACTTCTGTTACAGTCAGCCTGTGATTTCTGATGAAAAAATATGTTGTGAAAATCTCTCCAAACAGACCAAGTCTCCTCCAGACAAACTATAGATTTTCTGCTTATCAAAAGTAAATCTTTGTGTTTTTCAAGACTTACCAATCACTAAACACAAAGTAGATCACTTAACACTGGAGTTGTTTTCTCCAGATGAAGGTTAGCCTTGCCAGATTTAGGTGGTTTTTTTATTAACATTTTGATCACATATCTCAAATACAGGCTTGAGTACACACAATAAGAGACAACAGTTCAAAGAAAGTAGCAAAATAATTTGTAAAAATGACATGCTTTTCACTTCCTGTGCACTTTCTCTTTTTTTCTTTTTCCTCTAGTTCAGCTACCATCTCAGGGTGCCAAGAAGTTTAAGTCCCTACAGAATAGTGCAGTTATTCTCCCACCAGCTCCAATCTCCAGATCTCAGAAAACAGGACATTCTCAGAGTCATATCCTCTATTCTGTCTTCCCTGGTCTATCAGGAGAGCCTCTGAAACCAAACTGTGTCCTCCCTGCTATCCCAAACCAGAAGAAATCTAATCCTGCAGAAGAGCTTGAGAAATCTACTCACCAAGTCAGATGCTGAAAATTAACTCATTACCCCGGCCTAAATTAGTTGAAATATGTCTACGTGGTTAAGAGATAATTGTAAGGTTAAATCTCATTAATTTGCACTAGTGATACTCTTGTGAACTGGAGTGTAACAAAACCCAAGAAAATACAGCACATCACAAAAGCCGCACTCTGTGTGTGTCTGTGTCTGTGTGTGTGTGTGTATGCATTTTCATTATACTTTCCATTTACAATGAAATTACTAAATCAATATGTAATGTGCAGTAAATTTATTCTGTGAATGGAGCCATCATAACATGATTTTGTTGCAGCAATGTGCTGTTAAGCCTTTCATAGAGAGAAGGAACAAAGAGTAAGATTTTCTGAATGATTTAAAAGATGAAACTAGGGAAACGTAAGTTAATAGAGTTTCTTTGTAATTTCTATATGAAAGGTGCTGATTCTGATGCTGTGTGCCATCAAAAATATTTTTAAGATTAAGAAAATAAACTAAGAATAAAAGGCAGTTTTAGCAGCTGAGGTCTTTTGTCTCTTTGTTTTTCGTATATTTTCTAAATTTTAAGTTTGTGGGTTTTGTGTATTCAACAAGCTAAAAAAGTACAATGAAACTGTAATACCTGTGGGACAGACTGGGCTTTAGCATGCACTGTTCAAAACTGTTTATTTCACTGACAGATTTACGTCTTATTTAACTCTTCATACTCCTCAGTGACAAAACTGCAACTGTGTATTTTTATCTTCATGAAACAATAATTGAACAGTCCTGAGTTTTTAGGCATTATTTCACTTTGATCACTGAACTGAAGGAAATTTAACTAGACTGCTGTTCAGTCAAGAGCCTATGCAAGTGGTATAAGCCTTTGACTAAACATTGCATAAGACTGTCCTTTCCTGGAGTCTGACAAAGACGCCAGCCTCTGCTTGCTTCAGGGTTCTTATCTAAATTTTGCTGCGATTACTTTAGAGGCTTCTCCACTTCTGATTATAGAGGAGCTGTGGGCTGGGGGTGGCAGTCCCCTTTTGTCAGCCTTCTGTATCACCACTTCCAGTAAGCCGGTCCAAAAATAGCTCTACATCAAGCAGCTCATTCAACAAGGACGTGGCACTTCTGTTTATCTCTAGATAAATGTCTTATTGGCTGTACAAACATTTCTTCTGCTGTGTCACGGTAAAAGAGAAACCTGACATGAAGACACTTATCATGTTCCAGTAGCTGCAGTTTCCAATTTCGTTGTGCTAATGACTGTAAATAGGATGGCTGGTGGCTGTCACAGACAGTCCCAGAAAGAAAAAAGCAGAGCACAGCAACAGCTGCTCTGCTGCAACACAAAGAGGGAACGTTTGCACACAAATAAAAGAATATTTTATTTTTAAACAACTCACCCAAATGTCAGGATATAAAGCTCAAATTCAACAAGTGATGTAAACATCTAGCTTCATGATGAAAAACTGACACTAAAAAGCTCATGTGCTTGGACTTCACAGACAACCTACTCCCCGAGGCCAGATGGAAAAAAACAGTGCATGACAGATGCACACTCTGTTAAAGGAAAAATCAGTTCTGGCATGCTCTGTCTTTGCACGTGACCAGTCCTGTTCAGTCTAGCCTCACTGAAAAGTCCAGAATCTCCGCTGCAGTGTAGCAGACTGGTACTTGCTCCACAAGATCACTGCCTGAGTTGCTCTGCTCTGCAGAGCCCCTGAGCTTCTCTGCTTGAAATGCCACCTAATTGAAAGTCCCAAAATCTCTATCCTGATTTATGCCACTTTTTACCTCTCCCTGTGGCCTCACACAATAGACAAATTGTTCATAAATCATCTCCTAGAAACATTAAAGCTTCCATGCAGACTTTATGCCATTATCACTTGGTACAAAGCAAATGGTTTTGGTGCAGATTGCACAAAAGAGAAGGGAAATCTAATTCATACAGCTTTGGCCGTCACAAGAATGAGGTTGATCTTCACACAGCGAAAGCCTGAAGTAACCATTCTGGCAGAGATCAATTATCTTTAGTTCAACAAACTGCTTGGGAATGGGTATGGATGGAAAGGAAGACCAAATGGCACAAGGAAATCCTAGTGAGGGCAAACATTTTTAACTCCATTGCCACATTAGCCCTTTTCAGTGGGTATGGAAACCATGCCTTTAGCTGTCTACTGGGATGCCTCAAAAGAAGCTGGTCATGCGATGCAACTCCAGTTTTTCCTGAATAGAAGAGGATCCTCATTGCTACTGCCGGATTTGAGAGATGAGGTGAATCTCTCTCATTTCGTGCATTACCCTGCCTCTCCAGGGTCCAGGAGAGTCCTGGGCTGCCTAATGGTAACCATAAAAGCTGTGGTGGCACTCATTTGTTTGCCAGCTGCTGTTCTAGGCTGGAGACAAAGACAGAAGAACAGTCTGTGTTGGCTTCCCATAGATACTTGAACAAATTTCAAATGTTTCCAGTATTACAGCAGAAGAGAAAGGGAGAAAAATTCCCCCATGCCTTAGGCTAGACACTTCCATTCCCAGACAGGAAGCAATCAGATTTCTGGTGTTCCTGTTCAGCAGTGCTTTGCTAAGGCAGCATGGGTGGACAAAGCTAAATAATGAACAATTTCTGATCAAAGGTAACACTATCTTTCAAATGAAATTCCCTCAAAAATGCAGAATTTCAGGTGCAGTCACTTGTTACCACACACTACCACTCTTTATGCAATGTATTTGTGTGACAGAAGGCAGATGGTAGGTGAATTATGCCTATCATTTGCCCCTTTTTATCTTATCTTTTTCTAGGGATGAATGTTTTCTTCTGTGGATCTGCAATCCAGGAAAGACTTTTTCAGGAAATGAACACAAATCCAGTTGCCTGTTCAAAGGTAAGTGTATAATACAGTTCTTACCTAAACAGAGACAGTCTTAAAAGCTGGTACCCTGAACTAAGATCTAGGTCACTTTTCTAATGTCTTTCTTCTGTAGACTGTCAATAAGGAAGTAGCTTATGATTCACCAAATATAGATCTTTTTAAAATTAATGTTCATAGAAAGCATTAAAAATTATTCTCAGAAACATTCCCATCAGAAACTATTCTTATCTTTTGAGTTTGGTTGCCAAATTCTACAGTAAATGACCACGACAAATTAAGGTGAAGTATTTCACCTTCAGAGGAGAGCAGACTGTTGACTGCAGCATACTGCATGAAAGATAACAAATGAACAAATACCTACTTAAGCCACTCTGACCTCTTGCTCAGACCTTTCCTGAAAGATAATGGCAGGAGAGACAATAAAAGGCTAACACTGTTGACTAGCAATTGCCAAGAAATGTCTGCTCGGTAGGTCATGACAGAGAGTTTTTTCCCTCTGTCTAGTGATTAAATAATCCTGGCACATTCTTCTCTTACACTAGTGGAGTGTTTACTCATAGTGTGAAGTATTCAGGTGTCTGGGGCATTCAGCTTGGCACAGGGAGCTAAGAAAATATATTCACACACAGGATATATTTTCTGAACAAAACACATTATATCTCCTCACTGGCATACACTCTACAATCCTTATACCATTCTTATGCATATAATTTCAAAATGCTTTTTAAAACAGTGCAGCCTTTATTCCAGTGGACCATTTACTTATACACTGATTATGAATGGGCTGGTCCACTCTGCCAGTAAACAGTGTGGGTGATTAGCCTTAGTCCATTATTTAAAACATGGAAAAACATTCACCTGTAAAACAAAGGATCACCCAGTATTATGATGATCATTCAAAGGTTATTCTATTGCTGAGCAAAATATCTGATGAGCAGACTAATTTTCTTGTATTAATACCTACAGAGAAAGCTATATCCTCTAAAATTGAGTCTTAATAAGCATTTTAAATACCCATACCATTCCCAAAGGTGGACATCTCTGTCCCCAAAGGACTGTCTGCATAATCCATATGTTTTTCCACTGCAAAACACCAGAAGCATCATAATTACAACTTCAGGACATAAAAGCATATCACCTTTTCAAACAATTCTAAGAGCACTTTAAGAGCTCATGTGATCATACTGTCATCATGACTCATCACACCTCCTCCTGTGCATCTGCATTTTAATAATTATTTAGAAGAAATATTGAAAGTATACATTATTTGCCTTTGTGTTTTGAAGGTGGAACTCTTTTCTCATTATTTTTATAGGGTTTTTCCTATGATTCAGAGAATCATAGGAAATTCTTTAGATTCTGAGATTTTTCTGTGCTGGCCCTGTTGGTGGAAAAGCTCATTGTTATAATGGAGCCAGTTTAGACCAGAGCTCATGTGGTGTCCAGCCTCAGAACCACCTCAGACCAAGAGCACAGAGTAGTTCTTGTTGTGAAGTAGTTGACAAAAAGACAAAAAATTAACTCATGGCTGTCAGGATCCTAAAGTCCAACTGTTCCTCACAGACAGGCAACACTGACAAGGGCCTGCCTGATGCAGCTGCTACTGAGCCTAGTAAGGTCACAAAATCACTGAATGGTCAGGTTGGAAAGGACCACAGCGGGTCATCTGGTCCAGCATCTCTGCTGACTTACATTGTAGAGACTTCTGCAGTTAAGTTTCTATTCCCCATCTTACTGTTTGTGGTGCTTTAGGGTACTTGGCATCATGGTGTGACTTCCTGTGGCCCTGCAAACACCAGAAGAGCCTGAAGAATCAGGGGTATGTTCATACCTGTATAAGAGAATTATTTGACTCTACACACATGTCCCTTCCTGCACCCTTGCACAGGTTTCTGTGCTCAGCATGTGGAATTCCACCCTTTGGAAGAAGAATGTGGCTGAGTTCCTTGTATCACACAGGAGCAGACTGAAACTGTCTGAATGCATTAATGCGCCAAGAAAAACCTGATCCAGGTCTCCCAAGGTGTCTCTGTAGCCATCATCACCATTACAAAAGACCCCAGATTCACAGCCTTTCCTATCAAGATTACATCAGGAAGATTAGTTTGGTAAGAGTGGAACTGAGGGGAAGGGGCAGGAGAAGCAGACCCCTTCTTACACACAATGTCCAAAACTTCAGCTATACTTTCAGCTTGCCAACTGAGCTGAAAGTAGCCTTCCATGCACACTGAAAGCTGTGAAGGAAAGCCTTTCTACAGTGAATGAATAGTTGGCTGCACTTAAATAATTGAAGGGAAATGGCACTGTATCTTTCACATACAGAAGTCGAGGGTAAATATAAGCTGAGAAAGGAAGAAATATAAGGTCTGACCAGAAACACTGGTTATACAATACAGTTATAAAGACTGCATCTTTGGTTTCTAGAATTCATCAAACTTGTAGTATTTCAGAAGTGATTCTTGCAGTAGACTCTTAGAATTAAGCAGAGATTTATTATCAAGAACAGATAAACCAAATGATTAAATAATTCTGTGAACCCAGAGAGAGGCTCTGCCACCCCTTCTGTCAAATTCCTAGCACCCAAGAGATGTAAGTTTTCCATATCTGGAGGTCTGGAGCATCTAAAACATTCATTCACCCTCCAGCTCTTGATACAAAGAGACATCCTGTGTAGAAGTTTATCAAAAAGGAGTTGGATGCTCTTGAAAATTCTAATACTTGAAACTCTAAAAATATTTTTTGTGCTACGACTTCTCCTGTTTCAGTGTCCAGTGTTTTTTCCACAGTTCATTATGTTGTGATCTTATAAAGAGTTTTCTCCCATTGTTGATTGGAGCCATTTTTCCATAAAATGTCCTAGAACCTACAGACTGAAATCACTTGAAGTTTGTCATCATCTCTGTAGTCTTTCTCTCTCACCTAAACATTTTTAGAAGATTGATTTTCATGTAAATAAATTTGCCACCTTATTGGTTTTGGTAGATTCCAAGATACGCCTTGGAAAGCTGTCTCTGATTGTCACTGCTTAAGTTTCTTCATGAAACACAAAATCATGTCCACTAAAAGGGTTCATCATAGTTAATACACATGGAAATTTCCATGTAATGACTTGTCAGAGGCATAGGCCAAGAGAAACAATTTGTGCCCTTGCTGTCCTTCTACTTCCTTCCATTATGTTGGGGGTTTTTATGCCTGATGAATTTACATCAGGATTTTATTGTTTTCACTCCTGCATACATACATACTGTACAGCTAATCAAATGCTGCATTTATGGGCACTTTAAAAGTATAGGTCAAGCCTCTCCTATACTGTTCCTGATGTACAGCTCATACTACTTAGTTTCAGAAATGCAAAAATCAATGTGTCAGGACTTTCAGCTATATTACTCCTTTACTGGAGTAGTTATTCTTAATTCAGACACCACCTTCTTAACTACAGCAATTGTCACACACTACAGAGGAAATACTTTTCCAAATTCTTTTTCACAAAGAAAATTTCATTTGACTGTCAGATCTACCAACACTAGTTTTCAATGTTATTTTTGTAAATGTAAGATCAGCACATCAGACAAATGTAAAAAGTACAGTGTAAAACTGTGGCAGGAATCAGGGTAAGTTCTTTATGCAAATTTTTTTTAAAGCAAGTACCATTTTTGCACACTTCTTGTGTTTTCTGGTAAGGTGGCAGACAGGAAGATAGTCTGCTTTCACAGAGGTTTTATTTTCCTCTCAGCTTTTATGAGATGACAGCAACCAGTAACTAAAATCCACAGAGATCTTGTCTCAAACTGGAGGATATATTTATATTTTCTAATGAAATTTAGCACTTAACAAAAAAATAATCATTCCATCCCTGAAACCTTCCCAGTAGGCTAGTAAATAGTATTAGCCCAATGTCACACATGAAGAAACTCAGGCAGAAAGATTAGACCCTAAATTTCCAATAGTGACTTCCTACAACTGGGGCCAGCGGGGTCTACGTTCAGTGCTCAGGTGTTAAACCTCCAAAATGTGGCTTATGTATTCCCTCCTTACAGGAACTTGCTTTGAGTGTTCAGAAGTTATGAGTCGGGTGAGGGAGTGTAAGTAGCAAATTAAGGGCTGAAATGTAAAGATGATAAATGATTCTTCTCAGGGCACAGTGCAGAAAGTCAGTCTGACAGCAGATCCTGGCCACCGGCCTATGCTTATTCTTGTCCAAAAGCCACCTTGGCCAGCTTGGCTGCAAGGCTTCTGCTGGAGAGTATGTAGTAGTCACAGTGTAGTAGTCACTGACAGACTGAAAAGAAACATTCCCCTGGCTACAGACAGTTCACTCAGGACACTGGGAAACTTAGCCTGGAACCACAGCTTCAGAGTAGAAGGGAAGGACTGGAAACAGCATGTATCTTCAGGAAAATTAAGTGCCAACCTTCTCTTGGCTGTTTTTTTGTGTGATTACTCTCTGGGCTAGGAAAGGCTCAGAGCCGCCAGGTGAGATTAGCCTTTCCTTTGTCTCCTTGATCCTCCTTGTCCTCTCATCTCCTTAATCTCCTTAGATGGTGGAAGAGAATAGGCAGAGATTCTGGAATCACAGTACAACTCTGCCATCCCAAACTACAGAATTGACATTAAACAAACCAATCCACAAAGAGCACATTCCAGCTGCTCTCCTGACAGTTTTTGCGAATTCTAACTGAACCCATCACATAATACTCGTCATCACAATGGGCAGTTTTGTTTCACATTCTCTAGCTGATCCAAATTAAAATGCTGCTACGTTGTAGTGCTGCCCATGAAGGGACACCACTCATGGGACATGTGGTCAGCACAACCTCTCTTGGGCAGCATCCATCCATAAGCACCTCAGCACATGTTCACCCAAACAAGATGCTGGGTGAACAGCATCTTGAGGATGCAGAGCAGTATGTACAAGCCTGCTACGGCAAAATGATGAGGGCATGATGGGTTGTCATGTTCTCCATTTGTACCAAATGGAAAACTCTTGCAGTGAAATCTAAATCACAAGTTTATTTGTTCTTTAGCTTGTCTTTCAAAAGGCCAGTGCTAACAGTGCTTAAAACTGGCTTCTGTGAGCTGAACCAAAATCATCAGCTCAGACCATAGAGACTGCTGGAAAGCTATAGGATGAGTTCAGTTCTTACTGACACACTCTGCTTTAGCCAAAAGGCTGGTCTGAAAAGTTTCTTGTATGACTGTTCCAACCAAATAAACACAGACTTGAAAATAAAATCCACATTAGCTGGCTCCCTTGTTTAACATTCTAAGCTTCATAATACAAGTTTACTAACTCAAATGTCTGGCTTACCTCAACAGTTGGGATAGTTCAAACTAAGAAGTATGAATTAAACTATCCTAATTTAAAACATGAACTTTTGTCTCTGCACTAAATATCACTTGTTCATGGTTTTCTTTCAATGTGCTCTTACACCAGTAGAAGCTTTACTTATCTCCTGGCCCATCTTCTCAACTCTGTCAAAACATCAATTCATATGCATTTCTGAAATTTTACAATCTGCAAGAGCGTGATAAGTTCTGCATTCCACACAACAGTTTGGGAGGTTTTTTTCTGTTGGTTGCTAAGCATAATCACATTGTATTGTTTAACTAAGTAGCAGTATTACACTGACAGCCAAGTTAATTTTTTTATTCCAAATATTTTTCAGGAAAAAAATTAAATCCCTCAGCTGATTGAAGTTGAGAGATGTTTAGATCTGTGTCAAAATATTCATAAATAAAGAGACCTTCAAAGAAATGCCATCACAGGTGTGAACTACTTCCTTTCAAGCATATCTACCAACAATTTCAATCCTAGCGTTAGTCTGAGAAACTGTCTTTCAAGCTATTTTTAAATATATTTTCATAACAGAAATCATGTCTCAGGTCAAAAGAGAATTTTTACAGAGAAAAACATCCTAGTGAAAGGCCAAAGCTAAATGACAATTTGAACTGTCTACTGCTGCAAAAGACAGTAAAAAATGTTTCTATAAACATATCAGCAACAAAAGAAGAGGTAAGGATAAATGTCCATCCTTTACTGGATATGCAAAGAAATATTGTGACAAAGGATGAAAAAGAGATGAGGTGCTTAATGCCTTTTTTGTCTCTGTCTTTAACAGGAGTACCAGTTTTTCTCCGGATACCTAGACTGCTGAGCTTGAGGATAGGGATGGGAAGCAGAATGACATTCCCTTAATCCAAGTGGACATAGTCAATTACCTGCTAATCCACAAATATATGGTTTCAGATGAAACCCACTCAAGGGTACTGAGGGGTCTGGCAGAAGAGCTCACCAAGCCACTTTACATCACTTACTTTTTCCAATCCTGGCTAACCAGGCTTCTCCTAGCTAATTGGAAGCTGGCAAATGTGACACCCAAATACAAGACAGGCTGGAAGGAGGATTTGTGGAACTACAGGCCTGTCAACCTGACCTTGATGCTGGGAAGGTCATGGAGTAGGTAGTCTTAAGTGTCATCACACTACTTGCGGGACAACCAGGAGATTGGGCCTAGCCAGCATGGGTTTATGAAAGGCAGGTCCTGCTTGACCACCTGATCTCCTGCTCGACCACCTGATCTCCTGAGGAAGAAGCTGTGGATGTTTTCTGCCTGACTCCAGTAAAACTTTTGACACCATTTCCCAAAATATTCTCCTGGAAAAGCTGGCAGCCCGCAGCTCGGACAGGTGCACTGTTCACTGGATAAAAACTGCCTGGATGGCCGGACCCAGAGATTGGTGGTGAACGGAGGTACATCCAGATGGTGGCCGGTCACG
>VZTX01027586.1:279374-322200 GCA_013400915.1 Pardalotus punctatus
GAAAAGGAGGTTCAGGGGTGACCTTACTGCTCTCTAAACTGCCTGAAAGGAGGCTGTAGACAGGCGGGAGTCAGGCCCTTCTCCCAAGTAACAAGCAACTGGACAAGAGGAAACAGCCTAAAGTTGCACCAGGGGAGGTGTAAGTTGCATACTAGGAAAAATTGCATCATAGAAAGAGTTGTCATTGGCACAAGGTGCCCAGGGCACTGGCAGGTCACCATCCCTGAGGCTGTTTAAGAGACATGAAGATGTGGCACTTCATATGGCACTTCAGTTAGTGGGGGACTTGGTAGTTCTGAGTTAACAGTTGGACTCAATGATCTTAGTGGTCTTTTCCAACCTAAGCAATTCTGTGATTCTATGACATTTTTGATTTGACAACCATTTGGATTTCTTCAAGAGTCTAAATTTTGCAGGTGAGTATTCCTTTCTTCTATTTATGGGTCACTCCTGAAAGTAGCCGGCACTGATCCTCCAGCTGTTGAATTGTTATCTACATAGCAGGATGAAGAGCAGTAACTCCTCAATGCCAGCAACACAGAGTAATAGTGATGTATTACTGGAAATGATAACACATGAAGTCAATAAAACAACCATGTCACAACATCAAGTGCCTGTAATTAGTTGCGCTACATCAGTATAGGGTGTACTCACTGTAATGATATGCATTTGTTCAGGCATTATATTTTTTGACTAAAACTTTCAGTCTGTAATTTTTAAACTGATTACCCAATCTTTTTGGGCAGGTCTATCAGAGTATGTAGTCTTGTCTGTACAATGACTAAGAAAACACTGAATAAGAATACTTGGTGATGTGGGGTAGTTGGGTGCGGTTTTGTTTTGTTTTTAATGGTAAAGGAGTGTCAGCTGAACACTGAAGTTCTAGGAAAACAGAAATGGCTATCTCAGATCACCAGTTAATTTCTTCTGTGTACTCTGAAAAAAAAAGTCTCTTTCTTTATAAAAATGGTATATCACATTTACTTATTTTAGTGGTGTTTTCAATGTATTAGTAAGATACATTATTTTAAAATCAGAACTTGCTCCCTGAAGCTTACACTTGCCACCCAAACCTCAGCAAAGAGGAAATGGTAGGGCCTAGTTCAACAGAAAAGAGCAGCACAACAACAAAATGGAATTCAATGTGTTGAGCTCCAAGTCCCATGTGTCCATGTAGATGCACACTGGAAAGCTCTTGCAAGGGGGAAGGAAGGAACTGAGGAAAAACCATGATGCCCTGTTTCCAAGGTGAACCTCACAATGTGATTTGAGTTAAATCAAGACTTTTAGGGAGGTATTCACAGTATCTGTGAGAGCAAATATTGAACAGATCCTAAGTGGCTTGCAAATAAATCTAAATAAGAGAGGTAAGCATGGTCTCTGACTTGATCTGATAATTTTTCATTATTATCTACAGGGTTATGCTTCCTACTTACAAAGAAAGCAGCATTAGAATCACGTTTCAGTTTCTGTACACAAAAATGGGAACCTGCTTTCCAGGCAAAGCCAGAGGAGCTTATTATTTATCTTCCCATTGTCATTCTAACAGTGTTGCTCTTTTGGTAGATTCCTGGCCATCATCTGTTGTGAACATACACTGGGGTTTTCACACGACCTGTTCATACTAGCCAGCATCAATGTAGCTGATTCAGGTAACACCTCCAGAATGTGTCCTGTATACAACCAAACTGCTTAGCATCACACAGCTATGCCACACTATGCCAGGACTACGCTAACTGTTTTGACTTTCTGGGAATATTTATCCAGTTTAAATTAAGATCTTACTGGCAAATACTTTCAACAGTCTCTAGCAGGAGTTTAAGAAGAAAGCAATAAATATGTTTATGAAAGAGTTGAATGTCACAGAGCAGCAGGGCACATGACAATAATCTGTACTGTGATTTCTAAAAGAGCAACCATTTAGGGTGTGATTTGTGTGGTTAGCTTATACACACACACACACACACACACACACACACACAAACGGAAAAAAAAAAAGCGAATTCCATTATGCTAAATATTGTTTCATTTTGCAGTCAGCATAACTGGAAATACAGCTTGTGGCAGAAGCCAGCATTGTCTCAGTCTGCATCCATCCTCTCCCAAGCTGCGGGCAAATATTTTGCTATTCATTCTTGTTCCATTAGACACCAATTGCACTAAAGTGCATCTTTTATACATAAAATGTGACTACTCATTTAACAGTTTGCAATTTATTTCCTCACATCAAAGTAGCACCTAGACATTCCAGTGAAGATTTAAACCTCGTTGTGCCCCTTTGCAAATACTTTACAAGAAATAGACCCTGTAAACCCCAAATACAGAGGGGAAAAATGAAACTATTTTGATCAAGGTGATACAGGTGATATCTTGGTTCAACATCTTGATTCAACTATACATATTGGTAGCAGACTTCTGAAATTGAAAACATGATGCCCATTTGCAGTTAATTACTGAAAACAATGGTATTCTCAAGCCATCCATTAATATCAGTCACTCTGGTTATCAGACACAGAACCTTTGTAGTGCTGATAAACTGTTTTGAACAGTCACTATGTTTCACCCTAGGAGGGGTGCTGCATTTTAGCAGTGGGTAAAGCATAATTATCATATATGCATAATTCCTTGGACTTTCTCTAACTCTTAACTGTTCTTAAATCAATGGTAACAGCCCATGCTCCTCCAAACATGTCAGCAAAGCATATAAACTAAGAAATACACATTCTTTTAACAGCTACATAGCTTCATTCTTTTGAAGACTCTTTTACCGAGTGCTCTTTAGCCTTCCTGCAGAGCATCTCTCACACTTTACCTCATTCCTGTTACTATTTTTAGAAGCCAAAGATGTAAACACATTCTCTAAAATGGAAGATCACAAGGCCAGTTGAAAAGTACAGCTGTTGGAATTCTTGCATATGCTAGTGTAATATCATTGTAGACAAACAGGGGGACAGTAAAAAATTAAGTAGTGATTTAGCTTCAGATATTCCAGTCAATTCTAAAACAATGTTTATAGAGCTCTGGAATGTTATTGCACTACAAAACATACTAATAGATAAGTGCAGTAGGACTTTCAGAACCCTTTATGTCTCGTGTCACAAGAGCCTCAAGATATATTTAGTAAAAGTTCTTCATGTTTTGTTAGTAATTTAAAGTATTTTTTAGAATTTTAAAATCTTTTTTTAGGCTCATTTACACTCCTGAGGTGAAGAGAAAAATTAAATACATGCTAGACCCGTTTGCTGCAATGCTTGTATCAGTGTTTCTCTTAGAGAAGAGCATTAGAAGAAGTAAAGAGGAAATGCTGTAATCAGCATGCACAAGCTTTAAATGATTTAATACAGAAAGTGAAAATAGAAATCCAAATATCTTTCTCCCCAAATATTTCTTGGCTTAAGAGAAAGTCCAATTTGTGCCTGAACAGTATTTCCAATGCAGTTCAAATGTTTATATTTTTTTTTAATCACAAAAAATATATATTTATGTTCCCCAGTACTTTTAGGGAGGGAAAAAGAAAGTTTCTCTGTCACAGGGTTTGAGGCTTAAGGCCAGCTAGAAAGTGTGGCAGCTACTCAACAACTATTTGAGGTGAATTGTAGACAAAAGTACTTTTATATGTGGAAATTCACCCCTCCCATTTCAAACCAGAAAAGCAGGCAAGATGCCAGGAGCTACACGCTGTGAGTATGTTTTGAAGGGGAAATTCACCTGCCAAATCATGAGCTCGTTGAGCACTGCTCAATTTTCCACGCCCACCTCTTCCAGAATACACTCTGAAACAGCCTCTGCCTGTGTTGCAGCCTGGAAAGATTAGAAACCGTGACCTATTCCCATGATCCTTCCCTGGACTTTTCCCACCAATGTTATTTGAGTTTATTCTGTGTCCTGCATAATAATTTTTTATGCATACAGAGACTCCTAACATGCAGCTACACTACCCACAGCCTTTCTTAACATAAGATTGGAAAGTTTCAGAAACCCCTATGACAGCTTTCTAAACGACACTGACTTCAGTCCATTCAGAACTGATTTAAGACCTGATCTAGATGAATCAGCTGATGAATAAAACGGGAAGGCAGACTTCCTGCTCCCAATAATTATTTAACCACAAAGTTTAGATCAATGTTTCTATTTAATTTCTTATCTGTACTTCCTGGGCTTGGAACTGATTTGTTTCAGTGGAAATATAGTAGTCTGTCTGCTGAGAATACTACCTTGGTAAAACTTGAGAGTGAGCCACAAAATATACAAGTGGAAAGCACCAGCTTTTCTTCTTTCTGCAAATACAACAAGCAGGTGAAGTAAAGCACCATCTTCATCACCCTTAAAAGTAAACCACATCAGCATAACTTCAGTTTAGCTTCACTGGTTTCCCAACACTGCTAAGTGCATGCAGAATTTGTACTTTCCAGTCTTGCAGTGGTATTGATTAACATATTTAAAGTATAAACCCTGGTATTGAGCAGAAGGTGGGGAAGCCAGGTCACTGACATAATGCACTACCAAAACCATTGTGTTTGTGTTTATAATTCAAAACTTCTACAAGTCTCCATAGCATGTAAATTTAGCACTCTTCCAAACCAAGAGAACTACGGATAATATTACAGTGGGTCTTTTTCACTTTTCTAACAATTCTTATCTTGGAATTGAGCACTATCTTGCTCTTCCTGTAATCTGGAGTAACTGTTTGTTTTCTCAGTTGTAACTGCCAGCCATGGTTAGCATGGTTTTCATGAATACACAGCTGTATGAAGAAGGGGAGAAGTACTTCTTTGGAGCACACTCACTCTACAGACTAAGCTTCTTTTCATGGCATAGTCAAAGCAACACAAGGCAAGATGAGTAGTGGCATCTAAGAGATTTCTGTGATCATCAAGAAGTGCAACCATGAAAGAAACCCCTTTTGAAACATATTATTCCAGTGGTATCTCATTCCAGTGGCTCAAAAGAAAAAAAAAAAAAAAAGAAAAAAAAAAAGAAATCAGCATTCTTCGGAAATGTGCTGAATATGAGGAAAATGGAACCTTCTTCCCCATCTGCTGGAAATACTCTAAAGTAAACAAGGGTGCTAAGTACTGGGCAGAAATACTGGAAGTAATTTTTAAAAATAACAGAAAGGCAGACGCCAATGGAGGCCCCTGGTCATCCGCCTAGGCTTAGCACTGGAAAGAAATTACAGTTTGGGAAACTAAATCTACAGATAGCTGCCAGATGGCTAATCATGGTTAGTCAAGAACACAAAGGGCTTTGCTTGATGATCACGCTTAGCAAAATAACAGATGTCCCAAAAAATAGAAAATTTTACAGATTCTGAAAAGTCTGGAGTCACTGTAAATTTATACAGTCTGGCTTACAAATTCAAACTCTTCATTTAAATGCAAGACCTTGCTTAGATGTTGACTGTTGTCTAGGAAATATAGGCTGCTAGAAAAAGCTTTAACAAACTTGTATCTGAGTGGAATGGTGAAGGGTTTAACTATACTACTAGTATACCACAACCAACATTAGACTAAGATGATAAAATAATCCAAACTCCTCTTGGTGTTTAATTAGATGGGCTAGGAAGCATTTCCCATACCTACATTAGACAACACAACACTTACTATACCTAATATAGTCACCTAATATACCTTAGAAAAGTCAGCAAATACTATCATCAGTAAGAATCCAAAGAAGTGACCTAGGTAATATAACACATTCATGATAATTAGAGAAAAATGTCTGGTTTCACAGAAGAGTGAGTTGCATGTCCATTGTACCAATGTAATCAAAAACCAAAAGAAACCCCAGATGTGCTGATGTAAGAAATAGAGAAGATTAAAGGTTGAAACTTGATGGGGATTTAAAGAAATAAATTGCTTAAAGCAATTTATTTGAAGCATTATTTGTTACGGTAAACAATAAAAGATAAATTTTCTTTTTCATGCAGTAGCTAAAATTTATGCAGTACCCCAAATATTGACAGGCACAACGTCCTCTGTATCTCTTCAATAATCTTGTTACTTGGCTTTTCCTCCTTTTTACTTTGAGAGTTTGTGGCCTTTTTCACATAACTTACTTTGCTGTTATTATCACTGATTCTTTTTTTAGCACTAGGGCTTGACTCAAATAGGAAGTGGATTCACTGTGTTTCCTTTCCTTTCAAGCTCCGTGCCAGTCAGTCAAGCAGCTAGCATCCTGTCCTTCACCATTACACTGTAGCTTCATTTCATAAAGAAATTGACACTAGTACTGTCATCCATGTTACAAATATCGTATCAAGATATGCTTCAAAAATAAATTGTAATTTAAAATATATACATTGTAGAAAATGCACCATAAAAGGCTGAAAATGTCGATGACCTCTGTTGCTGTGACATTTCTTTACAGTTGGGATAGATTGAATTTACTCACCTGGGTAGCCCATTTTTGGAAAACTGAGGACAAAAACGGACCTTCTAGAAGATATTGGAAAAAAATTTAACTTCACTGAGTACAGAATTTCCCTGTATTTCTTTTATACATTAAACTTCTCCAAAGAAACATTGGTTTTCAGTCTCCATTTATACATAGACAATGTCACAAAACATTATTGGGGCATTAAATTTTTTGTTCACAAAACAAAATTAAGTCCCTTGCAGAAATTCAATTCTGCCTGCCAGAGGTGTCGTTTTTTTTTGGGGTTTTTTTTGTCTGCATTTTGGACTCATCTACAAAAAAAAATTCTACAAACAGGCACAAATAGATCAAACTCATTTAACACAGATACACTGTATTAACAGTATAAAGTCTCATACAGCATAAGAAGGTTCCTGCTGAAGTAAAGATTCTTTTACCTGATATAAGCTTTATGTATCCTAGAAAACTTTTCCTCCTCAGTTAACTGTAACAACACATGAAAAAGAAAAAACAATAACACTGTATCTTGAAGTAACTACTTTTGTACCAATATTTTATAAAGTTTCTGAATAGTCTGAGGTACTTTCACAATGATCCTATTTGTCTGTAAGTAACTCAAAATGTCTTGCCTGTTTTAACTAAAAATATTTTCTTATTAATTTCTGAGTACCAACTCGTCTTAAGTCCACAGTGACAGATTTTCACTCCTTTGTAACCCTGAATTTCACCCTCCCTAAAGTTATTTTAGAATGGAATACTAACAGCACTCTAAGTATGCCCTATAACCACTAATATCTTTTCACCTGTGTATTAAGTTTCAAATTGGAGATGAAATAAGATCATTCTTATGAAAATTCATTCTCCTGAGTATTTTCTTGAAAATCTTTGCTCATTCGTGGTACTGATAGCTTAGGTTCCATATAAACAAGAGGGATTAGCAGAGATCAGCTAAATCTTGCAGAATTCAACAATGGAGTCCAGTCCAGATGTTATTGAGCTCAACAGCAAACACCTATTTATTCAAACAAAATAGAATTAGGATTAATGTCAATTCATCTTTGTGTTTAACTTTCTAATAATGGCTGAAGATTAAATTCCTCAAAGAACACCCTTACCCTACAGGGAGAGTAATAAAACACTTGTTAGCTTTGCTGGTCTAGATTCTCATCATTATGTTTCACTTCACAGCTCAGGAACCAAATCAGCTAGCCCGGAATATGATGAAAATCTAGCTGTGATTCTTCAGCATAATTACACCACTGACATAACATCACATTACTACAAATGAGAACACTAAAAACATATTGGTCATGTTGACCCTGACCATTTTGAGGGTGAAAAACAAAAAACAAGGAATCCTAAAACATGACCTGAAAAGCTTCTACTTGGACTTTTTCTCCAGTAAATTCTGGAATATTATGTTAGCTTACATTCCTTTCCTCAAGAAAAGTATAACTGAATAATGAACAGGTAAAAAGCTGTTTCTTGAGCTGCTGGAAAAACATCTTCTGGTAGCACTGCACATGCTCACAAATGATATTTTTAAAAGAATGTTGGTTACCACGTTAGAGCTATCAAGTTTACAGTGAACCAATAAACTTAATCCTGATCTGGATCCAGCTTTGAACAATTAACTTCTTCCTGCCTGCAAAATCCTCCTACAGAATCAGCTGGATATAATTCAAGACTTCACATTTTTAAACAATTGTTACATTCACTCCTGACATGGCTGAATTCAATCATCTGTAAAAGGGACTTCTTATACACAGAAATGAGACTGAACTT
The DNA here is from genome assembly GCA_013400915.1 of Pardalotus punctatus. Lineage (NCBI taxonomy): Eukaryota > Metazoa > Chordata > Aves > Passeriformes > Pardalotidae > Pardalotus > Pardalotus punctatus. Next base: position 287,538 of record VZTX01027586.1, read on the forward strand.
TCTATCTTCAACTTACACTTTTTTCTTAAGGCTGAGGACAAAGAATTTCTGCTTACAGAGAAAAGAACTGTGTGAACACAGATAACAGTTTCCTCCCTCAGATACAAGGGTCAGCAATTTGTCAAGGATTGTATGTCAGATTGTGTTTTTCTTTTCTAACTCAGTGGTTGAACTTGCTGGAAGGAACTCAGGAGGAGCCAGGAACTGCTGCTTCCCAAGTGACAAAATCCCACTACCATACAGTCAATAGCTCATCCGTACGTGATGTACTAGTTTCACATAATCACAGAATCATTTAGGTTGGAAAATTCCTCTAAGATCATCATGTGCAATCCTTGACTAATCACCACTAAGTGCCATGAGCACTAAGTGCCATGTCCAGTCATTTCTTGAACAGCTCCAGGGATGACGATTCCACCATATCTGTGGGCAGTCATTTAAATATTTAACAACCCTTTCCACAAAAAGCCTCCTCCTGATGTCCAGTCTGAACCAATGCTGGCACAGCTTGGGGCCATGTCCTCTCATCCTGTTGCTGGTTGCTTGGGAGAAGAGACCGACCCCCACCTGGCCACAGCCTCCTTTCAGGCAGTTTAGAGAGTGGTAAGGTCTCCCCTGAGCCTCCTTTTCTCCAGGCTGAACAGCCCCAGCTCCCTCAGCTGCTCCTCACAGCACTTGTGCTCCAGACCCTTCCCCAGCTCCGTTCCCTTCTCTGGACCCTGTCCTTCACCTCAGTGTCTGTTTTGCAGTGAGGGGCCCAGAACTGGACACAGCACTCGAGGTGTGGCCTCACCACTGTCGAGTATGGCCCACCATCAATTCCCAACAGCTGCTTGAATAGCAGCTTTTTCCCTGTCCATGCCTGCTCCTCGTATTTCTGTCAGTAGCAAGGGTCCATCCCAATCACAGGCTGTGATACCAACCTGCATAACCACATTTGCCTCTGGATGGTGAGACATGCCCTGGACAACACTAAATAAACGAAGACGCAAAAGTCAGGGAAAAGAAATGTAGTGGAACAAGAAGACTTAAAGGAGACAAGGAAGGAAAAGGACAGCCTGACACCTAAAACACTTCAGGAGATCAGAGAGACAGCAACTAGCAGGTCATTCCTGAGAACATCAAGTTTTCTACAAAACCCTGAGCTACCAACAATTTGCAAAGCAACTTTAGACCACAGCTTACACATTTGAAAAGCTTTCCCAGCACTAGGAAGGGTAACACAAGGTATTTCAGGGCAGCTTTTTTCAAAATGAGAGATGGAATACATCTTTAGACCAAACATGGTTGGTTATTGTGAATGTATTGCTGTATTTTCAGGTATTAATGGTCATGTAAGTCTGTATAAAGTACATATATTATCAGTGATGCACAATTAAACTTGTAATAAGGTATGCATAAAAGTAACATAAAAAAATATTAAGAGGACATGCTGAATACATTCCAGTAATCCTGTAAATAGTAAATGCATTGGACAACATATGGGCTAACAGCACAATCTTTAGTGATAAGTTATTGATTACCATAGAATTGTAAAATAATTTAGTAAATAATTTAGAAAGCAAGCTCTGGATGCACTGCGGTTCCCCCCTTTTCTCAAGGTTCATATTATCCACTCTCAGCTTATGGAGGAACAGTGCACTCAACACATCCAAAGATGAGATGATCCACACTAAAGTTTTTCAAAAATTCAATTAAAAAAATCTACATATATTCTCTGTATCTACATGTTACATGTTGGTATGCATATAATTTACAGTATGGAGCTGACAAGAAGAAGCTACCAGGAGAATGTCAGCATCATCTGAGATATTTTCATCACATTCATCACACGCATTAGAAGTAATTTGTTGATCAAATCAAATGTCTTTTGAATCAAGTTTATCAGGCAATAATGAGTGATATATGAATTTACAAGCACTTCTGAAATGCTTCTATTCACATAGTTAAGGACTGCATACAAATTATCAGGATAGTAAAATTTTTAATGCCACTCCTGATTGGTGAATGAATTATTCTTTTAGTTGATATTGATTGTCAGAGTCATGTAATAAAATAAAAGTAATACATATTGAACTATAACTTTGGAGCAAATACTAGCAAGTAGTTTCATAAAAGATCTATTTAGAAAAGGCACTTAAATATGAACAGTTTATATCTCTCAGGATACACTGATGATGATGTGACTTGAACCTGATCTTGAATATATAGATCTCTCGAAGAAGATTGTCCCACCATGTCATTAACTGTAGGCAAATATATTTAAGTCAACCTCTATAGAATGAATAGCAAGTGATTCCAACTACAGAAGAAAGGAAGGGCAAAAGAAATGAGACAGAAAAGTGAAAAAGAAACAAGTAGACAATGATAAAGTAAAGAATAAGGGAGCACTAGTCTATGTTTATGCAAATAGTTTGGTATGTATGTTACATCCCTTACCACTAACATTCGTCTGCCATTTTCTTTTATCTTTTAGGATCTCTGATGTAGGAGAAGGTCTACATTTTTCCCATACTTTTATACACCAGCAAGACAATGTGCTTTTTCTCCAGTCTGGGAAATCTGAGTGAGAGAACAAAACCAGAAAAAAATCACAAAACATACCAAGCTCTGTTCTTGGAAGTTAAAGCTTGATTATAAATATTCATACCAGAATTTCAAGTAACAATTACAATTTCTACATTGGGGCCTTGGCTCTAAAAAGAATGCTTCACAGATCAGTGAAGGAGATGCTCTTCGGCTAGGATTCATACGTCTCTGTCATATCTCTCAAAGCAAGCTTCCACTGCTATTTGCACTATAGAAGAGTCTCAATACTGACAAACTTGGCTTGATTATGCATGATGACCATCTTTTTTTTTGTTAAATTCTGACTGGAAAACACTTGTCATGGTATGTTGGTGAGATAAGATGAAAAGGGACTCTGTCATGACAGATTTTTGCCAGAATTTCATTTGTTATATAGCTGACCAGTAGTATAAATTGAGCACAAATATATTTTTAGCCAATTAACCTTCTCCTAAGATAACTCTTAAAAGGGATTATTTGAACAGACTAATGCTGGACAAGTCGTAAGTAAAACAGATAATGCTAAAAAACAGGAAAATAAATGAACGTAAGTTTGGCAGTGGCAAAGTACAAAAAGAGCAAAAGGAGATAAAGGAAGAACCCTTAACAAACAGTAAAGAACACTAAATAAATGCTAGGCTAGAGGAAGAGGAGAAGATAGATCAGTGAGACCAGAAAAGTAACATGCAAGGTAGATTCTCAAAGGCAGGGAAATATACAGGACAAAAATCTTTGTACCACATTTGAAGTTGCCACATGAATTGGATAACACAAATAATTGCTACTTCTTTGATTTCCTAGTGAATGCATAAGTTTCCTAGTTACTTGTTCATTCCAGACATAAATTACTTAGGCTCACAGCTTATGGAAGCTATACTATACATATATCTATGTGTGTGTATATATNCTGTTGTTTACTTTATTCCCTGTAAAATTTCATGCAAAAATTCCTACATTCCTTGTTGCATCTCTCAGTTACACATTTACATGCAAATATACCTGGCATGTTGAATTTTGACACTGCTTTTTCAATTGTTCTTATTCTGAGGTCTTCATTCCTTCAGCAAACAAAGTTGCTACTCTTTCCCACAAAAGCACTCATTTTGATGATATTATCAGTAAACTCAGGACTGAATATATTTTACCATGTATATCCTTAATTGCTTAGAATAGCATTAGCCCATTTAACTATAAGGCAGCAGTCAGTGAGGGGTTATCTAATATTAGCTTCAATTTTACTGATGAGAATGTACTTCCCTGTGAATTCCAGTCTTTACTTACAGCCACAGGCTCCAGCCTTTTGTGTTTTCTAACAGTTCAAGCAGAAAACTTGAAGCACAAAGCTATCAAGACCTCTTTTTTAAAATGTGTCACTTTAAGAAAATGATCTCTCTATCACTGCTGATAGCTCTCTTCCTGGCAATCAAGTGGTACTCTCACAGTATTGATTTCAGTGGTGAAGTGTGGAACAGCTGGTATAGCATGAAAAAATACAAAAATTGATTTGTCAGTAGTTTTCCTGTAGCATATGTCCCCCCTCTACATATACACTGTTTTTTCAATATGTCTCTACCACCCTTTACTGAGAAGTCACAAGCTGTAGTATCAGAAAGACAGCATTTCCAACAACAGCTTAACTCATACACACTCTGTGTTTAGTCATTGCACTACCTAAGACCAGCCCTCACACAGACAAGTTTTAGCCTTACTCTGGAGAGGCTAAGGCTAAATGGAGCAACTACAGTGTGTTGTATGGAATCAGGCACCCCTGTGCTGTCCCCCTGCTACACCCTGCAGTTGAGGACCAAGAACACGAGCTCCATTTGCAATTCTGAACCTTGTATGCCAGTCATTGTACAACCTGAAGAGGCATGTCCATGGCACCGCTCCGCACCTGCACCAACTAGAACTTTGTTACAGCCTCCCCAAAACTCAAGGGAAGGCCTGGACAACCATGGCCAGACTAGAACCATTCGCCTGACTAGAACTGTTCCCTCGCTCACTGGAAAGGACAGAAGAGCCACTTACGTGTTTTTCAAGAGGTCAACATCAGAAAGGAATCCTCAATTACACCTATGTAACACAGAGTGGCTCCCCGTAACAGGGCAGACTGAACCACAGTCTTGGTTTCAAAATGCCTTTATTGCTAGTATGCCTTTTGTCAGCCCAGTGTTCAGGCCTAGCTCAGTTGTTCTTCACATGACTTTATTTTGCGCAAAACGTTCATTACTTTGTAAAAAAAGTACCGCCTTAATATTTTCTGGCATATTTTTTATTGGCTATACTGCTCATGAAAGCCTTTGTGGCCAAGTAGAAAAGATCATTCCAGTCAATCTGAGATGTCATCTTCTTTTTAATCATCTTCTGCTACACCTAGTTGGGTCTTCTTACCAAGTGTCCAAAAGTTCTGCATTAAGGACACATCCACAGTTTGGTCTGTGTGTGCAGAATTACTCTAAAGGCATTTTAGCTCCAGCAGCTGCCACACTACATTCATAGACAGCTCACCCATGTGGCTAAGAGACTGCAGCATAACACCTTCACCCTCACCTCAGCTCTGAAAGAGCAATTCTGCAATACAGCAGTGAACTGTATTGCTCATTCTGACTTAACCATTTTCTATGTTTGATTAATTTAATCCTTTGCAGTATTTTTATTTTATCTTCAATGAAATTTCATATTTGTTTTCCTTTTTCTGGCCTTTCTTTTGGTCTTGTTTCTCCAGTGAAGACTAGACCCCTTCTTTCTCTGATTGTTCTGCCCACTATCTTTTCTGACAAAACAACTCCTAGCAACATGTTCCATCAAAGCTTTCAGTCTAGGTCTAAAATGTCATTAGCTCTGATTTTCACTCCAGAAAAACAAGCAGATTGCTAGCTTCCACACTGCTCTGTCAGATGTGCCACTAATTTAAAGTGGGCTATAACCAACCTCCTTTCTATTCCATATGTTATGCTGCAGCTTCATGACATTACCATTCCTGTTCTTGAGAATCAGCATGAAAGAACTAGGTCATGCCCTCTTCAGCAACCCAAAGCTTTCCTATCAAGCATATCACAGGGAGGAGTCAGCTATCCCCATTCCTAACTTCTTCCAATGATCACAGGATTTTCCTGAAGTTCTGAAGCCCAGATGAAGCTTTACAGACCCTGGCTGAATTTTGCAAGATTTTGTCCAGAGTCTCAGACTTTATGCCCTTTTACTGGGCATAGTGATGCTAAAGAATGAGGACAGTCATTATTCAGGACTGTCCATATGCAAGCCATATGCATCATTCATTCCCTGGTAACAAGATGCCATCAAACATCAGTTGTACATATAAGGTTGCCATAATGGCTGCTTGTGGCTCAGTGAACTTCACCTATTTGTCACACAATTTACAAAGACCTACTTGCTCTCAAAAAAAAGCAGTATTCTCTCATCTCCCTCAAAAGGAAGCAAGGAATTACCAAGCCTACTTTTTGCTGCCATTGAGCATCTCATGTTTGGTAAGTTATAAAGCTGTGAAGTACTGCAACTGTCACTAAATCATTTCCAACAGTTACATCAGCCTTTTTTTTCCTTGCTGCTGTCTCCTCCCTACCTCTTCAGAGGACTCCCAATGACTTCATAACCTACAAGACTATGGCTTCAACACAACAGTCTGCAACCATTCTGACCACTCAGGCCAAAGGATTAGTCCTCCTCTCAGGGGAAAACATAAAGTGACTCTTCTCCACATTAAGGAATGTCAGACATTGGAGATCCTAAGTTCAAACTCAGGAGAAGTGATACAAGCTGAGATAACATCACCACTTTGGCAAGAGGCTCGGATGTTTCACTGAACCTCCCAGGCAAATAGTTCTATACAATGATTCAGCCATGTCACAGAAAATATCTTTGACTTGCCAAGGGTCAGAACACTGCTATTGAAGGGTCTTGTTCAGCTTCTCCCTTACTTTGAAAATCTTTCCCAATTATCCCTGTTCTGAGAGTGACACATCTCAAAAAAAAACCTCACATGTATCCAGAATGAGGAATCTTTTCACACCCATCTATAGGATGCTTCACATCCTTATACCAAGACAGTAATACATTCCAGAAACATCTTTTTCTCTCTGCAGCACATCTATTGTAAAATTCCGTAGATTTTGCACAGACTGCAAATCTTGTCACAACTTGCTACAAAACTGCTAAAAATATACATAACAACAAGTTTTTTTTCTCAGCAATCTCTAACAGTTTCTCCAAAAGTATCTCTACTCCCACAGCTGAACAGCTATCAACCTTCACCAACAGCTACATGTTTTTCAAGTGCCCATCTCTACACTCCCAGGCTATCTCCTTCTTCTTGGGACTGAGAAAGCAGAGGATGTGAAGGCATGCTTCACCTACTTATATCCTAGCTGTGGATTGTGGGAGCTTGGAACTGTCCTATATAGCCCTGATCTGAGCACTGTGTTGGAATACAAATTGCAGTGTGAATAAGCAGATGGGCAATTGATCTCAAAGACCTTCCAGTTCCAGGCAATTAACTTTCTTTTATTCTTGCCTCATATACTTAGGGAATATATGACTAAACATTTCATTAAATATATAAAATAAACATTTAATATAATGCTTTATTCAATGTGAAGATTAAAATGCTAGCTGGCAGAAACATCTTTAAAATGTGGTCAGAGTTTTTCATTGCTCTCAGTATCTGAAAGTTTAAATTACTGGTGTTTATATTACCCATATACCAGTACTATACTGCATATACAGAACAGCATAAAGCAATATAATACGTCTCAGTAGGGAAGACTATAAAGCAGTAAATCAGACTAAAGGGTCTTTCCAGGAAATCATCCATGTACAGAACATGCTTCAACAGCCTAACTCTTTTCTTTACCAGGGATCCCAAATGTCCTGTTTCTATCCAGTGGCAGGTGTAATGCTATTAACTTTTTACCTGCTTGCACCAGAAAATGGCTGATGTACAAGAACAATCAGATTTTTGGCAACTGTTAATGAATAAATTATATTTTGTGCCAATACAGAAAAATTAAGTACAGTTGTGAACAAATTATTTTGTTTTTCTATGCAACTTCAGATATATGTAAATATTTTTACACTGAATGCATAAATAGCCCATGAAACACATGATGTCTTGCTAATTTGAAGAGTTACAATGCATGTCATATGTAAGTGAAGCCTGTCACAGGACTGGTTTTGAAGGGAGGTGGGGGGTTGTTCAAGTTCTGGCAATATACCAAGAATCGCTTCAGGCTATAGTATTTCAGAATAGCAATGTCATAAGAGGCCTTCTGTTGGCTGGGGAAGGGAGGAGAGTGAAGAGTCTACTTCTGGAATGTCTATTTAGAAGCAGAACTCGAGTGATCTCACAGGAGACAGAAGGCATGCTAAAACAAGTGGAAAAAACACACATTATTTTTTCTGTGTAGATAGAGCCTGGTTCCACTTAAAGCTTTTTGCCAAACACCAATTTTTTGAAGGTGCTGAAGCAGGCATACCCATACAGACTGAAATCTACCAAATTATACAATCAAACTGAAATTGTACTGGTACAGTCTCAAACTCTAACCCAGAGTCAATGTAAACACAAACACACCAACCATAATCTGCTGAGAAAGCAAAAGTGACAAACTGTAATGCTTTTACCATACTGAAAAAACTGTGAAACTTATTCCCCAGATGTCATTTGTCCTGATACATTAACAAATGTTTGAACACCAAAAGTCCTGCAGAGGAAGATGGAAAGGATTGAGTCTATTTAGTGTGGAGACCACCAACGAGAGAAAAGAGCAGTATCTACACTATCTAAGGTACTAGACAGCATCAGCTGTGAGCAGGGACATAAACTAATACATTTAATCTGCAGGCTATATAAATACCTATCAGAAACTATGTAAATACAGACCATTTTGTTACTAAGAAAGCAGAGGAACTAAATTACCTGTAAAGTGTCCATCCAGCTGTACTTCGTTGTACAGAAAATACACAATATTCTCAGAGTTAGCAACAAAATTTTAGGTGGATATTAAGCCATCTGAGACAGTAAACCAAACATAACCAGAGACATGTATTAAATACATGAGAAACAGATTACCTTCCACTATCTTTTTCCAAATTTTACATCTTATTAACAGCTCATGCCAGTGCCTGAAACAGGATATTGAACTGGATGCCTTTTTTATCCAGCCAATCTGCCCATTCCTCTAAAGACATACCTAGAAGTGTAATATACCTCATATCCTGCTTGAATCCAAAGACAATTTTAAAAGTTAACGGGCAAAAGCCTAAAGGATATGGCAGGAAGAAACTCAGGCAGGCATCAGTGATGTCTGGTATTTTCCTCACTACCAACAGTCTCTGACACTCTCAGCACCAAGTTTGTGGCATGGCACTGAAATGTGTACTTTTTTATTCATGAACTCAAAAAAAATTAATCTGGAGTGAAGAAGGCATCTTAGAGCACATGAGCCTGTCTGATTTACAAAAAGAGTTTTTCACAGTTATGAATGAAGAAATGTCCAAGGACAACCTGGATCTTGATCACATTAACAATCTGTATTAAGGACCATTCCTTAGCAACCTAGCTTTCCACAAACACCTTTTTCAGGGACTGGAATCCTGACTGATTTTCAGGGACTGAAACATCGGACTGCTCCGGATCACAGCGCTCTGCTCACACCGCAGCTGTTGACAAGAGCGTTCTCAAACTGCCCGTGCTCCCAAGGGAGGTCTTGCGAAACGCCGGGAAGGCCGCTGGCTCCTCAAGCCTGCTCAGGACAACACCCCCGCCGCGCTGCCCGCGCAGGCCCGGCCGGACAAGGGCCGGGAAAAGCTTCCAGAGGCCTGACCGCCGGCGGCCGGGCAGGTCCGGCTCCCCTCATCCGGGCGCCGCGCGGCTGCCGCCTAAAGCTGAAACACACCTTGACGGGAGAACCGTGCGGGGGTGTCGGACGCGACCGAGAGATGCGGGAGAAGGGCACCGCCTCCCTCAGGGGCCCCGGCCCCCGCCCCCGCCCCCGCCCCNCGGCCCCTGCGGGCCAATGGCGACGCGGGTGGAGGAGGAGGGAAGGGTGCGGGGGGGTGGGGCGGGAGCGTGACCGGGCGCCGGGCCGCGCGTGCGGGACGGCGGCGTGATGGCGCGAGGCGGCCGGGCTGCTATTTAGGGACAGCGGCCGCGGGGTGCGGGCGGTGGTGCTGCCGGGTAAGGGCAAGGGCTGGGGGTTGTGGCCGTGCGGGGGGGCTCCCCTTCCCATCCGTCTCCACAGCGTCCTCTCCTTGACGGGCGTCCGCTGGCGGGGGCCATGCTGGACCGTCCTTGCCTTCTGGGCCGTGCGCCGCGGGCGGGGGCCCGGGGCGTTCTTCCAGGGCTGATCGGGGAAACGGGCCGGGCCGGGGCGGGCGGGCGGACTGCTGCCTTGCGCCACTCGGTTCCCGGGCCGCTCGCCAGCCGTGCCCCGCGGCGATATCTCGTCTCGTCCAGCCTCCCGTCGCAGGCGCCGGCGGATCTGCCCGGCGGTGACGCTCAGAGCGCAACATGGCCTCGCCCTCCGCCGCCCAGGGCCGCTTGCTGCGGGGCTTGGGGGTGCCGAGCCCCTCGCGGTGCCGTTCCGCGGTGCCCCATCCGCAGTCCTGCCCTCGGCGTGGAGCGGAGGGTCAGGCTGAATGTTATCTGCTTCCCCAGAGTGGTGGTGGTTAATTCCGGCCTCTGAGTTGGCAAAGGTGTCGACACCCTCGCGGGACTCGCGTCTTTCGGGCTTTTTCGACTGTCAGATAAGCGCGGCTGTGCCACCGGCAGGCGTTTCCTTGATGCAGAGATTTGCGTTTTGCTGCCTTCGCCACAAGTGCTCTGCTCTCGTTGTCTGTAGATTAGAAGGTAGAAAACTGCCGCCCTGAAAGATACGCACACTTCGTCTTACTGCTTGTCCAAGTACGGAAGGGGATTCCCTGAGGAATTAGGGAGGAGCGGGTACAGTGGCTGTCTGGTAACTTCCACTATGCTCCTGAGCTCCAGTCATCCCTGTAGTGGGGCTCTGATGCTTTCCCTAAAAAAATCGGCATCGTTATTTTCATCTCTCAGATGATGAAACTGAGGCACAAAGGAAAGCAGTCTGCCAAGCGTGTTGGCAGGGTTGAGGGGGATAATTCCCGGTCTCAGTTTGCATCCTTGTTTTAGGCTGACTAGGGGTCTGCCAGCTGGTGGCTGATAGTTACGACTGAGGCATTCCGAAGGAGAAATCTGGTAGTAGAGCTGTGCGGGATTATAGTTCTGTCATTAGTGATCTGTCCTGTCACAGAAGCGGAGAGGGGTAATGGGAGTCCACAGCCTGAAGAGGTTAGATGCTCTTGGGAGTTAAGGTATTTTTTTCTTTCACCCTCTTTTCTATAGAAAATATGAAATCTATACTTCTTATATACTGTTGCTTTCAGAGGAATAATTATGTAAAAGATACTGTTGAAAACACATACCTTCTGAAATCAACAGATTTTTTATCTGTATGTTGGTGTAGCACAATAAGAATGTAAGTATGGATGATGAAAATTTGAGATTACTTCCTATTAGCAGAGCATTCAAAGTAATTATTTTGATCTTGTTTATATGTTTAGATATGTGGTGCTTCAAGTAAAGTCAATAGATAAATACTTTTGGATAAGGGGGAAGATACGCACACATTTGTAAATGAGTACTCAAAATGGAGATACACTGTTTCCCATGCTGCTTGTCTGGACGATTAGCACTAGCACAATTATATGAAGTTAAATAATTTCTTGGCTTTTTTTTTTTTTTTTCATCAGTTATTTTTGTATTGGCAAAAACTGTCTAGGTTTGAGAAGCAGCACTACTGGTGATCAGTCTGGAAGGTTGGACTTCAGGGTGGGCACATGGAGGGCTAAGACTTTGTATAAATTAAATTGATTTTTGGACTAAAGCTACTTGCTAGCATTGAGAAAATTCTGAAGTATTTCAGAGAAGGTGATTGACAGTTTTAAGAAGGTACCAGAAAGAACTCAATTATTGCAAACAAATACTTGATGCCTCTAATTTGGTATTTCAGTAATTTTAATCTCTGTACCTTTTCTGGTTTTCTTTTTTCTTTATATGTTTTATTCTGAGTGCTCTACTAAAACTCCAGGGCTAAGCCTCATCCTAGAAGCAAAGGATTAAGTAATGTAGAGAAATTACTTGCCTAGATGGTGAAAGGGATGTCATTTGTATGTAGAGATTTTAAATATGGAAGTGTATTTCAGAATATTCTGGCCATATAATGTTATGTAATATTTTCAAGTACTTCTCTTAGAGGTGTTTGGTGTTATTTTGAGTGTCATATATATTTCCAAGAAGGAAGTAAGCATGGAGGAAGGAAGGAAGTTTGCAGATGAAATACGCTTAATTAGAAAGCAGTTACTGTTTGAGTAATCAAAATTCCTTGAGGATAGTTAGAGCTTTTAGATGGCTCTGAGTACAATCTGGCTTGTTACAAAACCTTAAGCAACAGCTGCTTTGTGAAGTGTCACTGGTTCTGTGCCTGAGCTGTGTGGATTCTCAGATTCTCAGTGAGAGATTACCAGTTGAAGCTATAAACATAGCTTGCTTTTATTTTGCTTTGCTTTTTTTTTTTTGAGCAATTTCTGGAAATCCATTTTCCAGCTACCTCTGGTCTCTTGTGATTGATGTGATGATGAGCCTTAATAGACTGAACACCTTTCTGTGGTGGTTGTGGTGTTATCTCTACTTCCTGACTTGCAGATTGGCTTTACTGGCAAGTACGTGTTATTTTGGATAGTGTCTTAAACTGACATGGTCATTTGTGGGTCACTTGGACAGGAATTGCCACTTCTCTGAAACTGAGAGATAACTCATTATATGACACATGCCTGTGTTCGTTTTGGGGTAGATCTCATGATTTATGAGATTTCTTTTTTAAAATTAATTAAGATTTTTTTAAGATTAATTTTTAAGATTTCTCTCTTGCTCAGAAGTAGTGATACCTGTCTTACATGAGAAAGCCTGATACTTCTTCACAAACTATTAGTCAGAGGTTCATCTTAAAACTCAGCACTGTTGCTACTTTTGTGTATATAAAGTTTGATTTTTAGGGTTGTTATTAGCTTTTCATAGGACACTGCCTGAAGCATCAATTTACTTCAGGCATAAAGGCTTAGTGCATTCCTTTCGAAATGGCTGCAGGATGTGAAGAATAATAGAAGTCCCATTTGATTTAGAGATTAAATGGGGTGATCTCATGGCACGTGAGCTTTATAAGTCTGTCTTTACGGAAATAATCAGAGCATTTTAGCAGTTTTTTTTACTCTTTGCTGTAACTTATGTTCTGTGAGTTCGGGACTGTCACCAACAGCATGCTAAATTGACCATGTTGCTTTTACTCAGTAGTATTTTGATGGACTTTGATCTGTTGCCACTAAGCTATGAGAGGAACCTGACAAACTTCTAAAGTCAGTTTCTTTCTGTCTCCTTTTCCTCTTCACTCTTCACTAGAGATCCACAACAGCTGCGTAGTATAGATAAAAGTGTTGATTTTGCTCTTTGCTTCTGTTTGTTTTTAATAAAAGACATCTGAACTGACTAGCTGCTTCAGTATTAGTTCAGCATCAGGTTCAGCTTTCACCTTAGATTCTTAATACACTGTACCAGTCTGTAAGACATAAAACTTTGGTTGGGCTGTGCATCATGACTGAAAGCAATTACTGAGTTTTCTGTTGTTTAGACTAAAAGCTTTGTCTGATTAAGATGGGTAAGGGTGAACAACTGGTGTTTAGCATTTCTGTTGAATAATGGCACTATCTTTTAAAGTTTGGTGTAATTTATATGCAGAGTTTCTACACTCTCTTTGCCTGAGCATTTTTACATGCACAGATAAGAAAATGTCTTCTTTGCATGGAAATGTCTTTCTCATTCTAACAGGAAATATGGCTCCTTGTTCTGTTACTTTTAAGTCCCTGTTTTTTCATCTCTTTTATGGCTTTCATGTAGGCAAGATAGAAGGAAGTGTCTAGTGTAACTCTGAATCTTTCCCCTAGAACTAAATTTCAATTAAGAATCAGTCTTGTAAAAGCCAGAGATGTTAATGTTTTTAAAAATAGCACACGTTAGAAGTGATTGTAACAGCCCCTTTGTGGGTTTGGAGGTGTGTAGCTGCAGTCTTCTTCAAACTGCATTGATCAGCAGCAGGTGGGGTAAGTAAAGTAAAAATACATCAGAACAGCTTAAAGCAGATATATGCTGAATTGTGGGATGATTTTGACACTGTAGTTACAACTGCTTGGTTCCCATACTGTAGGTCGGTGGGCTTTCCACTTATGGAGCATGAGGCTCAGTTCTCTTGCCAAGCAGGAGCTGAATGCAGTGGAATCAAGCAGTATGATCTATCGTGGGCTTCACTGCTCCCTCAAAACACTTGCTAAACTTTCCAAAGTTCAAAGTAGTAGAGATTTGGACTTCAGCCTCTTACATGTGAATGAATCTGCTGGAAACATCTGTAATGTTTTTTAAGTCTGAAAGACAGTTGAATATAGAAATGGCATTTATTTGAAAAGATAGTAATTTAATTTTAATTTCTGGTGAAAAAAATCATGCTTTAGGACAAAATATGTGATGATTATGTAGTATTGTTTACTTCTGTTAAGTTGGTTATTGCTTTTTATTTGTTTATTCTTTCAGTTGCTTTACAGTTTTTGTTTCTAACCTGAGCTGTACTTAATAACTGCTGGTGTGAAAATCAGTGAATAGTTTTGAAATATTGTTTAACTTTAATAAATAATGTCCTAAAAGAAATGCAGCAACTTTGTAATGTAATAGCTTAGGTGACAGTGCCATTATTCTAAGGTATCATGAATCATGATAGCAAATGGGAGAGAAATGCTATATTGAGCAGCATTTTAAAAACTTTGCTTTTTGCCTTTTTACATGTTTCATTCTTTCCCCTTCTATGTGAAAGCTGCTTCTGCTGTTGTTTTGTAGCTTTTGGCAATTAGCAATGAAGCTGAGCTCCTGCTTCTTTCCACCTAGCTTGTAGTTGCCCTCAGGCTTCTGGTGAATTTCGGATCTTCTGCAACTCAAATTTAGAGTTGCAAAAGATTTAGATTTATTAATCTTTTAGATTAATTAATACTTTTAGATTAGTCTTTTAGATTTATCTTGCTTGAAAGAACAGATCCTAAGGTCTATCTATAGTAGAGCTTAACAAGCAGTATTCCGGTTAAGTTATTCTGGTTACTCTTCAGAGTCTGGTTGTATTCACCATGCAGATTTATTACAATTTGTGAAACTAGTTAGGATTTTAAAATGCAGAAGTTCATGTGTGGGTAGAAATATTTTTCAGATATTGGACACCTTACATCCAAAATAAGCAAAAATGAATTGGTATATTTATTTTACTGTACCCTTGTAATAAATACTCAAATTCCCATTGCATTTAAAGTAGCATAATGGTTCTCATATCCAGAGCAGTGAGAGTACTTCAGTAGAACATAGAAAAAGTTAATAGCTTTTTGATTCTCAGTGCTATACAAAATAGTCTGATTAAAAATGGCTTGCTATTTAGTAAAAAACCAATAAACTTCCAGTGAAAAACAGAAATGCTTGTTAATGTATTTGTCAAGTCTTTCAATTAGCAGTGTTTCTACTATGAAGTTTCTGTGTAACAAATTCTGGTGGGCTTTGAGTAATGAATTCACAAGTATAGCTACAAATAAAGGTGTTACTGGGTGATTTTGATGGCTTTTATTTTAGTTCTAACTGGAAGACATCTTCTAGATTGCTGAACCCTACAAAGACTCTGCTATAAATGTTTGAGATCTGCTTTCATTTAGTTTTTGTTCTTGCAAGTAGAGATGTTCTTTACATTACACTGTTGATCTTGATTTGCAAAGAAAGAAATTACATGGTTGTATTGGTGTGTAACGAATGAGGTTCTGGCTTAGTAACGATCCGTGCTTAAATGTGCTGCCTAGTTTTACTTATATATGTGAAATGCCTTGTGTTTTTCTGTCACTATTATAAAGTAAAATATATTCAATCAAAACAAAGGCATGTTTACTGTCATAAATTGCAGGGTTTTTTTCTTCTGATAATAGTAAATGTAGCTTATAAATTTTCCTGTCAAGAGAATACTCTGGAATT
Source organism: Pardalotus punctatus (assembly GCA_013400915.1). NCBI lineage: Eukaryota > Metazoa > Chordata > Aves > Passeriformes > Pardalotidae > Pardalotus > Pardalotus punctatus. The sequence continues at coordinate 303,238 of VZTX01027586.1, forward strand.
CTTTAAATTTTTTTGTCTTTCCTTTTGTGGGGTGAAGCTCAGAATACTAGTTTCCAAAGAAGTTCTGTCAGGTTAGTGAAAAATAAGACTTCAGAAACAGTGTTGCTGTAGGCTGTCTCATCTCAAATCTCAGTTAACCAAAAGAGCCTATGTTTAGTTTCTAGATGTAAGAATAGTATGAAGTCTGCTTTTAGAAATCAGCTTGTGAACTAAATGTCTTATTTCACTAAGCCAATCTGCCTGTTCCTGTAAAGATGTGTAAATGTAGCTAAAGATAATACAGCTCATATGCTTAGTAGAGAATGGTCACTTACTTTTAGTAGTTTAGGACTGCTTTAAAACTGCAAGTTGAGAAAACCAGAAGAGACTTTGTGGCTTCAGAACAAGGAGGGTAGAAGCTACTGTGTGAATGCTTCAGTTTATCTAAACTTTTCTAGAAATCTCAGGACTTGAGAGCGAGTGAACTCTGTTACAATACAGAAATAAATAAGATGTTATAAAATGCACTTAAACTTTTGGGCAATTGCAAGCTCCCTTGTAAGGTTTTGGAAATTTAATTAACGCTTTTTCTATAGTAGACAACAGTTCTTGATATGGAAGCACTGTGCTTTGTAATTCCTGTATTTATTTTAAGTCACTCTTGTGAATGAGACATATGGTTTAGTGGTGAGTTGTTCTGAACCTTGTCCAAAGCTTTTTCATGTCAGTGCCCTTGAAAGTTAGGTAAGGATGATAACCATAATCAGATTCATAGAGTTGTGTTTTAACACCTGAACCACAGTGTTATGCTCTGTATTCTAACTGAACCTCCCACGGAATTACCAGTGAAGTTTGTTTTCATTACAATGTGAAAACCTAAAGCTGATACATTTCTTAAACTTGGAATTAAAGCAGCTTTAAACAGACTCAGTTTTCATAAGTAGACATTTGGTATTGTTTTAGCAGTGAGGAAAATGGAAACAATATGCCCATTCTAATGTGAGAAGATACAAACTCTTCCAGAAAATAAACATGTATATGTGAGAAATTATCTTAGAGCAAATACAAATCTAAATTTTACACTGATCTAAAGTAAAGAGTAATAGTTTAAATTTAAAAATGTGTATCTTTCTCTTGTTACAGAAATTCTGTGCAGCATGTTTTCTGGGTGGAACTGGGTGGCCTGCGGCTTCTATCTGGTGTTGAATATTTGTTCTCCTGATGGTAAGAGTTCTTTGTCTCAAATGCAAGAGTATGTAGAACTTGTTAGATTGGATGTTTGAAGCTTGCTTTTTCATCTAGATCCTTGTTGGAGGGGGACAGAAAGCAAGGTGTGTTAGGATAGACACACCTAGCCTTCTAACCCTAGTTCACCACAATGAAGGTGAACACTTATCCCAGTTTTCCTAACTTTAACAAAAAGTACTTTTTTATCAAAAGAGTAACCTCAAGTGTAATAACTTCCTCCTTGAAAAGATACAAACTTGCAACCCTTGACTCTCCTCTCTCACTCTTAAGTGCTGCTGTTTATTAATAGAGCTTTCCTAGCTTGGTAAAATGCTTTTGCAAAGCCTAAAGAATGCTGTGCTGGTTTTTCCCCTTAAATCTTCTTGGTGGTCTGCTAATGCATTTCAGTTTTATAATTGTCAAGTAACTACTTAACTTGCTGCTCAGGCACATGTAGTGTTTTTAACATTGCAGTAGTGATGTATCAGCGATATTGATTAGAGAATGGTCTGTAGTTTTTAATAAATGTGAAATTCTTTTTCTTTTCAGCTTCGGGTGGACTTGTGCAGTCATGTGGTCACATCATCCCGGAATCTCCTGTACTGCCCCTTGGTTCCAATTTCACAGCATTGTGCATTCTGAATGAGAGTTGTCTTGACTTTGGCAATATCTATGCCAATCAGATTATCTGGAAAATAAAAAATAGAGTGGTACCTAAAGAACAGTATCGTGAAATAAATAGAACAGTTTCCAGTGTCACATTTAATGACACTTCTTCACTAGGTACTCCTCTGACATGCAACATTTTAGCAGATGGACAGATTGAACAGAACATTTATGGAATTACAGTTACAGTAGGCTGTGAGTACTATTTTTTTTACATCTTATTCTGGTCTTAAGAAAATTGCTTCTGAGAAATGGGAAAATGCGAACAGTAAGAAGTGTGCATATCTTGAGGCACTTATTTTCATTCCCTCAGTTCCTGGATAATTGAGTAAAAATATTGTCAAATCACATGCCACCAGAGATGTTAAATATACGCTGAATAAAGTTTTCTAAAAAATGGAAAATTCTCTGGAATATTTCAGTGTTGAAATAGGAAAAAAATGGAACAACAAAAAAGTTGAAGAGGCAGATTTGAATTACAGAATAAAGATGTGGATTTAACTGAAATAGATACTAGGAAGTTAACTTTTCCTTACTTCTTGCTTCTGTATCAGAGTTAGAAGAAATACTTTTAGGTCATATGTCCTGGTTTCATAGTAACATTTTGAAAATAATGTTTTCTTCATTAAGGGACTGAGAAGTATTTAGTCCATCTGTATCACTAAAGTTAACCTGAATTGCCTTAAGGATGGAACATATTATTTGGGTTACTTTACCTCTGTATCTAAGAAAATACTTTCAGCTACTAATAAACTTCCTTTGTTCTAGGATGATAGCGCTTGGCATGGTTCACAGCAAATGCTCTTTTAGACAAGACTGTATTGAGAAAGTCACATGAATAACTTAATATGCTACTTCTTAATTACTTGGTGTCCTGCTAACAGGACAACTGTTCAAGTGTCCTGAATATTGCATGATATGGCTGATGAATTGTGTTGTCTCCTGGTGATGGCAAAAGGTACTGCAGATGCTGAATGGTCTGCATGCAAAAGGCCGGCTTGAGTCCACGATTTAAAATGATGTGCTTCTAGCATGACTTACAGAATGCTTTCACAGGAAAGTAATGTTTTCTGTTTCAAATTCTGAGGTATACATATTTTACCAGAAAAGATAAAACTAAAAAATATTTTGAAAAGGTAAAATATATGGAAAGGTGAGGACAGAGAAATTATTCTAAGATTATAAACTGAATGACAGTACAGATGACATTCTACATTTGTAATTCACATTATAAGTATTAAGATGCGTTTGTATTTAAACCTATTGTATTTTGATACTGTCAGCTAAAAAAAAAAACTACGTAATGAGACTAGCAACAGATTTGAGAAGAATCGAATTATTTAGGAAGACAACAATAAGGTTCATAAGGTTGTCCTCTTGAAACTAGCACTAACACTCTGCTTGAAAGAAAATAAGATTCTCTAAGTACATTATACTCTTGTAAGTAGTGATAATATAGGAGGTAGAAACAAACTGTGCTATAATTTAAGAGGGAAAGAAAATAGTTTTGCTGCATTCTGAAGATGTTCCTTGCACACTACAGTGCATTGATGAAAATCCCTAATCTTTCTTGTATGTGTTTGCAGCTCAAGCTTTTTCAATACCTTAGCTGGGTGGAGAGCAGACCTGTCAAGTTGCCTTTAGAGCTCAGCTTACTGAGCTCTAAATTATTAAATTTATTTTTTGTTATTTATTTTAATTTATTAAATTATTAATTTATTTTTCTTCTGTGTGAATTAAAGTATATTTAGATATGGTCAATAGGAGGTTTTCTGCCTCAGAAGGAGAGATCTTTGTTGTTCTTTACTAGCAGGTGCTTATTCCTTATACAGCCTACTGTTTGTCAAAGCGGCTGTTTAAGCTTCTTTACTTTCATTGTAGGACGGTATCCAGCACTTTTTGCCAGATCCATTAGAAAACTATTGGATTAAATACTTCTGATGTTCACAGAAATCACTCTAGTGGGATACTTAAAATTATTCTCGCTGGATTAAAATGTGTGTATAGATGAATTATCACTAATTCTTTCTGTCCAGTGGCTCCGGAGAAACCCAAGAACTTAAGTTGCATTGTGCATCAGGTGTCAAGACTCACATACCACATGACTTGTACCTGGGACCCTGGAAGGCATACATTCCTGGATACTGAGTTCAGGTTGAGATACTGCTGGTAAGTAGCACTCCATAGAATATATAAATAATTCTGAAGAATATTTTTATTCTTAATCAACGTTCCTTGAAATTCATGATGCTTTGGAAAGGTTCTTAACATAAGTCCAGTTTTCTGAAGCATTGCTGTCTGTCTGATTACAGGGGGAAGGGAAGAGTTAAAGAAGTTTGCATTCAAATTAATTCTAAGCAGACTTGAAATTTTGTTGCTGAACTTATTTTGGAGTAACAGTTATCTCATATTTTTCTATTCTTCAAATACATGATTAGTGTGGCTTGAGTATAATGCATCTTATAATAGGGGGTTGTACCCAAATTTTTACACTTTTCTGGTTTGACAGTTCTGTCCCATTCTAAACAAGTAGAAGACATCCCTGCTCATTGCAGTAGGAACAGGCTAGATGACTTTCAAAGGTCAGTTTCAGTCCAAACGATTCTGTGATTCTAAGTAGAGAAACCAACATAAAATGCTTGAATTTTTGGTGGTCTTGTCTACTCTGCACTTCATAGGAACTGTGGACAATCACTATTCTAAGTTAATCCTAACATGAAAGCTTCAGCGAAGTGCCTGTGAAGTTTCTCCTGTGAATGCAAATTAAGTTACTTTCTAAACTCTTTGGATGGTCTCTTGTAGTTTAAAATGGAGTGAACAGGATTGTTGCTCTGCTCTGGAAGCAGGAATGATTGCCTACAGCTTTCCATCTACCCAGTTCTGCTAAAGTGTTCTGGAGACAGGTGTGGTAGAAAGTATGCACAGATGGAAAATGTTAATGCTTTTCAAATTTCCTGATGCCCCTAGAACTATCTGGTGTTAGTGCAGCAGAAGATGGAGAATAGAGACTATGTATTGCATATCTAACACCGGACTGAGGGTAGCACTGCCTACATTTTCTAATGCATTCTAGTTACTAGCCATGTTACTCTTGCTTAATTGTGTAAGTTCTTGATCTTATTTTCTTTTTTTAAGCCAAGTCAGGTTTTTATACAAATTTAATTACAGTGCTCTAGCTTATGCTTTTGAAGATATGTGACTGGAAGTCAAGAGACTGATTTTGTTTCAGTTCTAATGCAATCACATGTTTGTGGCTGAACAAGTCATTCCCACTTTTTCTTCCCCTCACTCTCCTTACAAAAAACTCCTTACAAAGTTATGACAGAGGGGAGACATACAAGATAAACTGATCACTCTGATCTACCTTAAAATATTCTCAGAGGAAACCAAACTTACTACTTTATATCTTGTTTTTTTTCCTTCTCTTTTATTTAGGCCAGAAGATATCTTTCCTGACTGTATACCAAAAGGTGTAAACAACTCTTGTACTTTTTATGATGTTCACTTCTTTGTTAACACGGAGATCTGGGTAGAAGCAACAAATGCACTTGGGAAGGCTGAATCTGATCCTCTTGTTCTTGATCCCGTTGACATTGGTAACTATATGCCCCTTAAAGCTTTAATAGAATATTACTGCTGTTTCTGTACATACTGCTGAATTGGTATGTTAATGTTTCTTCACTATAAAAATTTACACTGCATAAGTGTTGTTGACTAGAACTTGAACTGTGCTGGGCAGTGGGTAGGGATGGTGAAAGATTTCATCACGATTCAGTTAGCAAGTTTGTATTGAGTAATCTGCTTTAGAAAATGGTGTGCAGTAGCAGCCATTTCAGGTCCTGAAAGGCTTTAACTGTAGTGCTGCAACATAGTGTGCCAGCTTCTACAGGCATGGTGAAGTACAGCTGACTTCTAACTTCTTCTCTCCTAGTTAAGCCACTATCTCCACAGAATCTATCAGTCATCTCAGAAGTGCTACCTACTGTTCTGAAGCTTTCCTGGGAGAATTGGATTTCACACACTGTGATAAGGCTGAAATTCAATATTCGCTATAGGATCAGTGGTGACACAAACTGGATAGAGGTAATAACACTAATGTCCCTTGCCACGATTCTGCTGTAACCCAGCCATTTGTCAAACCACAGTTCCCTCTGTTGCAGTTCAGAGCATTCACTTTTATTTCCTTATGTCTTACATGACCACCCAAGGTAGTTTATCTAACCTGTTCATGAAGGCTGTGATCTAGGTAGTCTTTGACCCTATCTGAGTAGGGTGACCTTTTCATATCTTTGTGGACTTCTTTGCTGTCCTGCATGTCACAGTGCAGTATGGTTATTTTGAGTTTTATTCTGCACATGCAACATACAGAACATTCATGAGTTTTCATCTTCCCATGCATGTACAAAACGAGCGATCTAAATGTTATTTAAATCTTGGGTAAATACTATACCATGCTGGGATGCTTTTTAGAACTTATTGTACCTGTAGTTAGGCTACAACAACCCCAGGCAGTGCCACAGACTGGGGCAGAGTGGCTGGAAAGCTTTGCAGTGGAAAAGGGCCACGGGGTGCTGGTGACAACAGCTGAACATGAGCCAGGGTGTGCCCAGGTGGCCAAGAAGGCCAGTGGCATCCTGGCCTGGATCAACAGTATTTGGCCAGCAGGACCGGTGACTATCCACCTACATTTGTCACTGGTGAAAGCCACACCTGGAATCCCGGTTTTGGATCCCTTGCTCCATGAAAGACATTTGAGGTGCTGAAGTGAGTCCAGAAAAGAGCAACGGAGCTGGCAAGGGTCTGGAGCACAGCTGTTACCAGGAGCAGCTGAGGGAGCTGGGATTGTTCAGCCTGGAGGAAAGAAGGCTCAGAGCTGACATTATCACTCTACAATCACCTGAAAGGAGGTTGCAGCAAAGTCAGAGTCAGTCTATTCTCCCAAGTAACAAGTGCTAAGATGAGAGGAAATAGCCTCAAGCTGTGCCAAGGATGGTTTACATTGGATGCGAGGAAAAATTTCTCCATGGAAAGAATTGCCAAGGATTGGCTCAGGGAAGTTGTGGAGTTACCATGCCTGGAAGTGTTTAGAAAGGGTCTAGATGTGGCACTCAGGGACATGGTTCAGTAGTGGATTTAGCAGTGGTAGGTGTATGATTGCATACTCGGTGGTCTCTTCCAATCTAAATGATTGTGTAATTCTGTACAATCTGGCTGCCCTGTGTACATGCCTTAAGTGTGATGCAGTCAAGGAACAGGAAAAGAGTAAGGAGTAAGCCTTACCTGTAATGTACTTTATGTTCCTGTCATCAAAAGCTGTTGGTTTTTTTTTCTTCTACATTGACTGTGGACATATCTTTAATATCTCCTTGGTTTTTCCTTACTTCAAGCTTTCTCTCAGAGCAGCAGTACTCCAGCAGAAGCCCAAAAGTGTTCTGAATTCTGTTAGTTCTTGGAAGGAAGACTGCTTCTGATTTTATCAAAGTACTATGTTTGATGCATAACACAGCTCCTTATGACTAATGCAGAAACTGTTTATTAAGGTCGCCTGTATTGATATTTCAAAAAGCACTGGCCTGCAAAATCCACTCTGCAACTCCAGGATCTGTGGATATGTTGTCCTAATAGTACAACAGGACAAGTTCTTCTGACTTATCTTGCCCTTCTAGCATATGCACAAGACCACTGAAATAGTAGCTTTAAAATCAGCAAACTTGCTTGGCTGTGGTAAAAACTGGACAATTTTGACAATTCTTTGCCCTCAGGATTAACTTCTTAAATGTCCTGCATTAGTGTTTAATATATAGTCAGTCCCTTTGCAGAGTTCATCACTGTGAAAAGCCCTTAGCTGCAAGTGGAATAAATATGAAGAGTCAGTGTACGTACCTGTTTGTGTTTATGATCTGCTCCATACCTGCTTCCCTATGTATGCCCTAGGAATACTCTTCTGGCATTGTTGCTCACCTAAGATAAATGAAAGAGCTTATGAAAATAATTTATTAGCAAACCTATAAACTGCTCTAATACTGTTTCCAATTTCACTAAAGAAGCACTGTTGTGGATCAGTGGAAGCAATGATCCTAGACTTCCAACTTCTAGTAACCATTAATTTTGCAGTCAGCAGTCAAGCAAGTAACCTAGCAAAGTTCTGAATTGTGAGGCAGGATATTATAGATCAGTAAGCAGCAGAATTATATTGGAAGGAAGGAGAGAGATGTAACCTAATGTAAAAATTAAAAATATAATAATAAAAAACAGAATGAGAGATTGTCCTGTGGTAGCTGCCTAACTGTGCTAGTGTATGTATGTTCTTTTACCTGGTGAAGACACACAACTCTGACTGAACCTTTACCAAACAATGTTTGAGAATTGTAGTTTTTGGAAATTAGAGGGAAGGAAAACTTGTTTGTATTAGATATGTATGTGGTGCGGTACCTTCTTGGATGACAGCTGAAATAGCACAAAACTCATCTTTACATTATTTTAATCAGTGTCTTTAAAATCTTTGTCACATTTGCAGGTTCCTTCTGAAGATACAGCTTCCCAGAGAACTTCATTCAGTGTTCAAGGGCTCAGACCCTACACAGAGTATGTCTTTTCCATTCGTTGCATGAAGCAAGATGGAGTGGGCTACTGGAGTGACTGGAGTGAAGAAAAGAGTGGGATAACCACTGAAGATAGTAAGTAATATATAAAAATAAGTCACTGACTTCTAAAGTGTGTAAGTGCTCAGCAATTTGGCAACGGCCAGCTGAAATGGTGTATACTTGGCTAGAGTTGCTTGCTTGTATAAGCAACAAAGCTCTCCTGAGTTACTTTCAGCACTGATTTGGCCCCATGCATGCCAAGGAGCATGAGAGTAGCTTCCTGTTGAGCTAGTCTAGAGGTGCTCACTGAAAACAGCTGGAATGGGCAGCAGGGAAGAAGAGCCTTCTTCACAGAAAGCTGTGTTCTCAAAGTCTTCTGGAAGAGATGTAGGTAGGCTTTATGCTTGGCTTTTTATTCTGAAGATTCTTCTCTGTAACAGAAGTTGTTCTGCCTGTTAGAAAAGGTTTTCTTGGTAGACCAACTACCTTAGTTGATGAAGAACTTGATGTTTAGGAGGCCAGTAAAAGTCACAGGTGGACCATCATCAACAATTATGAAACAGAAGACCTTAGTCAAATAGGATGCATAGACTTCTTCACTAACTTGGTAACACAATGATATAAAATGGTGTGTGTATGACAAGCATAGCCTCTTATGCACTGATGCATTTAAATAAGACATTCTGGTTTACTTTTAACCTTTATGAAGGTGTTCGTATTCATTTCTTTTCCACTTTGATAGTCTGCAAGGTTGGCTTTGTTTCTGGCTTATGTGGATGCTACCCCATAGGGAGCCAGTGTTGTTTACTTAATACTCAGTAGGGAATCTATTCTTATATCCAATTGCTACGAATACTTTGTGATAGCTGTTTGCTTCACTGTCAAGCTGATTGGTATTCTTCTTTTTTCAATGTGCCTAAGCTTTTCCTGCTTGCACCTTCATGGTCTTCTTCCTGTAATATCCTATGTGTTCGTAGTACTTTCCAAGGCATGTCTTTCCTGAGCAGTCTGTTCACTGCTGTGTTTTCAGTGCACGTCAAGTTAAACTAGTAGAGATTCCAATGTTAAAACAGATCAGAAATCCTTCCTTTCTTAATCCTGATTGTGTTAATTTGTCATCTTAGATAAGAAATAACAAAGAGATGTTTGTAGTTTTTGTTTGAACAAAGTGGAATTTGTATGCATAATGGCATTGCTTCAGTTCTGTGCAAAATTTACTTTCTCTGCAGGAGATACTGTAAAATATGTCAATATTCTAGTCTCTGCTTTTCAACTCCTAATGATAGTATGGCTTCATTTTCTGTGTTTTCTATCTCAGGCTGAGCAGTGATGATTTCAGGATTGCCTGCCTATTTAGGTTGCGTTGCTGTTCTGCTGTAGTGACTGGCTTTGCAAAATAGTGACTGGCTTTGATTAAGCATCCATGTCTTACTGTAGCCTCAGAGCAATGTAGCAAGTGAACATCAGGAAGGTCATGTTAGATTCATGATCTCTATTAGGCAAGATGAAAAATTGCTTTTCTTTCACATGAATCAAATTCGGGTACTCAAATGAGTAAGAGCTCCCTTTGCTTCAATTCCTAGTTCTCCTTCTCTCACAATGTGAAGCACAAAAGATGAGATGCACCCTGTATGCTTGGTACTGAGTGGTGTTGGAGGTTAAAAGCCAAAACCTCATCATGATTAATATACTAAATGATATGAAAGAACGCTGGGGAACAAAGTCTTACAAGATTAAAGATATAATTCATTTTGAGATCAGCTTTCTCTTGGGTCTACGACCCTCACAAAAGATTGATCACTTTTTGCTGCTTTGTGCAGTATAGTATTGGTTGGTTCATTTTACTTTGAAATGGATTCTGTTGTGGAAATCGTACTTCTTCACAGTACAGGTCCCAAAATGTATTGTAGTATTGTACAAAAGTACTGCAGTTCTGTTACCTTTTTGGAATCAAGGAGTCTTACTGCCAGGAGAAATTTGTCTCCTTGTTAACTCTTGTGCACTTCTTTTTTTTTTAGGTGACTTGATATCAAGGGGTAGGAACAGTGCTGTGGAAACAGACTGTAGCAAGGTTTGCAGGTGTGCAGGGCTGTGCCTCTGGCCTCAGGCTGCACACTGTTGGTGTGATCATGCCTTGCTCAGCATTCTCACCTTCAGTCTAACCTTGCAGATGCCCACCACTGTGACTCACACTGCTTTTGATACTGTACACTTAAAACAGAGCTGGTATCTTGCTCATCCCTTTGGGAAACTTTTTTACTTCATATGCCAAGCATTATTTTCATTGAGAAAGTAAGGAAATGCTTTTTAATATGCTTTTTTTTTTAAAGCAAGTAAGCATATAATGATAATCAACAGATTAATTCAAACATATTGAACAAAAATATTTTTACTGTTAAACATTGTTTCTTTCATCAGAACCGTCTAAAGGACCATCCATATGGAGGATCATTGATGTACTTCAGTCACCAGCTTCCTGGACTGTGCATCTGTTGTGGAAGGTAAAGCAAATTGCAAAAATCAAACATTCTCTTAAAAACATGAGTTTTTAAGTGGAAAAATCTACTCAACAATTTGAGAGATGGCTGGGATAGTATAGGTTTTTTTATGAGAAGTGACTTTAGTATTCTTACTATAATAAGTTATGAAAAAGTAAATGTACAGATGTAGAGGCCATCATTTAACCGTCATGCATCTGTGACCTAAAATATACAAAATATACTTTCAGATTCCTGATTTGTTGTCCTGTGGATTTAGAGCTGCCACTGGAACAAAGCATGGCTTTGTGTCATGCCTTCTGTAACCTAAATCTTGGCAACACTGTGAACAGTGATACCCCAGCTGCAAAATCCATTAAGCCTTGAGATACTGCAAGGCCAAGGTTGTTAAAAACAGCACTGCACATTTGTGTGCAGTAAGGCTGCTGAGTCCAATTGGATCATTAGTCCCAGCTGAGAAGGGGGATGTAATTATATTCACTCCCTGTCTTCTGCTTTCTTTTGGTCCATAGACTGGACCAAATTGTCAAATTAACACAAGCAAAGATGTGAGATTCCTTTTATGCCATTGTGTTGTAGTCACATAAAACAGAGGTTTTATCAACATGTTTGGCAATCCTTACAGGACAGCTTTTTTTAAATCACTATGTATAGTCAAAGAAAGAGTATTTAAACCAGAAATAAACTTTAGAAGTTACTGCTTTATATAAATGAGCACAAGTTATTTATGCTTTTCTTAAATATACAGGTATTTGATCTATGTAACTTGTCTTGTTCTCATATTTTTTAATTCAAACACAATAAGGGTTATGTCACATTTGTTCAGGATCAGCTTAATCAAAGATGTGTTTCTGACAGGCACTGAAGCCATTTGAAGCCAATGGAGTAATCTTGCAGTATGAAGTGACTGTCAGAGATAAATCATCTCTTTCCAATCCGCTGAAGAAATACAATGTTACCAGCACCAACCATACATTACAACTGCCCAATGGAACTTATGAAGTAACTGTGATTGCCCGTAACAGCGCTGGGGCATCTCCTCCATCGGTTTTACTTATCCCAGCAAGTAATTCAAAAGGTTAGTGTCCTAGTAATGTCTCCGTCAAATAAATCTGCATGGCCTTTTTATAAGAAATCTTCAGTGTTGTAAAGTAATACTTTCTACATGTGCACATAAAGTATTACTGAATGTATCTAGTCTCATGCCTTTATTCACAGAGTTGTTTGAACCTATGTGTGTTGTTTTACTGGTTTTTGATTCCTAGAGCTTCTGTGTATTATATTCTCTGTTGTTTCTTTTCTTAGCATAACAGACATTTTTGTCTTTCTTAAAATTAAAAGGTTGGTTTATAGGTATGTATATACCATTTTGCCATTGTTCCTCCTTTAATTTCCTGATCTCCCTTCCACCTCTTTGTTTGTCCCAGTCACGCTCTCCCACATTTTCAGTGTGTTACCTGGTTGTTTTTTTTATCTGCTTCCACTATTTCCTTACTGTTCATGTTCATTTTTTATTACATTCTTTTCATTATGCAGTAAAAGTAATTACAGGCTCGTTTATCCTTACTTCCAGCCTTGTCTTAGATGATCCAAACACTGCCAGGACAGGAAGCAAAAAAATAAGTATATGGACAGATGCAGGTAAACATCAGGGAAGAGCCACTGGTTCTAAAACTATTAGATAAATCAGTTAAAGGTATAATTCAAATAAGGTAGCGCTGCAGCCAGCAGGAAGTACTTAGGTGTACATATATAGTACATAAGTATACAAAATGTATTACAGAATAAGCTGAGCTGGAAGGGACACAATATCTTAAGTCCAACTGCTGGCCCTTCACAGGTCACCCCAGGAGTCACACCATGAGCCTGAAAGCATTGTCCAAATGCTTCATGAACTCTGTCAGGCTTGGTGCTGTGACCACTGGCCTGGTGAGCTGTTCCAGTGCCCAGCCACCCTCTGGGTGAAGAACTGTTTCCTGATATCCAACCTAAACCTCCCCAGACACAATTCCAGGCCATTCCCTTGGTTCCTGTCACTGGTCACGCAGAGCAGTGCCTGCCTCTCCTCTTCCCCTCACAAAGAAGTTGTAACTCCATTGAGGTCTCCCTTCAGTCTCCTCTTCTCCAGGCTGAACAGACCCAGTGACATCAGCTGCTCCTCATGTGGCATCCTCTCAAGGTCCTTCACCATCTTTATTCCCCTCCTTTGGATGCTCTCTAATAGTTTAATAGCTTTTTGGCACCCCAAACTGCCCCCAGCACTCGAGGTGAGGCCGCCCCAGGTCAGAGCAGAGCAGGACAATCCCCTCCCTTGCCTGGCTGGCGATGCTGTGCCTGAGCCCCCCAGGACAGGGCTGGCCCTCCTGGCTGCCAGGGCACTGCTGACTCATGTCCAACTTGCCATCGACCAGGACCCCCAGGGCCCTTTCCATGGCTCTGCTCTCCAGCCTCTCATTCCCAGTCTGTCCATGCACCCAGGGCTGCCCCATCCCAGGTGCAGAATCTGGCACTTGCCCTTCTTGAATTTCATGTTGCTGGTGATTGCCCATCTCTCTAATCTGTAGGGGTCTCTCTGCAGGGCCTCCCTCCCTTTGGAGGAGTCAACAGCTCCTCCCAGATTTGTATCATCTGGGAACTTGCTTATTGTCCCTTCCAGTCCTGAGTCCAAGTCATTTAGGAAGATTGTCAAAGAGCACAGGGCTAAGGATGGAGCCCTGGGGAACCCCACTTGTGACATGACCCCAGTCACTGTAACCCTTTGTGCCTGACCCATGGCCCAGTTGCTCACCCATCACAGGATGTGTTCATCCAGCTCTGGGCTGGATGTTACATATGCTATCTATTTATATATAGCCACACTATACATAAGGTATAAGTGCTTAGTAAGGTACTTGAGTGTGATTGTGTGATACTCTTGTAAATTCCTGTACTAAGTCTGATTTCTGTCTTGAAATAGACCCTTTCTTTTTGAAGAAGGAAACATAGTGTCTATGAGAATAGAGAAGCTGAGTCTAAATTCCAGTTTTGAATAGCCTAATAGTGCTTTTGGATCTCTGATACAAAGATTCAGGTGTAAACCTCCAAATTTCAGAAAATGGCATTTACATTTACTTAGGTTCTGTCAAACTGCCACCATTAGAATAATCAAAAAATGTCATCATTTGCCAGAGCAGCTCCTGTCATGAATATCTAGTGGAAGAACTGTCAATATTTATCACTTTTTTTCTTTTCTTTAATTACAGCTCCTGTGAAAGATCTTAGAGCATTACCTAAACACGACAAGTTGTGGGTAGGGTGGACTGCTCCCAACAGTTATGTTCTTAAATATGTGATCGAATGGTGTATGATGTCCAGCAGCTCAGACTGCATCATAGAATGGCAGATTGCACCAGGAGATGTTCAAGGAATAGACTTAAAAGGTATTAAGCTCATAAATCTACATATAGCTTGTAGGACTCTTCAAAAATCTGTTTAGTATTCTAAACACAAGGAACATGCTCATGGTGGTTAGAATTTTATGGTAGGACAGGGGTTTAATGCTGAGGGTTTCAGTTAGTTTATTGTGAGTGTATGGAAGTATTTGTATATTTTTGTCACAACTGTATCTCATCTTGCATTTTGAAATTTATATTACATAACAAGGGATTTATCTGCATGTTTTAGTCATGTCATTCTTGGAAACCATTAAAATAGTGAAGAGGCTGAGTTCTTTCAAAATCAGATTCTTTGATCACTCAGTTCACTGAAACTTGATCAGCTTTACTGTTCTTTTGAGATTATGATCAGTGTCTGAATTCAGTAATTTTGGGAGTTAATGCTCCCAAATAAAGGTTTCTTATTTAAAATAAATTAGAAAAAAAAAAAACCCTGACTTCTCTGAAGTCTTTCTATTAAATTTTACATTTGAATGTAAACCATTATGTTGTTCCTTTAGTTAATATTTTGGAGCAGTATATCAATGAGGTCAAGAAAATTCTCGGCTGCATTAGGTACAAGTGCACTAGGTATAAGTGCACGTAGTTAAACAGCCAAAACTCAGAAGCCTGTATCTGAAGTAAATGAGAAGGATGGTGAGCAATTTGACTGTCCGTGAAATAACACCTTTTAAATTCCTTTTATTAGGTATAAAGCCATTCAAGTGTTACTTGATAACTGTGTACCCTCTGTATGCTGATGGTCAGGGAAGTGGACAGTCTGTGAAGGCTTATCTTAAGCAAGATCGTAAGTACAAAATCATCACCTTGAAGCACATACGCTGACCTTTGAAAAAAAAAATAACAAAGCCTTTGCTTTAATTGGGACCGTGTAATGAAAAACGGTTTAATACTTGAGGGTCAGGTGACATCATTCATCTTTTCCCTGCTGTTAACATCCATTCTGCTTGTTTACAGTATTTGGGAGATAAACAGATGTCTGTGGCTGGCTCTTTGTTTTTTCCAACCTTTATCAGATAATTTGACATGAATTTTTTATTTTATTGGTATACTAATATTTATATGCTGATTTATTTTAAATTTCAAGTATAAAATCAAGACTAATGTCAGCTGAAGGTTTCCTGTGACATGCTGATTATTCTTTTCATATGTTTTCCTGAATATTTCTTTTTTAAAATGTCTCTATAGTCTGAAAACAGTGTTTTCCAGATTAATTAGTCAAACTATTCCATTCAAATTTTTATGCTCTAACAGTTCAGTGCTTGTTAATATGCTGCTTCTGTGGATGCAAGGGTGCCAAGCAGAAACTAATTTTCATCTCCTGTTACAGGTCCTTCAAAAGGACCAATCGTTCAGACAAAAAAAGTGGGAAAAGCTGAAGCTGTTTTGACATGGAACCATCTCACAGTTGATGAACAAAATGGATTTATCCGAAATTACACTATAGTTTACAAAACTATTGATGGAAATGAAACAGGTACCAGAAAACAGTGAAGTGTTCTGTGGCGTTGAAGTGTTTCATCTGTCTCCTTCCTAATATTCATTCCTGAAAAAAATATACAGAATCAATTAGAGCTGACAACCTGTTCTAAGAACATAGAGCTGGTGTTTGAGCCATAATTTTCCTCCATATAGAACAGAAAGTTCCTAGTAAAGAATTCAGGACATTCAGACTGTGTATAGCAGGGTACTGAGTTTAGTTTCTGAAAGCTGATTTGTGAGTATTGTGCTCCCATATTTCTGTCTGCATACAGATTGAGATGGTGGTATATCAAGATGATGGCAGACCATTCAAGATACAAAAGGAGTTGACTGCATTTAACTATGATAAAACCTTTAAAAAAGGAAATGGGGAGGAGTTTTTTAATCTGCCTAGAGCTGTAGATCAATATAGTACTGATGTAAATCATCTTGTTTGAAGTGCAGCTTACTTTTCAGTAGTGTGTATGACCTGCAGGTGTACAACAGGAAGCTAGCACTATCAAAACTTTAATTTTTAGATTTGCTTAAATTTGAAGGGCCAGGTACGTATGCATACCCTATATCTTACTGTTTCTTTCCATGTTCTTTTTCTAGTCAGTACTATCAATTCCTATTTAGCACTATGTATTTGGCTTACTAGACACCTTTAAGCCTCAGCTATACTGCTAGTTTAGTTTGTAGGTGCATTCTGGGGGAAAAAAGCTCACAGGAAATTAATATAGAAGGAGGCTAAATTCAAACTCTTAAACAGAAACAAATGAATCTCAGCATTTCTTGTACAAGTTTGTAGTCTTTGTTGTATTTTCTATCTGCTACTAATTCTATTAAAACTGCCTTGCGCATCTTGATGTCTTAATGCTGCTGTCTTTGCGGAGATGTAATAAATTGTACAGAAAACTAGTATGAATTTCTTCTTCTCTTTAGTTGTGACAGTGGATCCTTCCAAAACGGAGTATACCCTTTCCCCTCTAACCAGTGACACGCTGTATACCGTGCGGATGATGGCATCCACAGATAATGGAAGCAGGAGTGGTCCTGATTTCACATTTACTACACAAAAATTTGGTAAGGCAGTGTGGCACAATTGGTAGAAGTAGGAATTAATGTTGCAATACTACAGTGGGGCTCTGTGCAAGATGTGTTAGGAGGGGAACATGATTTTCTTTTAAAGTTTGTTACAGTCGACATACAATGTGCATGATATCCAGGTGGCTTGTCTAGTGCTCATTCACAAAGAAGTAGTTTAGGCAGTAGTTTAGACACTTGATTATATAGAGAAAAGATACCCTCTACAAGCCTCATGAATTGTACTTTTTATGTTATTAAGCATGCTGTTTTGGATGTGGTTTTTGTATATTTTAGATTGTAACATTGTTTTGCCCTGACTTGTCGTGAGTCATTAGGATTTACTCAATGCCCTTGTCTCTTTTGGTGTCCAGTGGCACCTACTCCTAGTCAGAGTCTTTATTTTAATTCTGATAAGATGTCCTAAAGGAGCTGTAGAGAGGTGTGCTTGGATCTTGATCTGCTGATGTAGGTACCAGTCAGCATATGCCATTCTCACAGCCCTTCAATGTTCCTTTTCTTACCAGAAAGTTTGCTACAGTTCTTTGTAGATATTCATTTTGAATAGTTAATTTTGCTGTATGTTCAGCTTTAAGGTGCTTCTTTTACGTAACAGTAAGAGCAACATGACTAACTGAATTTAATTGTGAAAGACGCCTGAATTTAGCAGAGGCTTTTTTTCTGTATAGTGTTGCTCTTCCCTAAGCATTCTCTAAGGTTTACTTAAGACCATATATAACATTAGAAGGAATATATAAGAATAATGCAAACTTTAGTGTTTGCCGGCAGAGGAGATTTTCATGTACAGAATAAACTGGTGGATGGGTAGTGACTTTGTTTACTTTACTTATTTGTCCATGACTGTGTTATGACAGCCAGCAAGGGCACTGAAAAACCTGGGCAGCCAATGTTGACAAAGATGTTACTTGGCAGATACTTCGTATCTGCCCAAACTGCAAAATTATTTGCTCTGTCAGTATTAGAACTTCAAGATCAGCCTATGTTTTTTGTTGATGCAAGGCACAAGATTGTCAAGACAGAGTTTCTCATGTCTTCACCAGAGGCTCTTTTCATATGAAAAGGTTCTTCTGAATGGGAAGCTTTGAGACTGAGCATTGAGGTACTTCAGTTTCAGGTTCTCTCTGACCCTTTGGAAATAGGTACTGCTGCTGAGTTTCTTAAATGCCGAAGTGGTCTATAACTGCTTCTTTTCACCTTCTTCAGGAAAAGGAGAAATTGAAGCCATAGTTGTACCCGTATGTCTAGCATTCCTGTTGATTGTGCTCCTTGGGGTTCTGTTCTGCTTCAACAAACGTGACTTGTAAGTACAAATGAACTTTCTCTTGTATTTCTGAGCATAACAGAAATGGCAGTAATTTATGCCAAACAACTTAAGTATTCTGCAGTTACATCAGAAAAAAGGTTTTCAAAAGTTATTGATTGGTGTTAAAAACTTCTGTTTTCCTTGAGAAATCAGGGCCTCTTCTGATACTAATTTCTTACTGTTAATTACTCAGTGTTCTATGATTCAATCCTGTAAGGCCATTTGTGTTTTTCTTGCTAGACATGGTTAGGGTTAGGTTTGTTAGGTTTTGATCAGGATATACTGTCTCTTTCTTAGTCATCCTATGAGTGCAATGATGGTCCCTAGTTTGTGAAGCACAGGAAACCTCTTCACTGTATTTGTGCTATTTAATTACAGCATTAACAAATGTAAAGCTTTATAGCCAAAACAAATTAGGTGGACCTCTTGATCTCCAGTAACTCTGTGCCTGTTTACTGTCTGCTGGGAAGCAGCCTGCCTCCTCCTTCTGCTCCCCTACGCCAGTGCTTTTGTCTGTGGCTTTAACCAAGATGTCATTGCTGCAGTCTCTCCCCCAGTAAGGCGTAGCACCTCTCCTTTGTCCCCTGTCAACTACCCTTTCTAATTAAAGACAGCAGTTTATGCCCTTTTCCTTCTGACCTCCCTGCTGCTCCAAAAATTAGTTCTTTATGAGCATCAGTTGGAAAGTGTCGCAGAATGTCACT
>VZTX01027587.1:0-42089 GCA_013400915.1 Pardalotus punctatus
AAATCATGAACCAGGTGAGATTTTCTCCTGTTTGCATCCTGAGAAAACAAACACCTTCCTTTCTCAGGATGTTGGTGTTTCCATGGCCTGGGTTCTGCAAGGGGAATGTTGCATCCTCTTGCCTTAGGGATTTGTGTTGCTGGTTTGAGATGAAACTCTCTTCTGTATGGTTGGAGCAGTAATGGGGAACAGTCTGGAGAAGACAAGGGTGAAGCACTAGAAAGCTTTGGGGAAAGGTGTTCCTGGGTCAGTGCAAAGTAGAGGCCCCTTGCTTTGGTTGATGNTATATATAATTATGATTAAATATATTTAATAAGGCAAGATTATTTCTCACTAATATTGGTGAAGCACATTCCTTCAAAAAACAAAATGATAAAAAATTTCTGTTTAGAGTTCTAACTCAAATAGCAAAATAATTTTAGTCCTAGAACCCATGTTATTAGCACAAGAATTGCTTTGAATGTTTGGTGTCTTTTTAATGGTAGATTATAGATAAATTTGGAAAGGTTATTGTTAGAAATATTTCATGAGTAACTGATATTCAGAGGTGATACAGAAATATAATATCTTGGTTTGTGTTTCAGTACAAGTATAAGCAAGGGTATCGCAAGCAGCTGGGCCACCACATCGGGGCCAGGAACATCGAGGATGACCCCAAGATGATGTGGTCGATGCACGTGGCCAAGATCCAGAGTGACAGGGAGTACAAGAAAGCCTTTGAGAAGTCCAAGACCCACTTCAGCAGCCCTGTGGATATGCTGGGAATTGTGTTGGCCAAGAAATGCCAGGAGCTGGTCAGTGATGCCGATTACCGGCACCCTCTGCACCGCTGGACCTGCCTGCCGGACCAGAATGATGTTGTCCATGCCAAGACGGTGTATGACCTGCAGAGTGATGTGAGTTGTTCTTTACTGTCTGTATGACAGCCCACTGTTGTATGTTATACTGTTGGAGGAGGGATCTTTGGGACAGGGGACTGGCAAAGAAATTAAAATTCTTTTTTTCCTGGAGAACCAAGAGTTGGCAAAGGTGAGAAATTCTGCCACAGAGAATGGTATAAAGAGCACTAGGAGATGGGATTAAAGGCTCCTCCCTAGTCTCTGCCTGCTGCAGATTGCCAAATGGGTTTGGTCTTTGCTGGGAATACTGAGAAGATAGAGGGGAAAAGTTTGTGGATTGCTTGACAGCCACTTGTGCTGTTGCAGGAGTGGGGAGCCAGGTAGTTGGAAGCCATGCTTATCAGGAGTCTCTTCTGGCTCACAGGCTGGTGGGTTGAACAGTGGAACATGCTGGGTTCAGCAGAGCATCTGTTGACAGGAGCTGGGGTTTCTTGGAGTGAGGAAATTGCTGAGCTGATTGTGTCCTTTCCGATTTTTCCAGAACGTGTACAAGTCTGACCTGCAGTGGCTGAGGGGCATTGGCTGGTCCCCAATTGGATCACTGGACAATGAGAAGAACAAGAGGGCGACTGAGATCCTGAGTGACAAGAAGTATCGGCAGCACCCAGGCACCATCAAATTCACGAGCCTGCCTGACTCAATGCCCATGGTGCTGGCAAAGCACAACTCTGAAATCATGAACCAGGTGAGATTTCCTCTTCTTTGCATCCTGAAGGAAACAAACACCTTCCTTTCTCAGGATGTTGGTGTTTTCATGGCCTGGGTTCTGCAAGGGGAATGTTACATCCTCTTGCCTCAGGGATTTGTGTTGCTGGTTTGAGATGAAACTCTCTTCTGTATGGTTGGAGCAGTAATGGGGAACAGTCTGGAGAAGACAAGGGTGAAGCACTAGAAAGCTTTGGGGAAAGGTGTTCCTGGGTCAGTGCAAAGTAGAGGCCCCTTGCTTTGGTTGATGAAGCTGATTTTGTTGAGTTTGTTCCTGAGGCTGTGTGATCTTATTTCCCCCTTTTGTCCTCGTTTTCCAGCGCTCGTACATCTCAGCCTGGGAGAAGGACAAAACCAGCATTCACATCATGCCGGACACGCCTGGGATCCTGCTGGCCCAGCAGAACAAAGTGAACTTCAGCGAGGTGGGTGGTGGTTGTGGGTGCGGTGTCCGTGGGTGGGCGCCGCCGTGTTGCGGGGAGCAGAGTTGTCTGAGGGGATGGTGGTGTCTGTTCCAGAAACTGTACAAGCAGGCGATGGAGGAGGAGAAGAAGAAGGGCTACGACATGCGGGCAGATGCCATTCCCATCACGTCAGCGAAAGCTTCGCGGGACATCGCCAGTGATGTGAGTGCTCAGGAGCCCTTGTGGCATGTTGTGGGGCTGAGTTCTTTCTCACTCTGAAGTCTGTGTGGTTTCAGCTGTTCTGTTTTCTGGAGATGGTGCCACAGGGGCTCTTGGGGACCCAAAGACCCCCCAAACTGACACTCAGTGACCATTTTTTTGTCCATAGTACAAGTACAAGGAAGGGTATCGCAAGCAGCTGGGCCACCACATTGGGGCCAGGAACATCGAGGATGACCCCAAGATGATGTGGTCGATGCACGTGGCCAAGATCCAGAGTGACAGAGAATACAAGAAAGCCTTTGAGAAGTCCAAGACCCACTTCAGCAGCCCCGTGGACATGCTGGGAATTGTGTTGGCCAAGAAATGCCAGGAGCTGGTCAGTGATGCCGATTACCGGCACTATCTGCATCAATGGACATGTCTGCCCGACCAGAACGACGTGATCCACGCTAGGGAAGCCTACGACCTTCAGAGTGATGTAAGTACTTGCTGATAAACCCCGGATTACTGAAATGTTTGTCATTTCCATGGAACATGAACCAGACATGTTGCTCTCATACAGTATTTGTTCACATTATGTGTTTCTGTCCCTGCTCCAAGCACTGTCATTGGATTTTGAGGAGTGAATGAATCTGTGTGTAAGGGATGTTGAGCATTATGAGGGTTTCTATACAGTTGAACGGCACAGTTAGCTCCACATAATCCTTCATATTTGGCAATTTTCATACATTTAAATGCAGATCAACATGTAAAGGGGAAATTTTTACCTGCCTTTATATTTTGTAACAGAACTGCTACAAGTCTGACCTGCAGTGGCTGAGGGGCATTGGTTGGGTCCCGATTGGTTCCTTGGAAGTTGAGAAGGCCAAGAGAGCAGGGGAGATCCTGAGTGACAAAATTTACCGCCAGCATCCGGACACCATCAAGTTCACCAGCATCCCAGATTCCCTTCCAATGGTACTGGCCAAGCAGAATGCAGACACCATGAATAAGGTGAGTCTTGATTTGGTCAGGTAACACTTCAGCAGTCTCTGCCTCACCCCGAGACAGGACTAGAACCACGGACCTGTGCTTGTGCTGTGAGATTCCAGCGCAGTAAAGGCTGTGAAAGTGTAAGTTCCATTCTTGAAACTTACTTTCATCAAGAGCTGGTTTAATAATATCTTACTAAGAGAATTACTAAGTTAATTTGTCAGAATTATCAATTGTGAAGTTGCCCAAATACTCTGCTGTGTTTCTTCTGCAGCGTTTGTATACTGAGGCCTGGGATAAAGACAAGACACAAATCCACATCATGCCTGACACACCTGAAATCACACTGGCAAGAGAGAACAAGAGAAACTACAGTCTGGTGAGTGTGGAAACTCCAAATGTAACTGTTCTGTGTCATGGCTGGATCAGGAGTGTTTTGGTAAACCTTCTACAGATGACACCATCAGTTTCCTTAAGTGACTCAAATATTTATTCACAAAATTGTGACTTAAAAAGCATTATTTGCACATTTGTAATAGTGCATACATAGAGCGGTGAGTATTGTTGAGAAGAAATTCCATAAATTGGACACAAGTTGTGTCTCCACTGAATTTCAAGGAGTCTGCCATTATGTTGGGAAGGCACAAAATTCATACCAAAAAGGTAATTACCGGCATAATTCTGAAAAGCTGTGATGCCAGTGTTCAGTGTTATTTTAGGCAAATAAGTTCACATCAGTAAGATGTGGCTTTAAAAATTAAATTTTACTCCACTTGTATAGAAGAAAAATTTAGCTCTAACTTGTCAATTTTACATTATTTATAAGCAGTAAAATAAAAATTCATTAACAAATGTATTTAGGAAAGATCTTCCTTTGACATAAATTTGTATCAGCTACTGATCTGAGGCTTTGAGTTAAAGGTAGATAAAACTGGGTGTCGTAAATCTAAACACAATGTTTAGATCTACTTCCAAGCAGTTTGTTTTGCTTAGAATATAATATATGGAACTGATATGAGTCCCGTTGTTTAATTCTTCATGTAGAAACAATACAGACAGGCCATGGAAGATGCGAAGAAGAAAGGCTATGATTTGAGAGCTGATGCCATCCCCATCCAATCAGCCAAAGCATCCAGGCAAATTGCCAGCGATGTAAGAATCTACTTTTCTGTTTCTTTGTATGTTGACATCTCTCCTCTGCAACCTGAAAATTATTGGCTTCATTCTGTAAAGGGAACTGCAGTCAAACTGTGACCTTAAATAATAAATATTCACAAGCAAATTATCATGCATCTTTTAAAAAATTAATGATGATAATTGTAAGAACAATATAATGCTGCTATCATGATAATTGTATAGCTCATAACCCTAGATGTGTAAATAAGTATTAACAGTATGTATATTATTGTATATAATTATGATTAAATATATTTAATAAGGCAAGATTATTTCTCACTAATATTGGTGAAGCACATTCCTTCAAAAAACAAAATGATAAAAAATTTCTGTTTAGTGTTCTAACTCAAATAGCAAAAAAACTTTAGTCCTAGAACCCATGTTATTAGCACAAGAATTGCTTTGAATGTTTGGTGTCTTTTTAATGGTAGATTATAGATAAATTTGGAAAGGTTATTGTTAGAAATATTTCATGAGTAACTGATATTCAGAGGTGATACAGAAATATAATATCTTGGTTTGTGTTTCAGTACAAGTACAAGGAAGGGTATCGCAAGCAGCTGGGCCACCACATCGGGGCCAGGAACATCGAGGATGACCCCAAGATGATGTGGTCGATGCACATGGCCAAGATCCAGAGTGACAGGGAGTACAAGAAGGACTTTGAGAAGTCCAAGACCCGCTTCAGCAGCCCCGTGGACATGCTGGGAATTGTGTTGGCCAAGAAATGCCAGGAGCTGGTCAGTGACGTTGACTACCGGCACTACCTGCACCAGTGGATCTGTCTGCCCGACCAGAACGACGTGATCCACGCACGGCAGGCCTACGACCTTCAGAGTGATGTGAGTTTTCTGGCATTTAATTTTTGCTGAGGAATCTATTTGGTATTTTACAGAGTTGGATCAGGCCATCATGTCCTGATGTGGTAGAACCAGCTTTCCAAGACTTGTTTTTATGTTTTGTGTCTGATTGAAACTCAGCTCTCCAATAGGATGTGTTAACTAATTGATACTTAAATGAAATCCTGTAATTCCAGAATTGCTATCTATCATTTACTGTTCTGTGAAAGTTGGATAATGGTTTCACCCTTAATGTAGATGAAATGCAGTAATTTTTTCTATATTTTCTCTTGTGCTTTGAATTTATTTAAATTAATTAAGTTGATGGTGAGATTACTTATTGGTGAACTATTCACCATGTAAGTTGCATTATTATTATTATTATTATTGTTATTATTATTATTGATAAAATAACCTGTGTGGGTGATTTTTAAAAATTTTTAATAGAACTGCTACAAGTCTGACCTGGAATGGCTGCGGGGCATTGGTTGGGTCCCAATTGGTTCCTTGGAAGTCGAGAAAGCCAAGAGAGCAGGGGAGATCCTGAGTGACAAAATTTACCGCCAGCATCCGGACACCATCAAGTTCACGAGTGTCACGGATTCCCTGGAGATGGTGCTGGCCAAGCAGAACGCGGACACCATGAACAAGGTGAGTCCTGATCCCGCTGGGTGACACTTCAGAGGGCTCTGCCTCACCCCTGGAGGCGGGACTGGGACTGAGCTGAGCAGAAGCAATGCTCAGCGGTCTATTCCTACTCCTTAATCAATATAAAGTTTCCTAAGTGTTGTTACAATTCCACAAGTCAATTCCCCTTTTGTTAATGTTATCTCTTCCTGATTGCCTAACTGATTATCCCTGTTATATTTTGTATATTTTTATCTAGTACGGTCTGTGTTTTCCCTGATTATTGAGATATTAACCTGGTTTGGAATGCCATATCAACGTCTTCCTGTTTTCCTTCTTAGCGTTTATACACTGAAGCATGGAATAAAGACAAGACCACGATTCATGTCATGCCTGACACCCCAGAAATCCTGCTGGCCAAACAAAACCGAGTGAACTACAGTGAGGTGAGTGCAAGTGCAGAGCTGAGACAATTGACTTGTGCTTCTGACAAGTACAATTTTGTCACCTTTGACTTTTAGTTAATATTAAAATATTGTCAGGTTGTTTAGTTTCACAAGAGGCCTATTCTGGTGCTGAAATCAGAGTTTGTTCCAGGAATTTATGTCCCGGATATCTTAACTGGGTATCTTTTAAAATATATTATCTGCCATAAATAAAAAATAATTTCTACAGCAAGGTGTGGAAATAACTGCTTTTGCTTTGCTTTCCCTGAATGATTTCCATTTTCCAAGCATCTACCATAAAATTACAAGGTCTCTGAAATATGCATTTTTTTTATTTTCTGCTGAAGATGGAGCTGGGTTCAAGATGTTTAAGTTGCCTGAAAATCAACAGTATTGTTTAGGGATTTGAATAGTTTTATAACTCAGATGTGCTTAACTGAAATGCCATTAGGTTTTGAAACTGAAGTGGGATTTTTGTCCTCACAGAAAATGTACAAACTGGCCTTGGAGGAGTCGAAGAAGAAGGGCCATGATTTGCGTTATGATGCCATTCCCATTCAATCTGCCAAAGCCTCCAGGGAGATTGCCAGTGAGGTAAGCAGGCTTTGTTCTCATTTCTGTAAGGATTTGGTAATGGAAAATAATCAGAATGTTTGTTCCATTGTGTGTTAATGTCATACTTTATAGAACAGATAACCTTGACATCTGTTTTCATAGTGATTCCATTTAATGATTCCACTGCACGTCTTTAGTGCATGAATTGGATAGCCAATATTTTTATGATGAGGAATATATCGCTGTAATAAAGAAACATCATAATGTGAAGATTATTGATATGCCCCCTGCAATGCTTCCATTGCTGTCCATGGATGGTCCAATAGGATGATCAAAAAGTCATATGAACCAATTGTCAGGTTGATTTCTGATTCAAACAATATTTCTGTTCAAGTGTTGTAATGAAATTCAAGATGTCTGAACCTAAAAACAGGGATAAACTCTGCAATGACTATGATAGGTTTTGCTCGTGGGATGAGGCAACATCACTGAGAGATGGAGGATAACAGATTTTTATGCTCCTTGTTTCCTATCAAGTTTGATATTTCAGCTGTTTTTATTAAGATCAAATCATACAGTCTTAATCAAGGAATTTTGTAAAAAGTTTTTAAAGTAAGCTAATATTTACAATTTAATCTTAAGAATAAAATAATATGAAATACTGAACTTGTTAGAATGTAACATTAAATGTTTAGTGAATTGAAAGTGTGTTATAATTACATAAAAATCTGAGGTAATTATATCTGATAAAAATGCTTTTTATGTGAAAATTAATTCGAGAGTGGGAAGACCTACATAATATTTTTATCTTTATAAAGTAATAATGAGTGTGTTAAACTGTTTGAATAATTTATTAATTTGTCAATGCACCAAGTGACTGTGAACACCCTTTGTTTCAGTACAAGTACAAGGAAGGGTATCGCAAACAGCTGGGCCACCACATCGGGGCCAGGAACATCGAGGATGACCCCAAGATGATGTGGTCGATGCACGTGGCCAAGATCCAGAGTGACAGGGAGTACAAGAAGGACTTTGAGAAGTCCAAGACCCGCTTCAGCAGCCCTGTGGACATGTTGGGAATTGTGTTGGCCAAGAAGTGCCAGCAGCTGGTCAGTGATGCCGATTATCGGCACTACCTGCACCAGTGGATCTGTCTGCCTGACCAGAACGACGTGATCCACGCACGGCAGGCCTACGACCTTCAGAGTGATGTGAGTTTTCTGGCATTTAATTTTTGCTGAGGAATCTATTTGCTATTTTACAGAGTTGGATCAGGCCATCATGTCCTGATGTGGTAGAATCAGCTTTTCGAGATTTATTTTTAAGTTTTGTGGTTAATTGACACTCAGATCTCCTACAGGTTATGTTAAGTAACTGATATTTAAATGAAATCCTGCAATTCCAGAATTTGGACTATTTATCATTTACCATTCTGTGAAAGTTGGATAATGGTTTCACCCTTAATGTAGATGAAATGCAGTCATTTTTTCTACAATTTTCTCTAGTACTTTGAATTTTCTTGAATTAAGGGCTGATAGGAACATTATTTTCCTTTGGAAATATGCACTGTGTAACATGCATCATTATTATTATTTTATTAAATAACTTGTGTAATTTTTTCTTGCAACAGCACTGCTACAAGTCTGACCTGGAATGGCTGCGGGGCATTGGTTGGGTCCCAATTGGTTCCTTGGAAGTCGAGAAAGCCAAGAGAGCAGGGGAGATCCTGAGTGACAAAATTTACCGCCAGCATCCGGACACCATCAAGTTCACGAGTGTCACGGATTCCCTGGAGATGGTGCTGGCCAAGCAGAACGCGGACACCATGAACAAGGTGAGTCCTGATCCCGCTGGGTGACACTTCAGAGGGCTCTGCCTCACCCCTGGAGGCGGGACTGGGACTGAGCTGAGCAGAAGCAATGCTGCAGTTCAGACATGATGTATTTTTCAGTCAGTGTGCCCTTGTGTTAGTTCACTCCAAAATCCTAATCCAGATAATGGAAGACTCAACTTTGTGTGATATTCTGCATTTTGCATTTAAATATTTTCCTTGATGTGTGTGTGCAGTAAGCACTAATAATGCTTTGGTTTATTCAGTATTCTGAAGCAATGTGGTGGTTTCCTTAATGTTTTTGAATTCCCTCAGATAAATTCTGCTTTTGTTGATGTTATTTCTACCAGATTAACACACAACTGATTATCCATGTTATATTTCATAGTATCATAGAATGGTTTGGGTTAGAAGGGACATTAAAGATCATTTTGTTCCAATCCCCTGCCATGGTCAGGGACACCTTCCACTAGACCAGGTTCCTATAATTTTAATTGATGTGCTCCATATTTTCCCTGATTACTGAGATTTTAACATATTTTGGAATGCCATATCAATGTTTTCCTGTTTTCCTTCTTAGCGTTTATACACTGAAGCATGGAATAAAGACAAGACCACGATTCATGTCATGCCTGACACCCCAGAAATCCTGCTGGCCAAACAAAACCGAGTGAACTACAGTGAGGTGAGTGCAAGTGCAGAGCTGAGACAATTGACTTGTGCTTCTGACAAGTACAATTTTGCCACCTTTGACTTTTAGTTAATATTAAAATATTGTCAGGTTGTTCAGTTTCACTTATTGCCAGTTCCAGTCCTGAAATCAGAGTTGTTCTTTCATTGGAATTTACCTCCCGGATATCTAATTGGGCTTTTAAAATATATTACCTGCCATAAATGAGAAGTAATTTCTACAGAAAGGTGTGGAAATAGATAATTTAGTTTTTACATATTCCTTTCTTTGCCTTCCCTAAATGATTTCCATTTTCCAAATATCTACAATAAAATGACAAGGTCTTTGATGTCTGCATTTTTTTTAATTTATAGAGAATAATATATAAATAGCCTGAAGATTAACAATATTGTTTAGAGTCTTCATTTGTTTTATTGCACAGTTGTGCTTAGCTGAAATGCAATTTTGAATTTTGTTTTTTGAAACTGAAGTGGGATTTTTGTCCTCACAGAAAATGTACAAACTGGCCTTGGAGGAGTCGAAGAAGAAGGGCCATGATTTGCGTTATGATGCCATTCCCATTCAATCTGCCAAAGCCTCCAGGGAGATTGCCAGTGAGGTAAGCAGGCTTTGTTCTCATTTCTGTAAGGATTTGGTAATGGAAAAGAACCAGAATGTTTGCTCCACTGTGTGTTGACGTCATACTTCATAAAAGAGGTAATAGTGAAATCTATTTTCATAGTGATTCCATGTAATGATTCCACTGCATGCCTTTAGTGCATGGCAGGAATGGATAGCCAGTATTTTTTGCATGGGTTATATATTACAGTAACAAACAAATACAATAATGTGAAGATTATTGATACACCTCCTGTAGTAGTTCCATTGCTGTCCATGGATATTCAAGTAGGATGATCAAAAAGACGTAGAAGTCTGTGATAGAGTTTATCAAGTTAGCTTCTGATTCAAAATAGGAAATACTTTAAAATATGTCCCTGAAAGAGATATGTTAGTAAATTGCTTCTGAAAGTTTAAATACCTGTCTTTTTTGGAGAAAAGAAATAATTCTGTTGAAGTGTCGTATTGAAATTCAAAATGTCTGAGTACAAAAACCAGGAAAAAAACGCTGCAGTGACTGGGACAGGTTTTGTTTTGAGAATGAGGCAACATCACTAAGAGACAGAGGATAGCAGATTTTTATGCTCCTTGTTTTCCTGCCAAGAAATCTATTTAGATGCTCTGTGTTAAAAAAGATAAAATATATAAATATATATATATTTATTGTTTTGTCCATAGTATAAGTACAAGGAAGGGTATCGCAAGCAGCTGGGCCACCACATCGGGGCCAGGAACATCGAGGACGACCCCAAGATGATGTGGTCGATGCACGTGGCCAAGATCCAGAGTGACAGGGAGTACAAGAAGGACTTTGAGAAGTCCAAGACCCGCTTCAGCAGCCCCGTGGACATGCTGGGAGTGGTGTTGGCCAAGAAGTGCCAGCAGCTGGTCAGTGACATTGACTACCGGCACTACCTGCACCAGTGGATCTGTCTGCCCGACCAGAACGACGTGATCCATGCCAAGGAAGCCTACGACCTCCAGAGTGATGTGAGCAAATCATTACATTTCTGATACGTAATTAAATACTCTGGGTCCTCTACAGTCCGATTTTTAAAATATGGATTATACGCCTTGGTTGCTTGCATCAGACTTGTTGAAATGTTTATTATTCTTTTATCAAATTTATTTAATCCTATTTTCTCAGTCCTTAACTTGAGGTATAATTTGTGGTCACTCTGATATTTGTATTGAGCTCCAATACCTCTGTTATTTTTGTTATTTAAAAATTATTTTACTGAATCTTCAAAATAACAATTGTTTTCAGAACCATAACCTCAGAAACATATGTTCGTATAGGTTGTGCTTATTTATATTAATTTTAATATTTGATCCCACTTGCACATATATAACAAACTTTTAAACTTTTTCAGGCTGTTTACAAATCAGACCTGGAATGGCTGAGAGGTATTGGATGGGTTCCTATTGGTTCCTTGGAAGTTGAGAAAGCCAAGAAAGCTGGAGAAATCCTCAGTGACAGGAAGTATCGCCAGCCTGCAGACAAAATCAAATTTACCAGTGTGACAGATTCCTTGGCCATGGTTTTAGCCAAGCAAAATGCTGAGATCATGAACAAGGTGAGGGTGGTACTGCCAGTTAATAGAATTTTTTCATGAGGTATCAAATACAAATTACAAAGTAAAACCAAAGACTTGTGGATTTAAGAGAAAATCAATCTCTAAATTCAGCCACTGCACAGGAAAGCTGTTCTCTCAGGGCTCAGTCTGAAGTGAGCAGGTGGTAAAAATCTACAGAAAACGTCCCTTAAATCACTTATTTTCCAAGAGTAATATTGCATGGTGACCAAGTTATGAGGAAATTCCTCAAATTCTCTGGAGGTGAAACTTCTGCAATATGTCTCAGATGTGGAGGGTGAAAGTCACTCAATACCTCCTCCATCTCCTGTGTAAGAAACATAATCAAACAACTTATACAGAATAATTAATACAGTTTTCCCCCTATGGCAGTTGCTCCACAATCCAAAATCAATCAATTGCTGCACAAGCTTTGCCTGAGAAATGAGGAGGGACAAAGTTTGCTTCTTGAGCTGTTCAGAGAGAAGCTTTGCCTAGTCAGGGTGTTTAGAGCTTACTGGACCTACCCATAGCAGTTTGTAAAATAACTGTAATTGTAAAATAATTTCGTAAGGAACTGTTTGTAAAGGACTGTTTTGCTCTCTCGTAGCGTTTGTACACAGAAGCCTGGGATGCAGACAAGAAGTCCATCCATGTCATGCCTGACACTCCAGCAATTCTGTTAGCAAAGGCCAACGCAGCCAATGTTAGCAATGTAAGGACATTTAAACATTTACTAAACTATTGGAAATTTAGAGTTCCATAAACATTTCTTTAATCATAAAGACCTTATAAAATATGTGTTCACAAAAATTTTGAGAAAAAATTATGAAATGTAGAAATCCCATCTTTCAGAATATTGATAAGCCCTCTTTTGTCTTCTTTTGTGTAGAAACTTTATGTACAAGCCTGGGAAGAGGCCAAGAAGAAGGGTTATGACATGAGAGCTGATGCAATTCCAATCAAAACTGCAAAAGCATCAAGAGATATTGCGAGTGACGTATGTTGTTCCTTTACATTTATTTGCAGTTACCTTGAAAACAAGGCTATGTATTTTTGTGATCAATAGCAATAGGAGACTATGGGACCTTCATCCCAGATTCACTTCTTTTTGTATTTCTTAGTACAAGTACAAAGAAACCCACGAGAAGGAGAAAGGCCACTACATCGGGTGCCCCAGTGCCAAGGACGACCCCAAGCTGGCGCTGGCCGCACGCGCCATGGCCCTGCAGAACGACCGCCTCTACAAGAAGGCCTACAACGATTCCAAGACCCAGATCCACATCCCTGTGGATGCCCTGTCGGTGCAGGCAGCCAAGGAGTGCCAGACCCTGGTCAGTGACGTTGACTACCGGCAGTACCTGCACCAGTGGACCTGCCTTCCTGACCAGAACGACGTGATCCACGCGCGGCAGGCCTACGACCTCCAGAGCGATGTGAGTGACAAAAACTGTAGGAAAGCTTTAGGGCAGGTGTGTGAGGCTCTGTTTGTTAGTGACTGGCAAATATACTTTCAAATGCACATTCATGAGCCTGCAGTCTGTCCTGGTATGTTTATTTTGTCCTTTCCAAAGGATTTCAGCTTGGGGACCAGGATCAGCCATGCTTTTTTTGTCTGCTCTAGAATGTTTGCTTGTAGACTACTAGAAGATTTGATTTGAATGTAACATCTTAAAAGTATTGTTGCTCTGCAAATCAGGGGTTCTGTGTGTGGAAAGGACCTGCTACAACACAGCCTCAGTGGCTGCTTGTTGTGGAAGAAGGAGCTTGGGGAAAGCCTTTTATAAAACCTTCTTGCACTTAGAGTTAGAACTACAGAATCCCAAAATGGTTTGGGTTTGAAATGATCATCTTATTCCACCCCCCTGCCGTGGGCAGGGACACCTTCCACTAGACCTGGTTATTCAGGTCTTCATCCAGACTGGTGTTGAACATCTCTGGGGCTGGAGAGTCCACCAGCTCTCTGGGCAAAGAGCTGTCTCTGCAATGCCAGTAACCCTTGGCTTGTTTGTAGAACGTGTACAAGTCCGACCTGGAATGGCTGCGAGGCATTGGCTGGCTGACAGAAGGTTCTGTGGATGTGGTCAAAGCCAAGAAAGCCCAGGAGCTCCTCAATGACCGCTTGTACCGCACGCGGCCGGAGCAGCTGAAGTTCACCAGCATCACTGACTCCCCGGACGTTGTCCTGGCCAAGACCAACGCCATGCAGCTCAGTGATGTAAGCTCAGCTTTCACTTTTGGGATGCATTTCTTTTCTTTGTGGTCTGCCACAGGAATGACTAGGTGAAAGTTTTGCAAATTGGAATTGCCAAAGAATTCCTGTTGGTGGTTTTTGCTCACCATAGTGAAATGCCATTATTCTTCCTTTCTCCTCAGCGTCTGTATCGTGAGGCCTGGGATAAAGACAAGACCCAGATTTCCCTCCCTTCAGACACTCCTGTCATGCTGCAGTCCAAAGTCAACGCTCTCAACATCAGCAATGTAAGGGAATAAAATGAAATTCTTGTGACGTGTTAGAAAATTAAGACTGGCAATTGTTCTTCCAGCTTTTGCTGTAAATGGTGGAGTACAAACCAACCTTCTAATGTGCTTGTCAACACAAAATTGCATCCAGAGGCTCTTTATCACCTCTCAGCCCATCAGCAGGTTGGGTGTTGATGAGCAAACTTCCAAGCTCAGTGTGCAATTCCACACAACTCCCTTTGGCACAACCTGCTAAATACTTTCCATGGAGGAGCTGTTGGACTCTGCAGACACAGTGGTCTGTTTTCAGGAATATTTCTTCTGCCTCCTTGTGTTTTGGATATCGCACCACTTGAAGTCATGAGTTTTCTGTTAAGACACTTGCTAGGATCATTATTGTAACTCTGCCAGTTATAAGAGGCAAACAGGACTCCCAAGCTGGTCATTCCAAAGAAGGAGGTTTTTAGAGAAGGCATTTCACTATGTTTAACAAAGGTGATTAATTTTCTTTGCAGAAACATTATCAGAAGGCCTGGGATGAGGTCAAGGCGAAAAGCTACGACCTGAGAGCTGATGCCATTCCCATCAAACAAGCCAAGGCTTCCAGAGACATTGCCAGTGAGGTACAGCCTTCTCTTTGTGTGCTGTTTGTGTCTCAGCAGAACTGCGTGAAGCTCAGGCTGCCAGCCTGGGGAGCTGAAAGCCTTTTGTTTGGTGGTTGTGTCCAGGTGTGCAACACATGACTTCTTTTGTTCTCTGCATTTCCAGTACAAGTACAAAGAAACCCACGAGAAGGAGAAAGGCCACTACATCGGGTGCCCCAGTGCCAAGGACGACCCCAAGCTGGCGCTGGCCGCACGCGCCATGGCCCTGCAGAACGACCGCCTCTACAAGAAGGCCTACAACGATTCCAAGACCCAGATCCACATCCCTGTGGATGCCCTGTCGGTGCAGGCAGCCAAGGAGTGCCAGACCCTGGTCAGTGACGTTGACTACCGGCAGTACCTGCACCAGTGGACCTGCCTTCCTGACCAGAACGACGTGATCCACGCGCGGCAGGCCTACGACCTCCAGAGCGATGTGAGTATCCGTAGACATGTGCGCTTACTGCTCTTGCTGTTTAATATATTATAGCCTTATTCTGCTTGTTCAATGCTATACAGTCACAACAGGTTTTTATTTAGACTGTTTCCTTCAATTTTTAATGTTACTGCTCTTATCTGCTCTTTTTCACCCTTATATAGCGTTGGTTTTACCTCTAAATGTGATGAAACTTAGTTGATAGCTGCTGTGTTACATAATGTTTCTGTGGTGGATTTGGATTTTCTGGAGTGGTGTGGAGAGGATGAAGGATTTGTCTCTCTTGTTTTCATGAGACTTAAAAATAACAGCTGTTTGCTGCCTTGCAATCAGGTGGCTTTTGTTACTCCTGTTTACTTGAGTCAGCTTGGAAATTTATTAATTCAGAAGAAAACTCGGTGAGGTAGGCAGTGAGAGGTTTTAATGGCTGCTGGCAAAGCAGAAGGAGTCAGTGCAGCTGATTTCCTGCCTTGGTTTTGCTTCTTACCAGTCAACATCAG
This sequence comes from Pardalotus punctatus, assembly GCA_013400915.1. Taxonomy (NCBI): domain Eukaryota; kingdom Metazoa; phylum Chordata; class Aves; order Passeriformes; family Pardalotidae; genus Pardalotus; species Pardalotus punctatus. Next base: position 15,582 of record VZTX01027587.1, read on the forward strand.
TCCCTCTCCCACTGTTTCAATTACAGCCCTTAACTTAGTCCTGTGTTCAGTTACAAGCTTTGGAGATGAGGTTCCTGTTCCTTACTTTTTGTCAATTTTCCTGGTTGGCAGCTTGGGGTTTTGTTAGGACCTGTAAATTGTTGAAATGACTACAGGAATAAGTATTTTGGAGGGGACAGGAAGACTCTTCTAAGCTCTTAATATTCATCATCATTAACTGCAATTCCATTCAGTTGTTTCCCCTTACACAGTTTAGAATGTGTTGTTTAAGAAACAAACTACGTAAAACCTCATTGCCAGATTTAATTTTCCTTATGGCACTGAACATCTCCTGTATATAAAAGGGATTAATCTAGCTCTAGCTAGGTTTGTGAAACATAAGCTGCTTTGCACAGCTTAAAATAATGATGACAATAATTTTAAACAATGTTTTCCTTTTCTATCTCTTACAGGCTGTGTATAAGTCAGACCTGGAGTGGCTCCGTGGAATTGGCTGGTTGCCCAATGAGTCTCCAGAAATTAAGAGAGTGAAGAATGCACAGGATCTCCTGAGTGACAACGTGTATCGGACCCCCATTGACAGCGTGAAGTACACCAGTGTTGTGGATTCGCCAGATGTTGTTCTGGCCAAAACCAACGCTGAACAGATCAGCATTGTACGTTCCAACCTCCCCAAAGCTGCTTCCACACTAGAAACTAAAGCTACAGAGAAATCTCACTGCTAAAATATAAAACTGATCAGTGCTATTTTAAGTTTAGTGCTTCTCCAAACATTTTATTTTTAGAGATGATAATTCAGGAGAGATTGATAGGATTTTATGTTACTGATAAATGAAATTCTGTAGTTCTGATATTATTAAATGAACTGTTTTAACAGTCAAAATACAAAGAAGCCTGGGAAAAGGACAAGACTATGATCCATATTATGCCAGACACACCTGAAATCAACCTAGCCAAGGCCAATGCTGTTAATTACAGCCAGGTATGTTTATTATTCTGTTTGCTCTAAAATCGTGTGTGAATTATATCATTCTAAGATGTTGAATCTCTCTGAATCTCATTGGAGTCTGTCCTCATACACGGCTTGCAACAATTTCCCTTCCCTCTACTAAATATCCTTAAAGTATTTAGCCACTTCAGAAATAAAAGCTTTCTTACAGCTGTCAAAAAATTATTAAGATCATGCACCACTGAGAGAATATTTTATTGAAATGGATGAGAATCCAAGGCATATAACTACTTTCTGAACTTTTGCAAACACCTTTTTGTGCTTCTTAGATTGCACAACTGGTGTTGCATGTTTCAGGGGTAGAAAGACTGGAGCTGTATTTATGGTTAGGAGCAGGAGTAATGCACACAAAAAAATTCCATAGTGTTTCAGCAAATAAATGGCAAATAAAGGGCTTTGTTTCTGTAATGGCAAATGCCAGAGCATCCAGAATATGTGATATTTTCCTCTGTCATTTCAGAAACAATATAAAGGAGCTTGGGATGAGTTGAAGATGAGCTACGATTTGAGAGCAGATGCAATTCCAATCAAGACTGCCAAGGCTTCTAGAGAGATTGCCAGTGATGTAAGTGCCAAAAAAGGCATCTCCCATGCTCCAGGAGCTTTTTCATGCTCACTGCTACTAATGGTGACCTCTGCTCTTCCCGCAGTACAAATACAAGCTGGAGCACGAGAAGCAGAAAGGACACTACGTGGGAGTTCCGAACGCACAGGGAGATTCCAAAATCCAGTTTGCCCTGGACGTAGCCAAAGTTCAGAGTGAACGAGAATACAAGAAGCACTTTGACAAGCTGAAGACCCAGTGCCACCTGCCAGTTGACATGATGTCCATCGTGTCAGCCAAGCACGGGCAGACCCTGGTGAGCGACGCCGATTACCGGCACTACCTGCACCAGTGGACCTGCCTCCCCGACCAGAACGATGTCATTCATGCCAGGCAAGCCTACGACCTCCAGAGTGATGTAAGTTCACGTGAACTTAACCCTGTATTGCCTCTTCTTATTCTGCTTCAGCTCTAAGGAGTGGGAATCTTTTCCTGAATTCAGGGGATTGGCTTTGCTCTTTGTTAGAGTTGCAAAGTATAGGCCACTTATCAATTGCCATGTTTGAAGGGTGATGAATTCAGATGTAACGCTTGTGTTGGAATTACTGTTCCCTTTTTAACCACTGGAAGTAAATGCTGTTATTTATGAATCTTGCTGGATTGTACAGGGAACTGTAGCTAACAGCATGGACCCTGTTTTCTTTTCCCAGGCTGTTTATAAAGCTGATTTGGAATGGCTGAGGGGAATTGGATGGTTGCCAAATGATTCCCTTGGAGTTAAGCATGTCAAATATGCTGGAGATCTCCTGAGTGAGGTAACCAACTGTTTTTCAATACTAGAATTTTCTTCAGGGGTATTCGTCACACAAAGTATTTTAAGTGGTTAAACACATTCAGGTTTTTTTCAAATGAAAAATACAGCTGTAGTATTTTCACAACATTGATTGTGTATGGAGAGCTTTTTCTCCGTGTAAACTTCCTTGTCTTGTGTATATATTCAGAATTGCTGTATTAGGCATCAAATACTTCAGGGTAATCTGACTGCTCTTTTCTCTTGCACAGAGAAAGTACCGCACAAAAGCCGAAACTCTTCCGTTCACTCCTGTGGCAGACAGAGTTGATTATGTCACAGCAAAAAATAGCAGTGAAATTCTCAGTGATGTAAGTTTGCTCACAGCTGTTGGGTTACGTTTGACTTCTGTGATTCTGTATTTAATATGCTTTGTCTAATGGCTTTGCAAATTCTGGGGTTGGTTCATTATTTCATGTGTGAATTACGGTGTTTTCCCAATTCTGTGGTGGTCCTACAAGGCAGTCATTTCTTTCTGTGTCCTAGATTAAATACCACAAGGCATGGAATGAGGCCAAGTCCAATTATACCCTGACAGATACACCACAGCTGGATATGGCCCGAGAGGCAGCCAGAATTCTAAATCAGGTACGTGGTCTCTCCTTGACAGCTTCTACTCACATTTTTTAGCTATTTAGAAAACCTGCCTTATTGATAACAACCTGAAGGGAGGATTTCTTATCCTTATACTTTTATATAAGTTACTGTAGCAGTAATTGTTGTATTGTTGTGTTCTTCATCACTTCAATTTCCCACAGAATTTGTACAAGGAAAGCTGGGAGAAAGAAAAAGCCACTGGTTACCTCCTGCCTCCTGACACGGTGCAGATCTCTCATGCCAAGCACTCGAGTGATGTCCAGAGTGAGGTAATGATTTTCCTCATTAGGAAGACGACTGCTTGGAAGCCTGAAATGTTAAAGGCCTTGAAAATTCCCAAACAGACTTAAAAAGCTTTCCATTTGGGGTAACATCCAGACTTTTCACGGCCCATGAATTTCACTCTCCTCCAAACAATTCAGCCATCATTGTGATGATGGGTTTTGGAGATATCAGTGCTGAAGGTCAGCGTGACCCTTCCACATCCACTGCCTCCAGAAGCAGTCCTTTCAAAATCAACTGAGGTGGACTTCCATATTTTATAAGTGTTAAATCATTGAAGTGATACTATGATTGTAACATATATGGCTTTGATTTCACTTTTTGGCCTATCAAGGAGGCTTCCTCCTTGAAAACCTGCAAGCCGGTACACACTCTACATTTAAAATTTGTGTATAATGGATATTGAAATTATTACATGATTCTTATTTGGAATAAACATTTTGTCAGAACAGTGTGATGTAAATACCTTAAATAATCATCTATTCTTCAGACAGTTCAAATTAATTGTTGCCAAAATGAGATTAAATGCAATTGCTAGAAAACATTTTCTAACAAGTCATTCCTCTTGTGTTGGCAATACTATTTACTGAAAATTGGGAGTATATTAGATTAGAAAGTGCTGTATTTTGAACTTGAAGGCCTGTACAAAGTAACATTACTGTTTGTGTCGTGTTTTTAACTGGTTATGTACAGAAAACCTAAGGCTGTATTTGACAACTCCCTGTCTCATGTGCTCTTTGTGCTGACAAACCTGAAGCTGTTCCCAGGCTAAAACCAGAGTGGACGCAGCCAGTGCTGATTTTCTCTGTATTTCTCCCCTCTCCCATCAGCTGAAATACAAAGCTGAGTATGTCAAGCAGAGAGGTCACTATGTGGGAGTTGCCAAGATGAGGGATGACCCCAAGCTGGTGTGGTACGAGCACGCGGGCGAGATCCAGAACGACAGGCTGTACAAATCCAACTACAACAAAACCAAGTCCAAAATCCACATCCCTTCGGATGCCATGGCAGTTGTGGCAGCCAAGGAGTGCCAGAACTTGGTCAGCAACGTTGAGTATCGCCAGCACCTGCACGAGTGGACCTGCCTTCCTGACCAGAACGATGTGATCCATGCACGGCAGGCCTACGACCTGCAGAGTGATGTGAGTGATGCTACAGCCCTGCGAGGTCATTTCCACGTGGTCTGGCCTGAGGATATTGCCCACAGTGCACAATGCATCCTGAGTTCAATGATTTCTGTCATTTTGCATTCTCTTTCTGATTTAGAACGTTTACAAAGCGGATTTGGAGTGGCTCCGTGGCATTGGTTGGATCCCTCTTGATTCAGTGGAGCATAAGAAGGTTAAGAATGCACAAGAACTGATAAACAAGGTAAGAGAAAATATTTCAGCGGTTCCACAGTGAGCACTTCTTTCTGCTACACAGTGTTTAAGCTATTATTTCACCTCTTTGCAGAGAGCATACATAAAAGAAGCCCTTGAGAACTTTTCCAAGTACACCAGCGTGGTTGACACTCCTGACATTGTTTTGGCAAAGATGAACTCTGTCAATCAGAGTGATGTATGTATCATTCTTTAAAATAGAAACTTATCTATAAGAGTTAATAGATGATTTAATTGCTTCTGCTAAACTATACTAGTTTTAGCCTTATATGTGTGTGTACACCTCATTAATAACAGTCTTTCCTGGGGTAAATAAGCTTAGTAAGAAGTGATATGAATGAACACACAATATTGCTATCCAGATAATTTAACATTTTTCTATAGAAGAATATGGCATGTCCCTGATTTAGAGTTGGCGTAGATTTTTCTTAGAGGAGTTGAAAATTGACTCCTGTTCTTGGTGAGCAGCAGTTAATGGAGTTCCTGGTGTTGCTAAACTGTATTTACTGAGCAGGATATTTAATTTTACAAGAATACCATGTGGATTTTGAGGTGACACAGTGACATTTGCCTGTGTACTACAGTGGCTGGAATGTCCTATACAACATTATTACATTATAACACAAGGTAAAATTAATGTCCACTACTAATAGATGGACTAATGGGAACAATGCATTTCTCCTGTAGAATTAACACTGTGCTTGTTTTCTTTTGTAGCTAAAATATAAAGAAACATTCAACCAGGAGAAAGGCCAATACATTGGGTCTGATGATACTCCTGCTCTACACCACGCCAAAGACATGGCCTTACTCCACAGTGAGGTGAGATCCCATGAATATTAACCTGAGCCCTGATTCCCGTGCTTTGAAAGCAACAGAATGTGGGGTGGACTTGAGGAACTGTTCTACTCTCAGCAGTGGCACCAGGAATGTTATTTAATCCCTTTTTTCTTCAGTGTTTCCCATTTTGGATCATTGGAACTGGGATCATTTCTTTCCTTATTGAACTGATCTTAAGGCACACCTGTGTGATGCTTGGAAGTTATAACAGTGTGACAAAACCAAATATAATTCCATCCAATAACATCTTCTGAGACTACTGATAAATTTTACATTTAATTTTTTTATAAGAAAGGACAACTCTAGATGATTTGCATTATACTAAGCAGTTATTTTTTAGTAGTCTCACTGATCTTAATGAGAAACCTCTATTTTGTGAAAATATAAGTGATTACTTGTTCATATGAGTAGGCACTTCATAATTTGGTCTGAAGGTGAATATATTTAATATTGAACAAAATACATATTAGGAAAGTGCCACTGACACTAATGTTTCTTTAATAAACACAGTATTACTTGAGGGCTTTTCACAATTTTGATTGTCTATAAAATTATCAATCTCAAATCTGTACTGCACTTTTAAACAAGAATACATATCTCCATTTGGGTATTTTTATTACTTTTCTGAATATAAATATGGGAAAGAAAGCAGAAATCAGCTCAGATTTGTGCTCTGATACTTTTGTGGAGTGAACACTGTTCTGTTTGTCTCACACTGGATGACTGTTCAAAATTAACATTCTCTATTTAATTTATTGGGAACCACTCTGTAAAAACAGCCACCTTCCATGTCTGTATAAATGGCAGAGCCAGGTTTCTTGGGAAGTATAATTGATTTTTTCATCAAAACCTGTCTGTGCTTTGTCTAGAAACATTACAAGAAGGCTTGGGAATTAAGCAAGCCCATTGGATACACTTTGGATGAGAAATACATTCCACTGGTGGGAGCCAAACATGCAAACGACATCAACAGTGAGGTCAGTAGGGATTTCCCATTCTTTCCCTTTTTCCCTCTGCCAATATATTGTTAAAATGAATGTTAAAATTTCCACATTATTATTTTTCAGCGTAAATATAAAGAAATATATGAGAAGCTGAAAGGCCATTACCTGGCTGGGAAGGATATTGGTGATTTCCCCGGTGTCATTCACTCCCTGGAATTCCAGAAAATGAGGAGCGCGGTAAGGAGGGAATGAGTCTACCTGGAATGTTTTCCATTTGCTTTATTTCACTGATAAAATTCACTCTTTCATTACTTAAACACAAATAATGCAATGCTTAATAGAATTATAAAATCACAGGATCATTAAGGTTGGAAAAGACTTCCAAGATCAGTCCAACCTTAACATCAATCCACAATAATGTCAGTAAAAGTGATTTCAGCATGTTTATGTTTCCTGAATGCTTATTTTATATGTGGGTTGAAAAACTGAACTTAAAATTATTTAGGAAATTAAGAAGGGCTTTGTTTTAGGTATTAGAAATATTGGAATAAGAAAAAAAAAAAACCCTTTTCTATGTCAGTGTAAGGATCTGAGCAGTAAAAAATACCACATGGAATTCTTTTGCTTTACAAATAAAAGTGTAGATTTTAAGTTGAAATAGGAATTTAAGAACTGGAAAAATAAGTGCACATTTGGTGTATCGCTGTTATCAGCATTGCACATACAGCATGTCATGCAGAGCATAAAATTTGTGTAATCCCAAATATTCTGTTTTTAATTAGATGAAAACCACGTTTGTAGCAAATGACTTTTTTCATCTTGAAGCCTTCTTCATTTTCTCACTGGTTGCTGAACCTGCAAATGAAGGTTACTCTTGTCCTTCTTGAACCACATCAGAATAAACAGTGATTAACATCAAAATTAAGATTTCATCCTGTTGAATCCCCTAAATCCAGGAAACATATCTCAGATTGTGCTGTAGCCTATCAGTTAAAGCTGTGCAGGAAATCACTCTTATTTCCTCTCACCTTTCCCCTAATCTTTATTTTGCAGCTGGCCTACAGAAAGAATTATGAAGACACCAAGAAAAATGTCCATATTCCAACTGACATGATGAATCACGTCCTAGCCAAGAAGTGCCAGTACATCCTCAGTGATCTGGAATACCGAACTTATTTCCATCAGTGGAATTGTTCACCTGAAGAAAATGATGTTATTCACGCCAGAAAAGCCCAGGAAATTCTGAGTGATGTATGTTTATCATTTATTTAGAATCATAGAATATCCTGGGTTGGAAGGGACCCATCAGGGTCATCCAGTCCAACTCCTGGCCCTGCACAGGACACCCCAAAAGTCCCACCAGGAGCCTGAGGGTGCTACCCAAACCCTTCTGGAATTTATGTGAACTTCCTGAACTCATTTGTTTGACATTATAGCAGCTTTTCCCAGAATTTTTCCCAATTTATTTAAATATAAAATGCTTTCCAATGTTTTCCATAGTATTTAAATATGAAATTGATAACCATGGCTTTAGATTCTTAGTAGCACAGTGCCAATTGCTGCAGTGATCCTTATCTTTTGTAATGGGGAATGCTGGAATTAACCCAGGGACCAGGACAGCATCCAGAATCCTCCTGGATCCAGTGGGTCTGGAAAAGAATTATTCTTGTTTGTTGGGGTTGTGTCAGCCCACAGCTGAGAGAAGGGTGCTCATGTTCTGGAGTCAAAGGTGTCTCAGCTTGGGCCAACCAATCTTCCCAATAAAATCCGATGGTTGGCTAATTGCCTGCCTTATTAGTATGCAGAATTCTTTGGTTTAATTGGGAGAAGGTGAATTTCTTCCAAACTTTTTGTTCTGTTCACTTCCATGTAGGCCGTGTATAAAGATGACTTAAACTGGCTGAAGGGACTTGGATGTTATGTCTGGGATACTCCACAAATCCTGCAGGCTAAGAAATCTTATGACCTTCAGAGCCAAGTAAGTTCTCCTTATAAATATTTATAATACTTTTCTTTTTCTTCCATTTATAATTAGCTGGGGTAGACATGTCCTAGTCCAGAGCAGAATCAAGTCATTCTTGTTACATCAGAAATATTTTGCTCAACCTGAGATAACACAGCCTTTGAAGAAATATTTTGTTCAAACTCTGATAATACAGTCTTTGAGTTGTTTCTGTGGAGACATCAGTTGTGTTACTGAAGAAGGAGAAAACTCAGGGGAATGGAAAGACAGCTGTGGTTTTTAATTTCATCATTCCTTGGTTCATCCTGGCTGTATATTAAGTATCTCTGTTTTATGATCTGTCACTTTTAGAATTGCTGTAATCCTTGACTTCAGTTTTCCAGATGTGATTTTAAAGGAAGCTGGCAGGCGATTTCCAGGTAATTGTCAGTGCTAATGAGTTTTTTGTTGGTTTTGTTTCCTTAGATAAAATACACCTCTGCAGGGAAGGAGAACTTCCAGAACTTCAGTGTGGTTACAGACACCCCAGTCTATGTGACTGCCCTGCAAAGTGCTGCCAACGCCAGTGAGGTGAATCCCCACCTTTGCTACTCAGGATTGTCCTTCTGAGCCTGGAAACAATTCACTAAACCCAGCTTTCATCTTCCAGGTGAAATACAAGGAAGAGTTCCAAAAAACTAAGGACAAGTACACAACCGTGACTGAAACAGTGGATTCAGAAAGAGTTCATAGTTTGAAACATCTCTACAGCAACGTAAGTGTTCATACACAATATTTTTTCCCTTAAAGACTTTTAATGGGAGATTATTTTATTTTATTTTATTTTATTTTATTTTATTTTAATTTTACTTTATTTTCATTTCATTTCATTTCATTTTGTTTGTTCACTCTATTTGAAGATAAACATCCAAACAAGGAGCTTATCAAAGCCCTCTGCATTACTTGAGCTTAGGGGAGATGTGGTATTTCAGGCAAGGGCAATATTTTCCAACTGTAACAAAACACATGGATTAATAAATGGATTCCCTGAAAAAAACTACACCTGGACAAAATTTAAACCTCATATGAGAACAGACATGAATAGTTGCAAAGCATTTTTATCACCCTTTACATGCACTCGATATTCAGTATTACTAAATATCTTGTTTACAATTTTTTACTATGTGGTGTCTAAATAAAAGCAAAAGGGCTTTTGATTTCTATTGGTTGTTGGTAATTATTTAGGAGAATAATTTTTCCACTCACACAAACTTTCTATTTCCCCACAGAATCTCTACAAGAAAGCCTGGGACAAAGTGAAGGCCACTAGCTATGCCATGCCCTCAGATGCTGTTGCCCTGGCACGTGCCAAAGAACTGAAGCACAATGCAAGCATTGTAAGTGAATGAAATTCTTTTTTTTTTTAAAATCAGATCATCAATTCTAGCAATGAAATCGTTTGCATCTTGCATATAGTATAGATGTAAATATTTTTTAAACTTTAATTTATCTTACCTTTTTAATTGAGATATAATGTTCATCTCTAGCTAATGTTTTCTGTGATAATCATAACCATCCTTTGTGGCTTCCTGTCATGGGAAAAAAAAAAAGGTCACATTTTGTACTAATCCAAACTGCCTCTTGAAAATGACTGCCTAGGGTTTTTCTAGTCTAAATTTCATGAGCATCCATGTCAGAAAAAACCCAAAAATCTTTAAATAATGTTTTACTAAATACAGAAGAACATCAGCTTTACTGAACTGAGGATTATGAGAGATCACCCCACAGGTCTCTTTAAATGGAAGAGCTGGAACAATAAACAAGTACCTTATTCTACATCTATTTATTTTTAAAATCCTCTAGTCAGCTGTTATTTTTACAACCTGATTGTTACAATGTGCTTTCTCTGCCATTTAGGACAAAATAGAAAACCAAAATCCTGCTTTAAAGCCTTTCTCTACTTGTCAGACTCAACATTTTGCTTAGTGATGAATTTTGTTCCAAAAAATCATGACTTACTGGAGTCAGTTCATTGTTGCATTCCTTTGCTTCTGCTCAGGTCAAATACCGTGAGGAGTATGACAAGTTCAAAGCCCTGTACACACTCCCCAAAGGCGTTGAGGATGATCCCAATACGGAAAGGTGCCTCAGAGTTGGGAAGCTCAACATTGATGTAAGTGGCGCTTCTGGATATGTGATTTCCTGGATGTGTGTTGGTTCTGGATGTGTGTTTTCCTGGATATGTGCTGGTTCTGGATATGTGTTTTCCTGGATATGTGTTTTTCTGGATATATGTTGGTTCTGGATGTGCGTTTTTCTGGATATGGGTTTTCCTGGATATGTGTTGGCTCTGGATATGTGTTTTCCTGGATATGTGGTTTTCTGGATATGTGTTTTTCTGGGTATGTGTCGGTTCTGGATATGTGTTTTCCCGAATATGTGTTTTTCTGGATATGTGTTTTCCTTTCTCATTCTTATCTCAGAAGAAGCTATACAAGGAACCCACATGCCTTGATCCAGACATCCCATTCCCCTGTGCATGTGGCATCGCCCAGTATTTGCTAAATTCTAGAATGCACCCATAAATTTAAGCTTTTAACTCAATTATTGCATTGCCTGCATGGCCAAATCTTCAGTGTAAAATGGATAAAACTACATAATTGGCTTTCTTTTAACCCATCAGCACAATGAAAATTGAACAAATCATATTGAAAAACCATATCCCTTGTTGAGGCTCTGCAAATTATTTTTAGATGTAAATTTTAATCACAGCCAACGCATTCGCTCTCCCACTGACATCCCATGAAAATAGCAATGTTTTCCTCCAAATTTATAAACCATTTGTGCTTTAACCCCACAGCGTCTGTACAAAGAAGCCTATGAGAAGACCAAAGCCAAGGTGCACATTGTCCCAGACATGATGGACATCATTTCAGCCAAGGATGCCCAGAAGAAGATCAGCGAGGTCGATTATCGCACGCGGCTCCACGAGTGGATCTGTCTGCCAGACCTGCAGGTCAACACCCACGTGCGAAGAGTCACCGACCAAGTCAGTGATGTAAGTCCCCAAACCACCTGTTCCTGGCTCACCCTTGGAAACATTCCTTCATTTATGCTCTCTTAGAGGAAAGGATTTAGCAAAAATTTCGCTGGAGTGTTCTGAAGCCGCCGCTTGGCTCCATTGTGTCGTGGTTCTGTAACACTTGGCAATAAATGTGTAGTTGAGATGGAGCTTAGTTGAAGAGAATCCGAAAATCCAGGAATGGTTTGGGTTGGAAGGACCTTAAAGCTTTTCTATTCCACCCCCTGCCATGGGCAGGGACACTTCCTGCTATCCCAGGGTGCTCCAAGCCCTGTCCAACCTGGCCTTGGACACTTCCAGGGATGGGGAGGCCACAACCTCTCTGTGCAACAATTTCAATAATTTTGGTGTTATCAGAGTAGGCATTTGGGTAATGCCATTGCAATTCTACCCATTCAGCCATCCCTGTCTGTAAATTGTCCTTTATTTGCTTCCATGAGGTGTGGAAACTTTGGAAGCTTGAGAAAAATCCTGGTTATGCAAAGCTTCTACACATTTGCCTTGTGTAGGTCAGCCCAGGAGTAGCATCCGGCAGTAAATCGATGCCCAGTAGGATGTGCAGGTAGTTTTTTTTTAAAAATCATTGGATTTTTAATTTATTGGCCTAATTGAAGCAAATTGAACAGAATTTACTTAAAATCCAAAAGGAATTGTTTTGATTTTCTCAAACAAAAAAAGTCCAAGTAGTAGAACCCCTCCCTGCCATCATGTGACTGACGTGTTTCAGCCTGGTTTAGAAAGAAGGGGATCGATCCTGATGGAATTCTTACAGATTCCTTCTCTGCTCCAATGCTTTAGGTGATCTACAAGGATGATCTGAACTGGCTCAAAGGCATTGGCTGCTTTGTCTGGGACACTCCTGAAATCCTCCATGCCAAGCAAGCCTACGACCTTCGCAGCGATGTGAGTGGATAACACTGGCTTTGCTTCTTAGTTTTCTTTTTCACTCCACTGTAGCTTTATTCTACTCCAGATGTAGTCTGGAAGATGTTATTTATCCTTCTTTACTGAAGGATTCATTCAATAACCAGCCATAGCTTCAATCAACTTTCTGTTCTAATGCTGGTTTCTATTCTATTAGCAATGCTGCTAATAGAATAATTCATTGATTATAAAAGAGTAAATAGAGCTTTTTTATTTCTCTCTGCAGATTAAGTACAAATCTAAGGCAGAAAAAATGAAGAAGGATTTCACTGTGGTCACAGACACTCCTGTCTATGTCCAGAATGTGCTCAGTGCCTTGAATTTAAGTGAAGTAAGTGTTTGTCTCACCTTCCACCCAATATTCCATATATTGTTACCACACCAGTTTTAGAAATGTGACTTCTAATATTTTTGAAATAATTTATTTTTTTTCATTTATTCATTGCTGGCTATTTACAACTCATAGATACTCTACAACCCATTACAGGTACAATCAGTAAAATCATTAATTGCCTAAAGCCAAAAAACCTTAATCCAGTTTTTTAGGAGCAATTTCCTTTGTATGCAAACAAAACATACTGTGAGAGAACATGACAATTCTGACTTTTTCCTCTTTCCCAGGCTGTCTATCGTGGTGATTACAGGCAGAATGTCAAAGGCAAGATGATCCCTACTGATAAAACGGTGGATTTGGAACGGGCCTATCATGCAAACAAAATACAGAGTGAAGTGAGTGCAAAACTTTGGGTTCCACAGCGTTTGTCATACTGAAAAACCAAATTCTTCAAATGTCAATATCTGGTTTTAGCTTTTGAGGTGAAGTTCCATGTCACTGCTCTAAAATAAAAGTGGGAAAATATCCTCATTTAAGCTACAAGGATGCATTTTAATGCAGACATGGGGGAAATCTTTTGCCAGTTGCAACTGAGAGATTTCTGAGATGAAGGGATTTTCCCCTCAAATATTGCAGGTGGTTGTACAAAGTCCTTCTCTCTCCTCTTGCAGAATTTGTATCGCTGGGCTGGTGTGAATGCTCTGCCCACTGGATACAGCCTTCCCACGGACACGCCAAACTTCCAGCACGCCAAGCACGTCCAGCACATTGGCAGTGATGTAAGTCAGGCACTGACTCCTTCTACACCTTGGGAATGGTCAGCAGGCCCAGATAAGGGACTTCCAACTTGAGCCTTGACTATCAAAAGATAAATTTCCTCAGGAACATGCAAATACCTCATTAGGTTCAAGAGAAATTGAATATATTATTAATGTTGGGCCATATGGTAAAGGTAGAAATAATGATGATGTGTGTGTATTTAACTCTGATATAGCTACATCTCATTTATCTCTAAAAATCTGTCTTCTTATACAGCATAAATTGCTGTCAGAACTGCAGTGTAGGTAGAATCACAATCAAATTTAATTTCTGTATGTTTTTGTGATTTTTATAGCTGAAATATAAAGAAGCCTATGAACACATGAAAGCCAAGGGCTACACTCTGGGACCTAAAGATGTTGGCTTTGAAAATGTGAAGAAAGTGAATCAAGTCATTAATGAGGTATAGTAAATATGTGTATTTGCTTTCAATTGTATTTGCAGTGCCCAAAATGTGCATAACCAGAGTACATTGACTGGGAAGTTGTAGGATCCCTCTTCTTTGGGGCTTTTAAGAGCAACAGGTTATTTAGAGAAGTATCCATCAAGAATGGTGAGGGATCATTGATCCTGATCTGTTTTGTTCTGTTACTATAATAAAAAAATTGCAGCCTAATTTGATTAGCTGTGATTAAAGTTGGATAGAAATGACTGCACTGTATAAAATTGGATCTCAACAGTTTTATATGTATTTATTCACTTATTTCACTATTGGCTCTAGTGGGATGAAAATGAAACATTTGGATTTATGTGTTTTTAGGATTAGAGTCTGAGATTCTCCTATCGAAAACAATTATGGAAAATCTTTGCCGGGGTAGAAAATAGTAATCTGTATAAGCAGTGCTTACCCTGTGCTGAACTTCCTTGCCATTTCAAGGTTTTACCATGTTTTAAGCTGTGTTCAAATGCAAAATGTTGTCTCTCGTGACAGAGGCTGTATCGAGCAACCTACCACAAGAACAAGGACAAGATTCACACCACCCCTGACACGCCCGAAATCCGCCAAGTCAGAGCCACCCAGGAGGCTGTCAGCGATGTAAGAGCTTCCCGAGGGAGCAAGGGGAGAAACCGAGATGATCCCTGACCAAACACGTGAAATGCTGTTTTCTTTTCTCTCTTCCCAGCTGATCTACAAGTCAGATTTCTTCAAGATGCAGGGACACCTGATCTCCCTGCCCTACACCCCGCACGTGCTGCACTGTCGCTACGTTGGGGACATCACCAGCGACGTAAGCAGCTCCTGCTCACACTCCTGGTGTGGCAAGAGCTCAGCTCCAAAACTTCTGTACTGGAAATGGGATTGGGTTTCTCTCGCTTCCATTCTATCCTGTAACAAAAAAATGCTTTGTCACTGTGTTTAGGGACTGATGATGGAAATGATCCCCAGAGTGGACTGTTGATTTTAATTTCTCTCACAGAATAAATACAAAGAGGACCTGAGGTGGTTGAAGGGCTTGGGTTGCTTCCTGTATGACACTCCTGACATGGTCCGTGCTCGTGATCTCCGGAAGCTCTGGGTAAGACTTTTCCTTCAGGAACCAAGTATGACAACAATTCTTTTATTCCTGTGCATGCAGGAGGTGAAACACATGAAAATGAGCAAAGAATGACAGAATTTTGTGCCATGCAACCAATTAGTTGTTTCAAAGCACTGTTGGGTTGCAGTGTAAAATCTCCTTTATTAATACTGCTTTTCCTTTCTAGTCTAATTACGTCTACACAAGCACTGCCAAGAAGATGTGGCCTAAATTCACTGTGGTGTTGGATACTCCTGAATACAGAACCGTGCAGGAGCTAAAAACCCATCTGAGCGAGGTAAATTCTATGTTATTTCTGCACAATTCTGCAGCTGTAATTAACCCCTCCCTATGCTTTTTTCTGGAATAGATGGGATGTTATAAATGCAAAGCTGTGATTGTGCAGCTTCTAAATAACAGCAGAAGAAATAATTCCTGGACCTGTGTTTTTCCAGCTGGTTTACAGAGCTGCAGGCAACGAGCTGAAGACAAAATACACTTCCATCCTTGATACACCTGACTTCATAAGAGCCAAGACAGGACAAAAAATACAGAGCCAGGTGAAAAATTTGTGCTGATATAAAACTCAGTCAGGGGATCCTCCTTAACATATTGTTAAAGTGGAGTAAAAACTTCCCAGGCCATTTCAAAGCAATGAAATTTGTCTATGCATTGTGAATTTTCAGCTATTTTTCAGAGACATAAAGAACAGTTTAGTTGAAGTGTATATTGTTTTGATTATTTTCTCCTTGCTGCAGTACTTGTACGTGGAACTTGCCACAAAAGAGAGACCCCACCACCATGCTGATGGTCAGACTCAAGCCTTTACCCATGCCAGGAACGTCAAGGACATGATCAGTGAGGTAAAGTCTTGTTTTCCTAATTTGCTACCACTATGCTGAACTCTAGAAGTTTTATTTCAAATTTTGGTGGTAATTTCATGGCTCAAATCTGTTTAGCCTTCTTTTTATTTTTTTTTTTTTTTCTCTCTCTTATACTTAAGTTCCACCTTTCCTTCCCCTTAAGTCCTGGTAAAATAAAACATTCTGAAAATATGTTTTAGTATTTTGCAAGATAAGCTTTTTTTGCAAGATTGACACCTTCTAAAATTGCAATTATAACTCTTCCCTTTTGCTGTCTCTCTTAGAAAAAGTATAAAACCCAGTACGAGAAGATGAAGGACAAGTACACCCCTGTCCCTGACACCCCAGTCCTGATCAGAGCCAAGAGAGCCTACCTGAATGCCAGTGATGTGAGTACTCCAGGAACCTCCCACTGCTGCTTTTCCTTGGATTCTTTGTGAAAATAACAGGAAAAAGAATCAATGGACAATGAACATGCAAAGCATAAAATATCTCGCTGTGGGTCATAAACATTTGCATGTCCATTTCCATTTGATGTCAGGGGCATTGTTAAGTTTTGATTTGATCCCACTGAAATGCTTTTTTTTTTCAATTATTATAATTCATTTTCATTTCCCATTGCACTGAAGTGTGCTCTTACAACAAAGTGAAAACAGATTTAAAGTAATTTGCTTTTACATCAAGTCTCCAAATAGAGCAGCCTGGAGTGAAATGATTGATGCTGGGGCCAGGATAGAATAACTTTTATCAGCATTTTCATCTCAGTTTTGTGTTAGAAGCAAACTGTCCTGTCACTGAGAATGTGTTCATTTTTTAATTCAGAAGTAGATTAGAGAGAAAAATTACCTGAGCTGCTGCACGGGAGGTTGTTAAGGTGAAATTGGATTTTTTCTTCAAGCATGGAATGGTTGTTTGTGATGTAAGGCAATGTAAAAGTGTTCATTTATGAGAGCTTTTCCATGTATTTCAGAACCAGCAGGATATGAAAGGACATGTGCAGAGCTGGTGTTTTGTTGTAGGGTTATTTAGTCTTCATGACTAATTTAATGATTTAAAACTCACTGCTCTAAGAGTGATTTTTAAATACTGCAGAGGAGCATCCCAGCTCTTCTGCACATGGGAATTTTTCCTCTGAAAAAGTCTTTCTCCCCAGACCGGGATAATCTTCCTGCTTGCTTCTAGATGAGGACAGGGAAGAAGGGATAAGTAGTTTTTTATGTCCTGTGATACAGGGATGTTTTTTCCTCAGTCTGAATGTGAATTGGGTGAAATTCTCTCTAACTTTCACCACAAATCCCAGTCAAATTACAACTGATTGTAGGCAATTGCAGCCTCTTAAAATTCCTCAGGGATTACACTGGGATGTCAGCCAGCAACACATCCCTGGATATGATTCCTGAGAGGTGGGAAATTTAACTGGAGCAGTTCCTGGCACATTAATCCCTCCTTTTGTGTGTGTTTTTTCTTCCCAGCTGCGCTACAAAGAAACCTTTGAGAACACCAAGGGCAAGTACCACACAGTGAAGGATGCTCTGGACATTGTCTATCACAGGAAGGTCACTGATGACATCAGCAGTGTATGTACAGCATTTGCATTCCTAATTAGTGTTTGTCACTTAAGAACCTAGAACGGGCCATTTCTGCTTTTGTTCCATTTAAATGTGTCAATTAATTAGCAAAATACCAGCATTATTAGTATTGATTTCTTCCCTTCTCTGGAATATTGATTGCTGTTGATGTTACAAATGAATCTCATTTCCACTCCTTTAGTTCTGCTCTTCTGGGAAAAAAGTGGAACTTTTGTGTGGTCTGGAGTGTTCTCTTCAATTGTTTTAGCTAATTCTTCCATTTTCTCCCTAGGTCAAATATAAGGAGAATTACATGAGCCAGCTGGGAATCTGGAGATCCATCCCAGACCGTCCCGAGCACTTCCATCACCGCCTGGTCACGGACGCCATCAGCGATGTGAGTTCAGACAGCTCCTGCACGGGCCAGGCTGAAGGCTGGGTTTCCAAAATGAAACCCAAACCTTCTTCCTCACCAAAGGGAAAGCAGATGAAATACTGGATATACAATAACCCCTTAACTGTACAAGGTTGTTTTTAATTCGCACAGGAACCCCAACAGCTAATGACAGATTATGTGTGTGAATAATCCGAGTTCATCACAAACATACGAGAAACTAATTTATTTTATAATGGAATAATAATAATGGATGTAACTCTGTTTGCCACACCTTGTGTCGAGGTGCTATTTCAGCACTGATTATCTGCTTAAAACTGAATCTTTTTACTTCTTTTCTAAAGGTTAAATACAAGGAAGACCTGGCATGGCTCAAAGGCACTGGCTGTTATGTGTGGGATACTCCAAGTTTTGTCCTGGCAGAGAAGAATAAAGTGCTCTACAGTGGGGTGAGTACAACACTCTGAATTGTTGCTGAATGTCTTTTTGACATTTACTGTACATTTACAGCGATTTGTTGTTTGTAGAAAAGTTAAACACACAAATACAATAATTCCACCATGGTTTTGCTGCAGGTTCTGTCTAAAATCATGTTTTCATTGCCTTCCCCTGCTTTGGATTAACACTGGAACGGGTTTTGTGTGTTTGGTTTTCTTTTGCTCCAGTGTAAGTACAAGGAGATGTTTGAGAAGACCAAGTCCAAGTTCAAATACGTGGCTGACTCTCCAATTAATGAGCATTTTAAATATGCAACTCAGCTGCTGGACGCGGTAAGTAAAGATTTCTGTAGTCTTGGGCTGAAGAAGTAAATCTGTGAGTAAATACAGAGTTGAAGGTTGTCCTTGTATTCAGGCCTAAATGTGCTTAAAGATCAGACTAGAATCATGAAAGACGAGGCTGTTGTTTTTCTGAGTGTTAAGACAGAACAGGTTTGCAGAAAGTGAAAGAAAGTGAAATTCCTACCCCTGTTCCATTAATTTTTCACGGTAAAGGAACTTTCCCTTTGCTGACTGGTAAATAAATGCTAACTCAGATAATGCTGCTGGTGCAGTAACACTGAGTGTTGGTTTCCCTCTGAAAAAGGTGTAGAGAGAATTACAGTTGCTTTCCTAAAACAATGATAAAATCTTTATTGGTGTTACAGTGTTATGTCTGAAGTTGCCATAGCTCATTTAATTTCAGTAATTTTACCTTAAATTGTTCCACTCTACCACGCACTTTTTTCCTATTTTCCTCCTTTAATGATAAAGAAATTATTAGTAGTGAAGGGGGTTAATGAACACCCCTGGGCTTAAAATTCAAATCATCACTGGAGTTTGTAGGATTAGTGCTCTACACCCCGGGACAAATTCCATGGAAAACACCATGTTCTGGCTGATTCCCATCAGCTTAGGGTTGGAATAGCACCCCAAATTCTGATGTTTTCATTAAAGAAGCAGATATTTAGATTTATTTCTTGGTATTTCATTCTATTTCACCGGCCATTATGTTTTATCATTACCTGTCCGTAAGTTTATTCCTGTATTACTTGTTCTAGGTAAGAAAAGCTCTTTCACAACAAATACCAGAATTTTATGGAAGATTGTTCAGTAGAGAAAATAAGGAAAAAATTAATATTAGAAACATAAATGGGTAAAATTTTAGCAATGGGAGCCCCATAAATTGAAATGAACTTGCCTAAATATCTTTTGTTATATAAGTGATGTTTTTTTAATAGCATCTCATTGTGTTCTCTTTGGACTCAACTCAGGAATCTGCAATGCAGAGTTGCTTCTGCAGTTATTTTTCATGAAGAAATTCAGTCATAAAAATGCTTATTGAAGGGATGGAACATAGACAGCCTTAAACTGTAGGCCTTCCAGAAGCAATTTAGAAATGCATTTACCATTTGGAAATACTCTCTCTTATTTTATTTTATTTTNTCTTCTCTTTTGGACATGAACTTCAATCCCAGCCTGTAAAGAGGTTAAAGCAATGATTTCTCTGTATCTTAACTCTCTCTCGTTACACTGTATTATGCTATTCTGAGCAGAAATTGTATAAAGCTGCCTATGAGAAGCTCAAAGATAGGTACAGCGTTATTGTGGATGATCCCAGGAATCTCCTGGCCAAGTGGGGCAGCACCCTGAGCAGTCAGGTACTGTGGGAGCAGCTCCTGCACACCCAGCAGTGTCACAGCCCTGTGATATTGTCGTGTTTCTTCACTCGGTCACACGATCTCCATCCTGCCACCCAAAAAGGAGTTGTCACTTTTTGTGTGAGCTGGTCTGTTCATCTGTCCTGTATGTACTTCCATTATTGTGCATCAAAGGACATCAGAAATCCAATTCCTCTTGAAGCCACTGGAGAGGTTTTAAAAAAGTGCAGAATCAAGCATTTATTTTTTATTACCTCTCTTTTCAAATCTTCTTACTCATTTCTGGATAAAGCAAACAGGGATGTATTTGCCTTAATCTCTAATCTACTCTCATCTCCCCCCAAAAATTCATAATTTCCTTAACGTGAGAGCAGGCAAATTTTTTACTATGCACTCTTGCCAGTGCTGATTGCTCAGATGTAAATTGCATGCACATGAGGATGAATACATACAGTACCTTGCCTAAATCTCTCCACTCTCCAAGTGCCTGGGATCTAGAGCTGTGTCGTTGTTCATGTTGTTCATGGGTCTCTCTTGTCCTCGGTTGCCATTTGCATGGACAGAAAAGCTATAAATCCTTTGCCAAGATGCTCCTGCAGCACGGATGCAATGAAATTCTGAGGCCAGATATGCTGACAGCACTCTACAACACATACCTGTGGAGCCAGGTAATCTGCAGAGCTGCTGCTCTAGGACGCCCTAGACACCCACTTTAGCTGCTTGGACTTGTCATATTTACTGCTCCCTATATTTCCATGGATTTCAGACCCCAAAGCTTCCTCAATGTGCTTCATGCTGGCTGTGATAAAATAAAACAGAATATCTGAAACAGTATTTGCTGTCACTGGGACATCTCTCAGCTCAGGCTGAGCTTGTCCCCATTTTCTCCTTTCATTATAAAGAATTGTTACGTATTTCACATAATTACATAAAAAAGCAATTTCCCATACATTTCAGATATTGGATGTTAGCTCTTCCTGGTATTTCCCTAACCCAGTTCCCTTTCTGACACCATTTCTTGGCCTGACCAACTTTGATAACCCAAGTTCCTTAATTCAGGAAGAACATGATGGATCTGACAGGGAGATTACAGTGTTTATCTCCCACTCTGCCCAGAATGGTGTCAGACACAGAACAGCTATTTCTGCTCTGAAATCACAGCTGCTGGCAGTAACCTCACCCTTTGCAGTGGGAAAAATAATTCCTGAACATGAACTGGCATATAAATTATACACTGGAAATACAACAGTAGAAAACGATTCCATGAGAGGGAGAAGGGTGGAATTCTTTGTTATTGCCTGTGCTAATAGTGACATTCTTCAGTAATAAATTACTGAAGGTCTTTTAAACATTTTTGTTCGATTTTTCTGTGGATTTCCATTATTTCATTTAAAAAAACTCCTTGCAGGTAACTTTAAGTATATTTGAATTCAAAAAAGAAGTGTCCGACCTGCATGTCCACCCGAGTTCACTTCATGTTATCATTGATTATTTGTTCATCATCTTTCATATTTCGTCTGTCACAGTCCCATTTCAAATGCATGGTTTTGTTTTCTGATGAAGGGTAAAGCATGAAAATTCCTTTAAAAAAATATGTTCTAACCTTGTCCAGCTGCCTTTAGGCTGCCTGTGAGTCCCCATTCTTGGTGAACAGCCTGTGCTCCCTGAACTCTGTGAAAACAGCTTTAGAAACCTGAGTAGGGCAAGGTGATCTTTAAGAAAATCATTACCGGGCACAAATCCTACTGCCAAAGCCTTTAAAATATCCTGGCATTGTGGTATATTTGGTGGACATTTTATCTTCTGCTGTGTAAAATGATTCACATTTCTCTTCATTCTGATCACAGAATCATTAAGGTTGGAAAAGACCCCGAGATCGCCAAGTTCAACTTTTTACTGAATATTATGAATATTTGAAAATGAGATATTGCCCATTATGAAATTAAAAGTCACTGGTTTGCCAAGACTGTTTTTTTAGCTCAGTCCTGGAGATTTTAGCTTGAAATAACCATAAAATTAATCAGACAAACAGGCAGCCTTTGGGCAAGGAAGGGTTTTGCAATTCAGCTCACGGTGCATGTTCTGCTTTCTTTGGCTTTGTGGGAGGGTTTTGGAATTTTCTCCACGGATATAATCCCACCTCTGGAAGAGGTTTTGTCCTGGTCTGTGTGATTAACTCAGAGCCTTTCCCCATCTCTAGATTCAATATAAAAAGGACTATGAGAAGAAGAAGGGCAAATACACCACAGTTCTGGATACTCCAGAATATTTACGGACCACGAAGGTCAACAAACAGATCAGTGATGTAAGTGTGGGTCCTTCGGGGTGGCATCGTCACCCCAGGGAATTTCCAACTGACACCAAGGATTCCAAGAAATAATCCCACCTCCAATTTGCCCCTTCAGATTATTTACAAGCTGGAATACAACAAAGCCAAGCCCAGGGGCTACACCACCATCCAGGACACGCCGATGCTGCTGCACGTGCGCAAGGTCAAGGACAGGATCAGTGATGTGAGTGGATCCTCCTGTGGCATCAAAACCATGCAAAAGCAACTTTTTAACCTGATAGCCGAGGTTTTTAGCTCCTGTGTAGCACTGTTGGTGAAAACCATCATCTTGTTAGGCCATATTGGCCTGTAAAACGACATCTGCACTCAATGTGTTTTCAAAACCCACAGATTTTCAGGAAGGTTTTCCATAGAATGTTCTGGAACATTTCTTTTGTTGGAGCAAACCATCCCTCACTAGTACTAAAAGCCATTAGCTGGAAATGATCTCTAAATCATGAATTTGGAGAGGTTTTTTCTGGGTTTTCTTCCTCCAGTGGCTTTTTTTTTTTTTTTTGAGGCTTGATTAAAATTTATTGCATTACTGTGTTTATTGATTTCTTCTGTGGATACTGTGAATATGTAAGGTAAATATTCTGATCTAAAATGAATATGTTTTGATTATAGGGCAATAGAAGACTAAAAAGGAGAGAGAGAGGAAGATGGAGTGGGTAGAATAATATAGAATTTAGGAGTCCTGCTCCTAATTCCTTCTCCTACCCTTGCTCTCTGTCCTTTGTATGGCTGTTCCTTAGGTATCCATAAATAAAATGAGGATACTAACACTTCCAAAACTCAGTGTAGTACTATCAGATTTAGTAGCCTAAATGTAATTCAGATGCTCCATGAATTTCTACATAAATAATAAATCCAGGAGGAAAAAAATAGCCTTTTAATCCAGATACTAAAGTGGAGCATTGAGAGACAGAGATGTGAATCGAAGGACATTTTTAAAGTTCCAAACTGAGTGCTGAGATTCTTTGAAGGAGTTTTCAGACAGCATTAATGTAACTATCAGAAAATAAGTTTCTTTAAAAGATTCCTTTTGACTGCAAAAAACCAGAAAGAGGAAGAATTGCTGCTCATGAACAGATCTCATAAAATCTTAGTCTGTGCCTCGTGGTGAGTTAAACTGCCACATTTTCTATTTAAAGAGAAGTGCTGCTGGAGAGGACCCTCCTTCAGGTGCTTGATACCAAGTTGTACTGATAGAATTTATTTTTCATGAAATCTCAGGATTATTTAGGTTGGAAAAGCCCCCCAAGACCATCAAATCCAACCTGTGCCCCATCCCCACCTTATCACCAGCCCAGAGCACTGAGTGCCACCTCCACTCATCTTCTCCCATTAAGATTTTATCTTGACAGGAGCAATTTTAATTGAGTTTTTCATATTCTGATGATTTTCTTGTGGATGCTGATATTATCTTTGTAAACATTTTTACACCTTTGTCTTTCTTTAGCTGAAATACAAAGAAATGTATGAGAGGAGTAAATCTCGCTGCAACGTCGTGGCAGATTCAGTCCATATTAAAACTCCCAGACACGCCTACAAACTGAACAGCAACGTGAGTTTTGTCCTGTTCCTCTTTTCATTTTGTTCTGGAGAGTGTTGGGAACTGGCAGTGGAAGCCACAAGAAATTACATCCAATTCCACTGAATTTTTTGGACATCGCTTCTGATCTTTATGCTGCTGGAAGAAAATGTATTTTCATTGATTTCATACCGAAGTGCTCCCTCTGGCAAGTTGTCCTTGAGGTCCTTGGGTGTCACACATCCTGTTCTCCTCGCTGTCCTGTTTCCCTGGCAGAGACACAGCTGTCCCAGGAATTCCCTCTGGGGATGTTTTTGTGGGCAAAGCAAGAGCTTTATGGGAGGCTTTCCTGTATTTTCTGTTATTGGTGCCCAGTACCCATTTCAGCAGGAAGGATTTGAAAGTTCTCCCCTTCTCCACAGTGAGGACAGCATTTCAGACCTTCCTGTTCCTTTTTCCACCCAGCAGTGGAAAAACTGGAGTGGATGGGCTGTGAAGGGGCCAGAGGAAAGCCCCGGTCTGATGGAAATGCATTTTCTTACCTCTTCTCACAGACCAGAAGAGAATTGGCATTTGCATGTCAAGTGTAAAGTACTCAGCTTCCAATGAGCCCTCTTTTTGTGTTTTTCCCTGAAAACAGCTGGATTATAAGAAGAAATACGAAGCAGCCAAGGCCCACTGGCACCTGATCGCTGACAGACCTGACTTTGTCCAAGCAGCCAAGTCCTCTCTGCAGCAGAGCGATGTAAGAAAATCAGAATACACCGAATTTTCCCCTTTCTCATCTCCCCTGTTCAGAATCTGTAAAAAATTGGACAAGATCTGAGACTCTCTTGTTTTGTCTTTTCTTTGTTCTTCCTGCAGTACGAATACAAACTGGACAGGGAATTCCTCAAGGGATGCAAAATCTCTGTCACAGATGATAAAAACACAGTGTTGGCCCTAAATAATGCCATCCTGGCCAGTGATGTAAGTACTGAACTCACTTTCCCTCTCTCAAGTTCTCTGCTACCACTTTACTCCTTACATAACCATTCTCTTGGAAATATAATTGGATTGACAATGAATCTTTGAACAGTTGTTCCCAGTCTCGCTTCATTATTGGAATTGATTTATTTAATTAACAAATTGACTGAATAAATTTGATCTTGTAAGTGCGGCTGGCCCAGTTCATGGATTAAATGGATATTTAAAGTTCACGTTGCCTGAATTCCCCTAGACCTTACACCCAGGTACATCTCTGCATTCCTGTTACTGAAATGGAAATACCTGGAGAAAACAACCAAAAAAAGCTGCAGGTATAAACTGGGAATAGCACAAAATACCTTTAATGATAGCACAAAAAATCTTCAATAATAACACAAAGTATCTTTAATAATTAATTTCATAATTTAATAATAATAGCAATATGTTAATATTCAAAATATTAACAAAAGTCCAAGTGAAAGCGACTGGAATGTACAGACTAGGCTGAATTTGTTTTATAAAACATTAAAATCTGGGATTTTCTGCAAAAATTGGCACTAAGAAGCAAACACGATTTTAATAATTACCTTTTAATCTTCCAGAAGACAAAATGCACATTATTTAAACAGAGATCTTTCCTTCCTGCCAGATAAAATACAAAGAGAAGCACAACAAAGCCCGAGGGACCTACCACGTTGTTCCAGACACCCCTCAGATCCTGCTGGCCAAGAATGTCAGCTCCCTGGTGTCCGAGGTAAAACACCAGCACTTATTTCTCCATTTTAATTTCCTTTCATCCTGAACTCCTGCCTTTGACCTGCTTTCACCCTGTGCTTGCAGAACAAGTACAAAGAGCAGAGCAAGAAGCAGCTTCCCCACGGCTCTTTCACGACCCTGCCCGAGACAAGGGACACTGTCCACGTGAAGGAGGTGACCAAGAATGTCAGTGAGGTGAGTTCAGACCCAGCTCATCATCTCCAAAGAGGAGCTTTTGCCTTCTTAACCCCAGAAGCTGCAGCCCACACATTTTGGGGGGAAGGGGACTCCTCTTTATCCAGCTGCAGCAGTTTCAAGGAGCTTTTTGCCGAATTTCAGCAGCGTTTCCCTCCACATGATGCTAAAAACTCACACATGGCTCTTTCTGCTCTTGACAGACAAACTACAAAAAGAAGTTCGTGAAGGAGAAAGGCAAATCCAATTATTCTGTCATGCTGGAGCCTCCTGAAGTGAAACATGCCATGGAAGTTGCTAAAAACCAGAGCACAGTAAGTTTTCCTGCTGTTAATCAAGTCGGTCATGTAAGCAAATACAGCTGGAAAAACCCAACTTCATGGATTTCTGAATGTCCTTCCAGCCTCCGTGTTCAGGTGTATTTTGGAAGATAAAGGTAAAAAGATTTGCAAATATAAAATTGCACCGAAATAAAGGATTTGTACTTAAATGCCATGGTAGGATTTCAAGTCATCTGGTGCAAATCACAGCTGATAATTCTTTTCATCCCTTCAGACACAGCCAAAATTTCCCATATTTATTTCTTTATTTACAGACAGCTTTGAAAACCAGATTCCCTGATCCATTCCTTGTGAATTTGTTTCCAAAACAAGCCCATGAACTCTCTCAGCAACATCGCTGTGTCCTTTACTGATAGATT
>VZTX01027588.1:0-45572 GCA_013400915.1 Pardalotus punctatus
TGCCCCATCCCATCCCCTCCTGCTCGATCCCATCCCCTCCTGCTCTATCTCATCCCCTCCTGCTCTCTCCATCNCTGCTCTACCTCATCCCCTCCTGCTCTATCCATCCCCTCCTGCCCCATCCCATCCCCTCCTGCTCTACCTCATCCCCTCCTCTCTTATCCCATCCCCTCCTGCTCTATCCCATCCCCTCCTGCCCCATCCCATCCCCTCCTGCCTCCCCAGCACAACCCCAGCAGAGCTGGCTCCCAGCCCACAGAGCACTTACTCAGCCAATTCAATTAACGTTATCGTGGAGTCACAACACGGAATGAATGGCACGGCCAAGTTACTCTTCATTATCAGGGCATTTCTCTTCGGAGCAGCGAGCAGAGTCTGATGCACAGGCGGCGGGGAGAGGATAAGGAAAGCTGAAACAGCCTGGATAAGTCAGGCACTCCGCTCCCACTTCCAGAATTGAGCCTGGGAATAGAATTGTCACCCTGGCTTTAATTTGCACGCCAGACTTTTCCCTGGGAAGCAGTGAGTCTGAAGTGAAGAGCTGAACAAACCCCAGAAATACCACAGCACTTCAGATTTTATATTTTCGATTTTTAAGTTAACCAGAATGACATCAGTACTCTGGAAGCTTTTTTATGGCACGTGCATTCTTATTTTGAAAGAATCAAGCAAATTCACTCAGCTCCAGCTCACGTCTTTTCCCACATTTTGTTAAGTGTTTGGCAGCACTTAAAATGATAAAAATGCTGCGGTACATATTCCTGTATTGTAGTTATCCAGCACAGGAACAGCAGGGAATTCTCAGAGTTTCAGAAATGCTATATCTTGCTGTTTTCATTCCACCAGCACTGCTTTCCAAAAACCTAGTCATCACCAAGTTAATGCCCCAAACCAGAAACATCCTAAGAAAAAGGTGACACAAGAAGGTTGAAATTCCACACCCATATCTCCCTGGATTTTGGACCCTGCATCTGAGATGCCCTGAAGCTTCACGTTGCATTTACGGTGTCCAGCTAACCACAAATCATGACCACAATGTTAAGAGTTGTTCTGCCATGGCTGAGGCTTGCTCTGGCAGAGAGCTGTAGATAAGCCATGAAATGCTGACAGGGAAAGGGGATGGAACTGAAATTCCATTCCTGGACTGTTAGGGGTTGGGAATAAAACCCAATGGTTTTATTTTAAACAATGGAAGGTCCATCAGCATAGGGAACGGAGCTTGGCAGATCTCAAGTGCTTATCACAGACGTAAAAAGAATACAAGATTTTGTGTTGACTCTGAATTCAGAGTTTTTTCCCCCAGACCTTTAAACACTCCTAGTTAAACAACTAACTTTACTATTTTCCACGCAATATAATTACAGCTTCATAGCTGTCATTTCTCACATGTGGTTTCCACTGTACTGTTTTGTTTACAAAGGACCATTTGATCCAGCTCTCTGATCAAACCCAGTGTGTGGCAAGTTAAAAGCCATGAGTGCTTAGCTTGACTTCTTCCTCACTCTACAGAACAGAGCTCAGGATTTGCCTGGTCTAAATAAAGTGACTAGAGTGGTCTGATTTTAGGACTCCAGCTTATTTAGCTGGCAGAAATACTGATTTTTTGCTGATGCTGTTTTCCAGAAAAAAGGCTTAGCTGACTGCTGAGCACTGCAGAGATGCTTGTGATAAGTCTAAACAAGTTAATCACTGGGAGTGTAGTAATTGCAATAGCACAGCACTAAACATGGGTTAATATACCCTGCTAGGACTCCAGGATAAATCTGCCTGCAAGGAACTCCAGGGCACCCCAGCTGTCCTTCCTCAAATAATCAGGTCAACTCTGCTGTGTGCTGCAGCACAGGAACACCTGGAATCTGAGAAAAACAAAAATATTTAAGAAGGGAGATGTTCAGAATTAACTGGGAAGTTAACTGAAGTAGAAAACCTCCATGAAAATTAGTTCTTCTCTGTAGTTTCTGAAGCTTCTGATGGCTTTTCTTACAATTACAGATCAAAAGGACCTTGGAAACCTGGGACAGTATTTTTGGGTTTGTGAACTGCAGTCCATGCATGGAGAGTAAATTAAGGAGCTGTACTCCACTCTCAGGTACTCCAAGACAGACAGGAACACAAAAAGGAGGAATATCCAGGGTCGTGGCCCTTCAGGACTGACTTCTGTGTCAGTCTAGATCCAGATTACCCTACAGATTTTATGACAGATAGGGAAAGCTTGTTTGTGAGCTCCTTCAGCATCTCTCTGATTTGAGCTCTGGGGCATTACTGCTGTATTAATCGTCTCTCAAATTACAGTAATTGGAACAGACAAAACTCATTGGGTTTCATCTTCATCTCAGCTCAGGATTTCTTCTGTGTTGAGACGATTTTCCAACAGAGGGGCTTTCAGCACTTTCCTGCAAGGCTGCTTGACAGAGCAACACATCCACTGTCAGGAAATCCTCTGGTATTCAACTTGAAGTTCCCTTTTGCATCCTCTTTCCTCTGCCAATTACCTTTCCAGAGCGCACTAAGCAAATCCTTCACCATTTACATCTTTCAAATAATATGGCATAATTAACTCCAGGGGAACAGCTTTCACCAAACTACCTGTATTTATCTCTTTCAAATCTTGTGCTATTAATTTAACCCCTCCAGCCAGTCCCTGAGTTGTTTGGGTTGCTCTCCTGTGAGCTCCTGCCAATTTGTGAGCTTTTTTCTGGTGACTCAGATGCATAAAGCTCACAGCAATGCGGTAGGTGTGGTCTGTGCTGAGCCACAGGGATGGGTCTCCATGGTTAAAGTCCATTCTGAGCCATGAAGGATGACAGCACATTAAAATACTTTGGAAGTGGAAGCTAATTCCCACATGCCTCTCTGAGAGGGGAAGTAAGTGTCTGACCTGTTCTACACATTGGAAATAACAAAACATTTTACCTGTGGCCACAAAGGGAGAAACAGTGTGAAAACGGTGCCTGAAATGCAGCACTTCACCATTAGTCTTTGACTTTACCATTTCTGCTGGTCCATAAAAGAAACTGAAGGAGCTCCAGAGAACAAATTTTCAGAAAGACATGACTTTAATCCCAGTTTTCCTGTAATTCTGCTTCTGGCACTCTGGTCATGCATTATTGTATAGGCTCTGCTACTGAGTACCATTGTGCTTCCCAGAGCTCAGACACTGTTTTGATTCTTGACTTGCCTTCCTCATTCCCATCCATCTGAATCTGGAGTCTGAACCCACAACCCCTCCAGAGCCCAATCCACGTCAGCTTTGAAGCCAAATGTCAAAATACAGACCATCAAAGCACAAGCCCGAGAACACGTCACACCTCTGAAAAGCCACAAAGGCCTCTCCAAAACTACAAGTCAGAGGTGCAGATTTGTAAAGAGGGCTGACCATAAAGCAGTTCAGTGCAGGATCCTTCTGTTTGGGAGAAAAAAAATCTCTGTAACATTATGGAGTGTTGGCACCATTCAACTCGTGCTCCATACGTTTCGGCAGCGCTGTGCTGCTGCTGTTCTTGACAGACCGAGCCATGCCAAGTCCTCGGGGAGCGCTGCAAGGAAACTGCTGCATGCCTGGCTGGAGAAGGAGCAGCTGTAGCCTGAGACCAGAGACTAAAGAGAACATGTTTCAGCTTGATTTTTGGTTTTTAAAGCCATTTCTACACCTTCTATAAGCAGCTTGTTTCCTTTGTGCTCGCACTCGTGCTCTGAGAATGGCTCTTTTTTGTGCCTGTTTTTTTTGTTTGTTTTTTTTGGAGGTTTTTTTTTTTTTGTTTTTTTTTGGTTTTTTTTTTTTTTTTTTGTTTTGTATTTTTTGTACCATGACTACTTCTGTAATCTGTCTTCTTTCCAAAAAGTTTGGCAGGACTTTCTAAAAACAATACAAACATCACAGTCTGTCTCACCATGTAAGTGGCAGCTGCAGATGATCCTGGTTTCATATACCTTTGATCTACTAAATAGACAACCATATCTACGTGCTTGATAACTAATTTTATTCAAATTCAGGATCTGAATAACCTGCAGCAGTCCATAAAGCATGTGTGTGCACTTCACATCCCCTGCCTGTACTAATTTGGGAGCTCACACAAGACCTAAGGCTTCCAAAGCCAGCACTTCTCCATTTACACTCCCCCCCCAAAACTCTGAAGGTAGAGAGACACCAAAATACGGGACTCACACAGTGCTGACTTTGTTCTCTGAACAGTTTTGCACTGGCTGTGGAAAAAGCCTGGACCATCCTCCAGCACTATGCATAAAAAGCTGTAAGAAAATAGAAAAATAAATGGGAGGAGGTGCTTGAGAGATCCTAGAAGAAAATATCTCTGAAAATATCTCCCAGAAAGGCAGACTCTCCTGATGACACAGCATTTCCAAAAGCAAGACATTTGTAGAGACATGTAAATTAGAGCGGAGGGGATAAATGCTTCCAATTCCGTTTCATCCCAGGTAATCCAAACCCAAAAAGCGAAGAACTTTTGGGGGGAGATTTGATTTCTCCTGGAAGCTAACCTTTCCCTGGGGACTCCGTTTCACAAACGTGGATACAATACCTCTATTCATGAACCTCTCCCAGTTGTTTTTCTCGAGGAGGTGCATTCCCTGCTCAGCCCTTTCCTGCAATTCCCCCTCCTCTTCCCCGTGCTGTCTCGCCATGGTGTTCCTCCTGTTCTGTGATCCCCGCACTACAGATTTGATGGGCTTGGCGTAGAGAGCCGCTGGCTGCTTAGATGAAAACCATGCTGTCATTTCGAGGAAAAACATACAAAGCCACGGCGGAGCGTGACGGGAGAAAGCTCTTCCCAGTTTTGGAAGCAGCCCAGCCTGGTGTTTATGACTTGAACCAAAAAGAGGGGAAATGGCTGAGGTTTTGCTGGGATTTCTGCTCCACGCTTACAGAGGCAGGGCTCATCCCCCAGCTATGCTGGGGTGAGCATTTCACACACACTCTCATCCCTGCTTAATGGTTCCTGCATCCTTTCAAAGAACGCTCTCCACTCTGGCAAGTATGTGATTTATGGGAGCCCAGCAGAAAGGAATGGATGAGAGAGCTAATAAATGAATCGAACAAACCCACGAGGGGACAGGTTATGATCGGCTGCATCGGACTCACTTTTTGAAACAGCACTTCTACTACTTAGGTCTTTGTGCAATGGTTACACTGAGGTTTCAAAGAGCCAGGATCCCAGACAGATACTGAATTGTTTTAAAAACAGCAAAAAAAAAGGTAATTTTTCAATGTAGATCTGCCCCCACTGACATCCTTCAGCAGTGTTGTCTCCATCCGAATTAGCTGCCATTGATGCAAAAACTTCTCTGTGACAGCCTGTACAAAACTGGGGACAGAACAACTTTGGGAGCACTTCCCTCTCACACACACCTATGGCACCAGGCCATCCTAACAGGACACTGCTCTTGGAAAGTGTCCAGGGCTGTGAAATTCTAGTTGCTCAAATTTTGCCCTTGGAGTCACAATATCAGCCCGAACCTCTAAGCTGGTTTGTACCCTAATCGTGGCCTGGAGAGGATGGGATACCTGGAGACTCCAGCAGGAACAGCAGCCTTTGCCCCAAATCTGCCTTCCAACAACCATCTCTGATAAAAGCTTTGCTTCTCCATCAGCCCAAAGAAGCTCTACCAATACCAGGTTTGTGTCTCAGCAGTAAGAAAAATTCCAACACATGCATTTTCTCATCCTACTCTTTTTTTTATCTTGTAAACCTTTGTGGGTTTTTTCCCTACAGCTTATGATGAAGCAAATAATGGTTTTGCTGGTTTTGAAAAATCTTATCCTGCGTATTTTGCTTTTCTGTGATCCAAATCTTAGATGGATTTAATTCAGGTCTAACTTCATTTAAAAATTAAAGGTGGTTTCATCTGAGAGTGGTGATTTAAATATAGTTTAATTTATAAACTATTTTTGGACACTGAATGCATACAGTAGGGAATGGAAATAAGTCTAACTCTATCCATTTGCTTATTGAGGTATGCATAAAACAGGTTTACTATCAAATTGTTTCCACAACATGAAAAACGGGTTTGTTTTGATTGAAAGTTT
Organism: Pardalotus punctatus; assembly: GCA_013400915.1. Taxonomy (NCBI): domain Eukaryota; kingdom Metazoa; phylum Chordata; class Aves; order Passeriformes; family Pardalotidae; genus Pardalotus; species Pardalotus punctatus. The sequence goes on from VZTX01027588.1 coordinate 6,044, forward strand.
CTTCAGCTGTTACATTAAATGCAGACAAATTTAAAATTTTATTTCATATTGACACTAAAATCTGTGCTTTTTAAGTCTAAAATGGAAATGTTTGAAACTTTCCAAATTTTAATCCTACTTATTATTATTAGGCCAATGCTCTGAATTTGATGAATACCCATTTTGAGCTAAAATGAAATTGCACTTTTGGGGAATGAGCTATTTGATTAATACTGCCTAGTGATCCCTCAGTATTTATTTCTTCCCCTCTGCCAAAGAGGCACCAGAGGGAATGAAGAGATTTAGCTGAGAATTAGTTTACAATAATTATTCTACATCTTTCAGACTCTTTCTACATACATGGGAACAATTACTGTAGGAATAGAAGACGTTTTGTGTGTACAATTTGAGAATGTGGATAATGCCTATAGACCTAAATTCATGAAATTGGTGTTTTTTTATTAGTACTACTAAGAGAAATGCTCTCTTTGAGTGATGCCTCATGTTCATCATCCCTAAATACTTCTCAAGACTCACCTTTTCACTGCCCAAACACTAAAGTTGTTTTTACTTCAACCAGTCTTGTGAGAGTCAGCATTTTGCTATCAATCAGATTTACTGTTTGCTATCAGCACTGAAATGACAAAACCTGCTTCTTTTCTTGACTAATGTAATTGATTAAAGCCTGCTCTGCACTTTATGCCATGCGGAAAAATAAGTGGCAAAGAGTATTCTTCCCCCTTCTCTCCCCACAAAGCCTGACATTTCATTCCATCCAAGCCTTTTATTGGTTCTCACATCTGGGTTATATAAATTTCAAGCACAGTTTTCAATATCTGAGTTGCTTAAGGTTACCATATTTGACAAATCCTATTCGCCAGGCTGTCAAATGAAATTAACAGGGGCAATGGAGGGGGAACAAAAGAATAAAGAGGCTGAGTTGGATTCCCTTGTGTTGGGAAAGTGAGACAAAATTAACCCCTCTGAAGGGGAAGCACCAGCCTTGACAGGCAAAGCTGCCAGAGTGGTAACAGACAACGTGGAAAAAAAAATAAAAATCCAGGAATTCTGTCGGCTGCCATCCCAGGGATCAAGTGACCTTTTTGTTGTGCCATCAACTCAAGTTTTCCAGCAAACACACCAGGTAGGATCCATCTCCAATTCAGCTGTAAACTCACCGGCAGGCCCCATGGTTTTTTTTAGCATCCCAAGGGATGTTCTTCACATCACTCCTTTAAAGATTATTCCTCTGTAGCTGCCCATACAGAATCTTTTTAATTTGTGCTCCAGCGTGGGTTTTAGGGGGACACTTCAGCAGCCAAATGCTGCGGGGGGCACTTACCAACAGCCAAAAAAAAAAAGGCACACAAAGCCCAGAAAATCAGTAAGGATAGAAGGAAAAGTCAGGGCAGCGCTCTGCTTAACTCCTAACACATGCTTAAATTCTGTATAGTGCCACTTAGACTTAACAGGTGAGCCTGACTCATAACAGCAATCCTGCCTGGGACTTTCATCTGCCTTTATCCACTAGGAAAAAATCTTGGATCACAGGCTGTGTCAAGATGGCACTTGAAGGTCTCTGCAGGGAGCAAGAGGGAGAATTCTTTCCTCAGAATTACATGAGGGCTCTGCAATCACCACTGCATTTCTGAGATAACTTGAGTAGTCCCATCCCAGAGCTGAAACCCGGAGGTCTCACCTTCACTCTTCCCATTTTTGTCCCTGCTGATTTCCTGCATCCCTCTCAGGTATGGAGGGACAGGCTCCACACACTCTTCTTCATTCACAGCTATTACGGCATTTCTTCCCACTCTCTGCAAGTAATCTTGGGGCAAGCAACTGTTTAACTAATTCTTCTTAAGCTCTACATAAATCAGTATTAACCTGGAGTAACATCCTTGTATCTTAAATATCTTTGCATCCACGGCACACCTTACACAGACCTCCTATGGAGCAGCCCAATTACACCGAGCAGGACTGACATTTTTAGGAAATGAAGAAAACCACATGGCTTCAGTATCACCATTTTTGCCACTGCCATACTGCAGGGCAGTGATGATCACTCCTTCCAGCTTCCAGTCTGGAATGTGCTTTTCCTTATCTCAGCTATCAGCTGACAGGAAACATGAATGTGATCATCTAAATGTACGCACTGGTACATTTAATTTTTTCAAACCCACCACTTTATGGCAAAACCAAGGGACTGACAGGCAGTAAAAGAGCAGAGAAAACACATCAGCAGTGATGCTGTTCTGAGGCACAGTAAAACAAGACACATCTGCCATGAGGTAAGGGATCACAAGTGTAAACCTTTTTTGCATGTATGCACATATAGATAATATATATTTGACACTCATCATGACGTCAGCTTGGTACCAAGGCTGTCTGGAAGTCCTGAGAAGAACTGGCAGCTCTCCCCACGATCAAAACCACCTCTCAGCTGAGCTCAGTTAATGCCACAGCCACTCCTTGGGGATTTTTTTAGCTTTAGATTAGTGACACGAACTGCTGAATCACATTTCCTGTCCTCTCAACTCATCAAGTTGCTGCTTTCACCAATTATCTATCACACTCCCACTGCCCCCAGAGTTGTGTATTCCCCCCAGTCATCTGAAACCTCCAAACCAATACTCATGAAATCGCTGCAGACACCTGTTTTCTCCCTAAAAAGATGACAAGGTTCAGACAGCACATTCCTGGACCTGTGGTTCAAAACTGAGCAGGGCAGCCGTGGGTGAAATCCAAGGCACAACCTCATCACAGTGCATGGCAGCTCCCAGAAGTTGTTCTGTAACACACATTTACCAAGGGCTTTTTGGAAGAGACAAAAAACAAAACAAAGCTGCAATTCTCAGTATTTACAATTATGTGAAAAGGTAGAAAGAAGTCAGTGAAGAAAGATGCCTGAAGGAAGGAGAACAGAACCTGCACAAGTCTTAACAGAAAGAGGATTTAGGGCAGGTCACTGAGGTCTGTTCAGTGGAAGAGTACTCACTGCAAAAATTAAATGGGTTTGGAGCTGTGCTGAGGGAATCCAGAGGAAGGCTCTCAACTCTGCAAAAAGTGAGGCTGAAATGGAGGAGGAAGAGAGAAGGACAAGGAGAACCTCAGAAACACAACAGGCACAACTGGAAAGGATTAGGAGGGAGCTCCTGTGTCAAAAAGAGGTTTTTGGACAGCGTGTCATTGGTGATTCCTCAGATGCCAAGCTCAGATGAGCACAGGCAACATTCTGAGGTCAAGGTATCACATCAGATGTCCTTTCCCAACGCCAATCTCCTTAAAAAGGGACTTCAAAAAGAGGCAAGACCCTGTTTATTTCCTTATCAGAGGTTTCTGAAGTAGTTTCTTATCTCTGTGGGAGGGAGTGGCTCTCCACCAATGCCTGCTCCCACTGATATAATTCTTCAGATGCCACAGTTTGAGTACCTGGCTGTCAAGTTCTGCCTTACACCTGCCTGAACACCCTGCTCTGAACCTTTTCTGATCGGCTTTTGCGTGGAGAAACTCCACAACCTTACAGAAACTGCTCCAAACCTTACAGAAACTGCTGCAAACCTTACAGAAACTGCTCCAAACCTTACAGAAACTGCTGCAAACCTTACAGAAACTGCTGCAAACCTTACAGAAACTGCTCCAAACCTTACAGAAACTGCTGCAAACCTTACAGAAACTGCTCCAAGCCTTACAGAAACTGCTGCAAACCTTACAGAAACTGCTGCAAACCTTACAGAAACTGCTCCAAACCTTACAGAAACTGCTCCAAACCTTACAGACCTGCCTGACAGAGCTAAGGACGCAAGAAAGCAGCAGGGAAGTTGTTCAGCATTTTTTTTCTGTAAAGGATTAATTCTATCTAAGAATCTGAGGCAGGAACAGAAACCCTTCAAGCATCCCCAGCTGATGGATCGCTGTCTGGGATGGTTGAGGCTGTAAAAAGTCAGGGAACGAGGCAGATCACTCAAGCCAGACAGAACCAGAAGTTCCTCCCATGCTCTGGACAGATGGATAATATTACACAAGGCTTCTTGGGAACATTAAAGCCCGATATAATGTTCATTTATCTGCCCAGATCTGCAGTTCTTTGGGGGCGTTATGTTCTCTTGGCAAAAGAGAATCTCCATCTCCACTACACCCAGAAGAACATAAAACAAGAACAGCAGCACACGGCAAGATTCATACTTGTTTAGAAGGGAAGATTAAAAAAATTAGATGGTTTAATGGACTGTTTATTCTAGGACAGTTATTTTTTTCATTAAAATCAATTTTATCACAGATCCCTCACAGAGAAAATCTAAACAACTTGAAAGAGCAAAGGCATAGGAAGCAATATGAATATTCAACAAGGGACTGAACACCACAAGAGAATTATAACTTTTGGAACTTTAGAATGACAAAAATCCCAACTGCTGGTGCTGGAAATTATTACACTTAAATTTGGGAACTGCTGAGGGGAAAAAAACCCACAACATCCCAAACCAAGAGCAACCTGCAGTCCTACCCCTGAGCATCAATATAAAAATATAAAAAAAAAAAACAAAAAAAAAAAAACCCACGTGGCAGGGCCACATGTTGTCACAGCTACTCCTGCATGTTCTCTTCCACACAATTTTTGGTTCTACTGTCACAGGATCAAAGAGAGAATGCAAGATTCCTTCTTGGGTGGCTCCCAATCCCAACTGCTGCACATATGGCAAAGTACAGCAAATAAAAACCTGATCCCATCACCCTCGCTTTGGAATCAAAAGGTTTTTTTCCAAATCTGCTTTTTGTGGTTTGCTCCTGTCTGAAGGGAAAACCAGGAAAATGCACATCCTGCAGAAAAAAAAATAAAAAAATTAAACCCTATTGGAGAGGGACTGAACCAGGAGAAGGAAGGTCAAAAATCCAAGGGAACAATAGGAAATATTCCTGCTTTTGAAATGATCCACACACCAGCTCTTTATCCTACAATGCACAGATGTCATGGAAGCTAAGTGCAACACCATCAGGCATTCCACATTTCTCCTGCACATTTATTATTTAGACATCATTTCTCTTTTACGGCTTCCCCGGAAGGTCAAGACAAATTTTCTCTCATCACATCCAAGGCCCAGGTTGGTAATGAAACACCTACCCAGCAAAAGAATTGCTGCATTATAGGCTGCAATGTTCCATTGAAAAAAAGGAGGACATGAAATAGTTCTATCCTTCAGGGAGCAGGGCTTCCACTCACAACACCAAGAGCTTTCACATTTCTCTCATTTTTTTCCTTCCTGTTCTGTAGTATCGTGAATTTCTGGCCAGAGGTTACGCTGAAAGAGACCAAAACAACTTTTCCACTTTCTATCCTTTTCACTGATCAGACACGCAAAACTGAAAATTAAGAAATCTAGTAATGGTAAGGAAAAAGACACATTAAGGAAAACTAAGAGCAATACTAAGATTTTCTGAATGTAAAACTCAGGACTAATAAACAATACCTCCAACAAAGAACCAAGCAGAATGATCCATCTGAATTCCCTGCTCCCTTCCCAGTGTCAAAGCACAGCTTTTGCTCTTGCTTCCAGTGTTGTGACCCTAATTTCAATTTTCCTTACAACACCTGGAGTTTGGCCTTCAGAATTGCATTTGTTCCTTGTATATTAACAATGAACTATATTAACATGAAAAAGCAGCTTCAGAAAATGCACTTGTGAGCCATGAGAGGCTGGTTATTATTGTTATCCCTAACTGTGCACCCGAACAAAAGCAGGTAAAGCACACGGCCGTGAGATATTTTTTCCATCCTTTATACACCAAGCTGGGATCATACATTTTGATTTCCAGTCCAGTTGGCTCGTATTAGATAGCACAATTTTGACTTTTTTTTTTTTTTTTTTAACCACAATATATGTGTTTAGGACAGTTAGAATGAGTGCCTGGCAGAGGAAACAGTGAGGAGCTGAGGAGAACTGGGAAACTTTTTCCATGCAAACTCCTGTTTGTGGGACACCTCAACACAGGCACAGCTGCAGGACTGGGTTGTCCTGGCAATAAACAGGGAAAGGTTTAACAGAGACAGATGAAGAACCAGCTACAGAGCAGACCAAGCTCTTTCCAGCAGCTACTCTAACAAAGAATCTTGATCTGCAGTGCACAAAGCAAAGTGAATTTCTGTAACAGTCCCTAAAAATGTGCAAATATGGGCCAAAGTGTGGCTTCCCTCCTCCCAGGGATAAGAACTTCCAAGGGCAGCTGCATCAAGCTGGGTCTGCTCACAGGTCCAGGATATTGCTCTCCTAAAGGTAGAAAATTAATTTATTTATTCTACTTTCCACTGACATAGGGTGGGAGAGTGATACAGAGAGTATTTATAACAGTTCTATGTTTGTTACTACATCCTATTTACAGTATTTATTCCCACCATAAACTTGGTCCAAGAAATCACAATTTCCACTCATTTAAGGTTTGATTCTGCAGTACATATCCCACCAGGTTACCTGCAGGGACTACTTCCAGGAATAAAGGGTAATATTCTGCTTTATAAACACCTTGACTTCAACCCGAGTTACTCCTGATCTCTATCAGAGCGAATGGAAAGGGGACCAGGAGGAGATGGGATCTTGCATAAAGCTGCTAAGAGAAAAGAAGTGTGTCCGTCCACTCCTTCACATAGCACCCATCAGGAAGATGAGATTAGTGCACAGGAGATGAGGGGATAAATCAGTTGTTTTCGTGCTGGAAATTGCAGTTTCCTGCTGGTTAAGTCTGTCACCAACTCAAGAGTGAAGCGCTCACCCAGAACTCTGACCTGGGCTGCAGCTTCCTCCTGCTGCTGACTCAAAGAAAGGTGTTTAAAGACTTGTTCCACACCCTCTGATAAGGCTGCGGGGAAGTTTCATGTTTATCTCATCCTTCTCTAGGAAATACCCATGATGTAAGAGCTGCTCAGGAGTGCAGGTGATGCATTGGCAAGGGGTGAGTCAGTGGGACCAAGGACGGGGTATTTGCCTGTTAAATTCCACCCATTCCAGCGTTTCCACACACAGAGCTGTAATAACCAACAGGGCAGCTCACATCCAACAACACAGAAACCAGCATCCCACCTGGCGGTACCAAAGGATGCTTTAAAAAATCCAGATTATTCTGTACAACTAGGTGGAATCAGAATTTGATCACTTAGGTCACATTATGCTGGCTACCGTCAGAAAGTGAAATCGCGGTACCAAAGGATGCTTTAAAAAAATCCAGATTATTCTGTACAACTAGGTGGAATCAGAATTTAATCACTTAGGCCACATTATGCTGGCTACCGTCAGAAAGTGAAATCCCATTTTCTTTTTCCCTTAAGGAGCAGATTATTCTCACCCTCAGCCTTGCAGTTTTGTGTCTCAGAATCCAATCCAACGGACAAACTGCTTTTATAGTTTGGAAAGCCAGTTTTCCATGAAGTCAGCAAACTGATCCAACTTGCCCACAGTCAGAGCAAACACAAACAGAGGGAGCACAGGAGAACAGGATCTCATTTCACGAGGACTGAACCCGGTGTAACGCAAACCTGCACCCCGAATTGTCTCTGAGTGACTCACGGGATGCTGAAGGATCTCTGGACAACAACAAAAGTTGCTGTGCACGAGGCTGATTCCTCTTCTCCCACTTGAGAAAGCTAAATGGATATTAAGGATTTTGCTGGAACACTTCTGTATAAGTGGTGATGGAAGTTGGCACAAAGCTCTGGCTAAAAGGAGGAACAACAGATCCCCAAGCAGTTGAGATGTTCTCGATGAAACCATGTCCACATATGCTGTAAACCCATTAAAAGCAAGATTTACCAAATTATTAATGATTATTATCAGGGCTATGCAAGCTCTGAACAGTTTTCACTGTGAAGCAAAGGCTCCACAACAGTCAGGAGCTGCCACTCTGCTGCAAACTGGGGACATTCTCCAATTCTCAACACAACTCCCAGAATTTCAGTATTAAATGACCAGAAAAAAGGTTCCTTAGAACAACAACAAAAAAGGCAAACAAAACATCCATCTTTTTCTTCTTCACAGATAAGGACAATAACTTAAACACCCCAGGCTAAAAATAGCAGAAAACGAACCGAACCAAAACGAAGGTTTTTTGTTGCGCTCTGTTTTAAAAACCAGGCTCCTAACTTTTGAATAGCCAGGCTAGGATTTTGGAATATCCTAAGGTGCTAAAAGAATCAAGCCTTGATCCTGCAAATAAGAACTCTTTAGCATTCCAGGGCTATCATCAATATCAAAACAATATATAATGTATTTTCTGCTAGAAGGGTCCTCCCAAATTTAGTTGAATAAGGCTTTAGTAATTTACATTCAGTTCCTTATATTGGTGCTCTTTCCTTCTGTGGTTAATACCTTGAATATTAAAAGGATGCCAATTATAAGCCTTGAAACATTTATACCATCATCTATTAATGTCTTATTTTTCTATTATTAATTTTAGTATTTGAATCTTATGCCAGTTCTGAGGAGAAAAATTTGGAATTCAAGAACTCGCATCATAATTATCCTATTTCTGACAGGCAGGTCTTCACTTAACATTGCTCAGGAAACTCACCTGGTCAAACAGAACCTGCCTAGCTTGAGTTAGGGGTACTTTAAATTCAGGTTGGCCTCTTCAAAACTGTGCAAAAAGGTAAAACTGCTTAAGCTGAACTCCCTGAACAACACCAACACCAGCACACCCTGAACCAGGGCATTTCCAAGGGCAGAAGGAATCCCACATGGCAGCAGATGCTCATTGTTCACATGTATCATTCTGCTGCAGAATATTGAAGTTCTTTTTTCAACTCTGTTTCTAAAGATGAAAAGAACTGTTAAGATTAGAAACAACCCAGTCAATCTGACAAGACAGTCAGATTTGGGGTCTAATTCTAGAGGACAACATCCTTTAGCACACAGGCACGTTTTACACAGGCTTTTTAAATGGCTTTCACATTTATTTTTCCTCTACATCACTGACAACACAATACAAAACTGCCTGAACTTAAAATATGCATTTCATTTCCACTACAATGGATTTATCTTTCCAGCAGATGTTGTGTGGAATATCCAGGGATTGCAAGATGTATTGATCTGAAGTGATGACTAAAACGTGCACCAATAACCCCTTTCCTCAGCAAGACTGGCTTTTTGCAAATCTAGTTCCCATCATTTGTGGGGCAGCTTTAAAACCCCAGGCACCAAGAGGAAGCGTCCACATCGCTATATTCGAAAGAAATACCGATTAAAGAATGTTGTTTCTGATCTCTAGGCCAAGACTTCTCAGCAGATCAGGTTTCCTTATTTTGAGGAATGGCTTATTTGGAAATCTGGAGCAATATTCCTCCTGGAAAACCACGAAGGCAGCTGTTTGAAAAGCAGAAGCTGACCTGGATTATCGATGTCAGGGCAGGAACTTCATCTGCTTGATGCAATTTTTCAGTAAGCAGGCCAGGAAAAGTGCTGAGCATTTGTGACAAAAATTGCACAAACACTCCTCCAAGCTGTTGTCTCCTTGGCTTTGAAAACCTCTATTCCAGTGGAATGTTTGGGAAATATCATGGAGGTATTTGTGTAAGCAAAGCCCAGAATAATTCAATATCTTATTAGCAGAATGACTATTCCAAGAGTTTTGGTCAATCCTGTGTCCAGGATTATTATTTCACTCACTGTCATTTTTCTTCCAAACCCTCCAACCCATTTTCTTAACCAAGTGATGGTTATTTGGCTTCTGTAGCTCTTGTTCTGATCTCTACCATGAGTGTCCAGAAAATGTGGTGTCTCTTCTTCATATAAATATATAGAAATTAAAAACAACTTAAGCACTTAGCCTTTTCTTGCTAATTTTGAGATTTTTCTGAGGGGTTTATTTGCTTTTGTTGGCAGTGATTTGATGTTTCCATGAAAACTTATCTTTGTCCAATGTTTGTTTAACAAGCCCTCTTCAACAAGGCTGCAAATGTAAAAAAAAAATTCAAAAACTGTGAAATAAATCACACTCTTGTTTTGCATGCTCAAACCTACTTCAAAAAAAAGAAAAAAAAATCAGACTGAAATCAGCTATAACCATGACCAGAATTAAATTAACTTCCATCAAAAATTTAACATCTGGATTTCAATTAAGTTCAGAGTTAACTGTTAACTGTCTTAACTCCTGACCCATCAAAGAGTTTAAAAAATAAAAAAAAAAAGGAAAAAAGAAAAAGTGAGATCAGGCTTTGATGCCAGTCTGGAAGTTGCTGAGCTATTAATCAGTGGTTATCAGTTTGCCTTAGATGACTAAAACTCATTAATATAAACGAGAAGCCTGAAAGGATCACATTAGTGTTTTATCAGTTTCATCATTTACAACCCTGGAACAGCTAAAAGACTTAAGCTATCACACACTGCACTGAAGGATAATTTGGCATCATTAACTTTGTTCTGCTATTTGCCAAACCTAATTGGGAATGATAGGGGCTTGTAAATCTGAATTCATAGCTTTCACCTACATCCCTTTATTTTTTTCCCCCCGAGTCCTGGCATTTAATGAATGAAAAAGCACCAAAACCATTCAATGGTTTTAATAACTTGAATTTTGGTGAATAAATGCCACACTGCTTTTGATTTCAGAGATATATCCATCATAAAAGCACAATACTATGGCAATTATTTCCAAATTTGTTCATTCTTAAAGGGGCTTTTATACTTCTGGCACACAAGGAACGTGATGAAATGGAAACACAGCTCCTTCCTTGCTAGTTAAAAATTTAAAAAATAATTTTTGTGTATATGGCCAACAGTGAGCAAAATGCACTCCCTCCTTATCCTCACTCCCACTGCCTTTGAGTAAAAGCTTAGTATTTAGATAGTTTATGAATAGAATAATAAAAATTAATGCATAGCCATTAAATATGACTAATCAGATCCAACCTACCTCTGATTTCAGACTTGCAAACACTTAGTTAGGTCAGGGAGAGCAATTCCTAAGTAAATTCATGTGCGGAAAATGCCTGTTCCCGGTCCCTTTAATTCACCTACAGGTGAAAGGAAGCCAAGGAAAGCTAAAAGAAGGAAGGTGTTCCAATGCCAGAAGCAGATAAAATGTGCTGGATCAGGGTTATGGTTATTTATTTATCCTCCAGCTCCACATTCACCCTAAACTGATTTAGCTTCACTGTAGCTGCACCCCCTGCATCTGGGAGGCTCCGCTAATTTCAAGGACTCGTTCCTGATGAGAGAAGAACAAATCATACCTGTGCTTTCTAAAGAGATGTCATTCACTGCACAGAAGGAAAGCATTCATCTTGCACATTTTGGCACTTCCCAGATAATCCCTTTAGCCCTTGGGTTGATGCACTTTATAGAAATTCAAAATAACCATCCGCCAGACTTATTTCATAGCGCAGCCTTTTATGAAGCTCTTCAAAGAGCATTCTTATCCCAACGAGATAAGGGAGTTCTTTTGTCACGTTGACAGAGAGACTTTATTATCCTTTAATGGAAACTTCATCATCTGTGGCAGTTTTGAACCTTAAGAAGGTTGTGCTATTAAGACACAACAGACGTGCTACTTTTAACCGTTAGAAATTACAATTTCAACGGTGGTTTCCACTTTTCTTGATATATTGTGATGTTGCACATGACATTTGTGCTTTTCTTGCATCATGAGAATACCCAAATTACAGTCCTCATCCCAAAACTTCAGGGGTTTTTTTTGTTTGTTTTTAAATAAATTGTTTTGAAAACAATTTTGAAAGGCAAAGGATAAACAAGGGGCCTGAAATTCTGTACCATTAGCTCACTTCACTGAGAAATAATGACCTGCAAACCACTAAAGAACTAAGTCCATGAAAAAAATTTGGAGCACATCCAAACTTAACCTCTTCTGGTACAACTTGAGGCTGTTTCTCCTTGTCCTGTCCCTCGTTTCCCGGGAGCAGAGCCCGACCTGGCTGCACCCTCCTGTCAGGAGATGGGGAGAGGGGGAAGATCCAGGCTGAGACCCCCAGCCCCTTCTTTCCCAGCTCCATTCCCTCCTCCGGACCCACTCCAGCATCTCAATGTCCTTCTGGAATGGAGAGCCCAGAACTGAGCATGGTATGACCCCTTCGACATTGCCATGGATTATTTGACATTGGCATGGATTATTTGACATTGGCATGGATTTTTTCTCAGGTAAAGAAAATTCCCATTTTCTCACAACTCACATAATCCATTCGCAGCTTACACAAAATAGAAGATGTTAAGGAGGAACAAATTCTTTCCCGGGAATTCACCAACACCGCAGCTTTGTTAACCACAACTCCGTGGATTTACATAATCCCAGAGTTTGAAAAACGCAAAAAAGCCTCCACGACCAGGGGGATGTTTGTGAAAGCATCTCAGGGGAATAATTTTGCAACCTGCTGACATTGTGTAAACACACGAGTCCTGGGGGAACCTTTTCAATAACTTGTGGTGCATTTTCACTCTGACCAAGTAATGCAGCTCACAGCAAATCATCCCATGGGGTTACCAAACACCCCTTACTGCTCTGTTCTCTAGAAACCCATGCTCAGTAAAGAGGAGGTACAGGATGCTCCTTGTAGCACTGGGAACTACACCAGCAGGAAAGAATAAAACCAGTCAAACTCCCAAAATAGCAATAAGTTCATCTTGCTTGTTTTAGAAGCAAAGATGAATTTCATGTAACTGAGATTCTGGAAGACTCACAAAGTATTTTATTTTCATGAATATAACTGGCTGAAGGGGAGCTGTTCCCAGACCTTCAGAGCACTTGCTGTTGGACAAGGAAAAGTTCAACTTCACCTCCCCCTGGGTTCCTGTGATGCCTCTGCTCAAAACCTGCGTTTTCACATGCAGCAGACATTAGAGGTGCCTTTCCAAGGATAAAAACAAACCTCACCAAACCTGCTTTGAACCCAGTCATGCTTTACAACCCCGTTTCAAACCACAGTGCTACCAGGGGTTAATGAAGAGGCCGAGAGAGAAGTGCTAATTACCAAGGTCAGAATGGTACCCACACCCATTATTATTTAACACAGTGAGGCAATTCCATATTTCTGTCACTTCCTACACTGGATATTATTAACCAGTTTCTCCAAGAATGAAAAAAATCAAGCAGGTCTAGTGGGAGGTGTCCCTGCCTATGGCAGGAGGTTGGAATAAGATGGTCTTTAGGACCCTTTCCAACACAAACCATCGTCTGAGTCTACGGTACTTTTTCCCCCCCTGCACTTGCACAGCAGATTTAACAGAACCCAGACTTCTTGGCCCACGCTGCTACAATTCCTGTTTCTTCAGAGGGTCCAAGTCTTCAAGAAATGGAACAGGCAATATGAAATGTAGGATTAAACCCTGGCCATGCCATAGAAGCAAACAGGTTTTGACATGCAGGGGTCAAGTAGGGAGCACGTAAGCAGAAAAATGAATAAAAAAGGAAAACTGGAAAGCAAGAGCTTCCAAGAGAAGCAGTCTCTGTTCCCAACACAGCCAAGCAAGTGCAGTAGTTTAGTACAGGCAAAGTCACTTAAGGCTTGGGCTAAAACTCAAATTCAATCCAGAGATTAGATTCAGAACCCAAATTTCACTACTGCGCTCCCAAGGGGGGTCAGTGACTGCCACAGCTCCAGCAGCTCTGCCAAATACAGCAGCTCTGCATGGATTCAAGTCAAGAGATGGCATTCAGAAATTGCTCGCAGGATACGTCCCCAATTCTACTCTGATACCGTAAATATAAACCTGTTTGGAGTATAAATCCATTTTGGAAATGTACCTGATGATAAAAGATGACAGCATCTATTTTAAATGCAATTATTATTTGAAAGGTGCTCGTTATTGCCAAATGATTCCTCTTTGATAGAGCTCAGTACCTGCAGCACTCGCTGGTATTCCACTGGAATTCCACACTCCCAGGAGTGAGCAGTTCCCTAAACTGCTAATTAACGTGATCCACTCAGATACACTGTAATTAAACTCAGGCTAGAGAGAGAATAAGCTGTGCCATCTGTATCTGTGCAGAGCGAAGTGCTGGATTGGGCCAGGGATGGGGATTTTTGTCTCTTTTTAGCCAAAGGGGAACCCTCTCACAGGGTTGGGAACATGAACTCAGTGTGTTTTGTGCTTCGTGAGAAGTCTGTCAAGCTTTGTTTGTAAATTTTCTGCATATTTTTTTAAAGTGTTTGTGCCACTGTTCAGCCCCCCCCCAAGCAGTCCTGAATAATTGATGCGTTTTTACAAATTTTGTAATTAAAAGACCTCCTGGAGTTACTATAGAAACAGGAGCCTTTAGAAATCAATTGAATAAAACAAAAAAATGGGGTTGATTGGTTGGCTTTGATCTTCTCTCTTTGTTCATTGGCATTAAGAACATTCTGAAAAATCATATTTTTTTTCCTCAACTGCAGAGTTGTTATATTCCAGGGCTTACAGTGTAAGCTTTAGTATTCATCGTCAAATCATGACATAAATGGGGACAACTTTCTGGGTGCTGTTTCCAGGACCAACCCTGACAAATGCAGAGCAACCCCATTTATTCAGTTTTAAGACAGCCTTATAAATTTTTTATCACTTCTTATTTCACATGGAAACAACACACCTAGAAAAACTCTCAACTACAATGTGCATGCTAGTCAATATTCCTCCAAAAATACAGCCCAGTTCAAGTTACAAGAACTCACAAATTTCAAAGCAAGAGCCAACTGGATGGTGCAGTTAATTTGTTTTAGTGCAAGTGTCCCATTCAGTTTTATTTCCACCAGCACCTGACTCTTCAGGTGTTTGTTTCAAGAGCGTTTCCACTTTGAAAAATTACTTTAAAGCAATGATGAGCTGTTCTTTAACAGCTCTGTTCATTCCCACACTGGGTCCAGAGCCAGATCATTGGTTCTTAGGGCACAGATCAGGCCTTTTGCACTTTTCTATTCTTGCATTCAATTTATATCCAATGAAAAAAAGAAAAAAAAAAAAAAAAAAAACAAAAAACATNAAATTTTCACCAGGGAAGACATCCAACTGGGAGACACCAATTAAAAGATCACAGCAATCTGGATTTGGGGTCATGAGGAGGATTGGAATCTCATTTACCAAGTCCCCTCCTGCTTCATCTGAACATAAGGTGCTGCTTGCTTTGGGATAGCAACCTATCAACAGCATAAACACAGCTCCATGCAGCTGCCACCCACGTTGGAAGAGCAAAATTGGCACTCCAGAACCTTTCCTGGGAAAGGATGAGCTCAGGTCTCAGAGCCAAGCCTGGCCTCTGTTGCAAGCAGCCACCTGAGCATGGTTTCAATTTGCAGTGATGAAAATGAAACCTTTCCCCCATAAGAGTCAATTAGCTTTTATTAAGATATTTCTATTATTTGCTGGGATCTGCTTGGATACCACTTTCACGGACATCTCCTTTTCTTGCAGAAGATGAAACTACACATCTGAATGTCAAAATCCTACCCAGAGCTATGGAAAGCTCTGCCTGTCTCTGGTGTCCCCACCATCAGTTGTGCCCAAGCTCCAAGCCAACACCATTCCAGGGACTCCTGCAGTCCCATTTTCCCAACTCCGCCGCCGTAACTCTACTGGAAACTCCCGTTTTCCTTGGAAGAATGTTCTGGTAACCAGGCAGATCGGGGAGGAGGTGGGGAGATCCACACTCAAGTCCTGTCCTGCCTTGTGGCAGGAACACCAGAAGGTGTTAGACCAGCTCTGCAAGGCACACCAGAACGAATCCACCCCACAGCTTACGCAGAACCAGCGAGAACAACGATTTAAAATTACGGTAAATCGTTTTTCTGCGGCAGAAGAGACATTTTAGAACAAATTTAGCAACAAGGAAATTCAGCCAGTCATAAATCAATAACATTTCCAGAGGTTTAACATGACTTATGTAAAATCTGTTCTTTAAAATGACTAATTTAGGACTGTCCTTAGAAGTTTACTCAGCCAGACAAATTTATGGTCACACACGTTTATGGAATGAGCCTAAATTTCCATGCAGAACTTGATTTTTACCTTAAATAACAAAGTTTACCGAGCAACTGATTTTTATTGGTCTGAAGGGCCATTGTTTAAAACAGGTTTCTGCGTAGATAAGAGATAGGAGCCCAGATGCTCATTTCAGATACACGACCGGAGCTCAGATGAACACCAGATCCATTTGGTGAAGTCAGAGCCTGATCTGAAAGCAATAAATCAAAACTTTTTCTTTTATATTTAAGTTATGCTAGTGAACTTCCTCAGGCCTTTGGAATTCTCTCTTTGTAATTAAAAAAAGAAATAATATTCTTAGCTGATTGATGACAGAAGCTGTTTTTATCCGTGCTACACCAGTTCTTACTTAATGTAACACTAACTTGTGTTGCAATTCTAAAAGGAGCCTTAAAAAACAATGAAGGATTGATTATTTTTTTGGTGAAGTTTTATAAAATAGACAGTAATGAACTCTCTATACAGCTGCCATAAAGAAAAATTCAGTAGCAGGTGCATCTCCCTTCACCTTCAGAGGGGTGTAAAAGAAATAAAAACTCTCTCCTCCTGGGAAGAGCCAAATGGAAACAGACTGGGATTTCACTTTCAACAGGGAAAGGAGTTTTGTAACCAAACCGTGCGTGATGCACCGAGAGTTGGCTCAACCCAAGAATGCAGCTCCCATCCTCACCTTGCTGCAGGAGCATCTCTCTCCAGCAAAATTCCTGCAGAACCTCTGACCAGAACAATTCTTTACAATGAACAGTCAGCACTCCACGGCCTAAGCATGGCACAACCTTTTGCTCCCTAAGTCTCAAGCAGAAAACTTTCTAATAAATTTTCAACAGCCAAAGGACTTTCAGGAAGACAGAATCCCCCATTCTAGCGTGGGGATGGAATGAGGTGCTGAAGATGCTTTGCTGTGTCATGTCCCCCCCCTCTACTCTTTGTGAGCTGTAAATTCGTGTGGTCCTGGGGCTGCTCTGGAAACTCCTCAGTTTTGTTCCAGCCTCACAGCACATCCAGGACACCTCTGTTTCAACTCCTGAAGAACTGGCAGAATCCCTGAACTAACAGCACATCTGGCCATCAGGTAGCACCACAATATCAACTCAAATTCAAGCATTTTCTGTCCCGTTTTGTCACTTTTTTTGTGTCATTTTAACCCAATCACTTCTGCATCCATTTCAAATCTTCCTTTTTGTTTTAAACTTGCAATATTTTCTGCCTTAATAAGCACAGCAAAGCTTATATAGTATTTGCAATATGCTAACAAGTACTTGATAAAAATTCCAAGTGATTTATTGTAAGAATAAGTTTTATAGGCTTAGCAGGATTAGGGTTGGTTCCTTGCAGTGTTTTGTAAGCAGGGTGTGAGGTGGCAGCAGCACACCAATTCTTGTGTGTCATCTTCTCCACCTCTACACTGCCTACAACACTTGGGGATCTGCACAAACACCCAGAGAAGCCACACAGCTTTTCCATACAGCTGAAAGGGAAAAGAGAGGCTTTCCTCATGTGCCTGGTATGCCCTAATTCTGCTCAGCTGGAGAATATTTTTAAAAAGAATGATGACAGGCTCTGACGTACCCAACAGAGTCATCAGCAGCTCGATGCAAACCGAATCCAAAAATAGATGACTGAGCTTCAGAGAGACAAAGAGACCTTCCCATCAGTGCAACAAGGAAAGCACCTTGGCTTATCAGAAAGCAGAAGTGGCTGGGCTGAGCCAGTGCTTGTCACCAGACGGGTACGTGGAGGTTGTGGCTGGGGAGCTGCACCAACACGCTCTGGAGGGAGGTTTCCTTTCAGAAACCTTTGCTCTTTTCCAACAGGCAAGCGTTACCCAAATGTGGGGCTCTGCACAGAGGGTATTCCTTGGAATATTCCATCGTGATGCGCTCACTTTCAATCTGACAGAACGCCACAGCTGGGCTGAATGGAAATCCCCAGAGTTAAAAGGCTACTTGTATTTTCACTGCTCTTCTTCATGACTGTCCCAACCTGCCAGGCTGCAGAGAAAACATCCGAGGAGCAAGCAGCTAAAAGAAGTTGTGGAATTTATTGCAAACGTCAGTGATTTTTACTGCGGTAAGCTCCTGCAGTTATTTTCACTGAATGCATAAAATCACTGCTAAAGATTCCCATCATCAAGTGCAACTTGTCCTCCCGAATCCTAAGCTCTAAACTTTCAGCTGGACACAGGGGGAGCACAAAACCTCAAAACTTAAACCAGCCAGGACATCTAGAATTCAATCCCAACTTTAATACTGACTTGAAAGGTGGTCTTGGACAGTTAATTGAATTTTCAGTGCCACATCAATACAACGGGTACAGTGCCATACTAATTAACAGCAATATTCAACTTAAATAAAGTCAAGCCTTGCTGAAGAAAAAAAGATACTAAAAATACAAGAAAATCTATCCCATACGTGTCTTTATATTCATAAAGGGATCTGCTTTCCTTTTCCCACAGAACAACCCCAGCAGTGAAAGCAGATCCCATTTTTCAAACCCTGGCTGTAGCTCACCACGTTTATTCACCCACAATCTCCCATCCACTGCTACATTCACTAGAAATAATGTGGACAAATCCTGGTGAGGTTTGCAAATATTTTGACTGCATCCAAGTATTAACAACAGGCCAATCAGACAAAAAAAAAAAAAAAAGCAGGAATAATATTTGATCCCTCAGGAAAGCAGGGGACACCTCTAGTCCCCCCACTCACCTACGTATTACAGTGAATCCATTCAGTGCTGGGTTCCCTACTGTTTGCTCATAATAATTCTCATTCTTGCTCATCCTTCCCCCTTTTTTTTTTTTTTTGGGGGGTGAGGAGAATGAAGAATTCTGAGCAATTTGTTTTGCAATCTCCACCTCCCGCTTGGTTTCCAAACCACATTATTCACGCACAGCTCTTCCACAACCACATTTTTAAGAGAAGTTACGTATCCATGTCTTCTTCACAACAGAAAACTACATTTGCTTTAAGTGTATGAGGTTTTTTGCGGTCAGTGAGTTTAAGCCTAAAGTTAAGCTGCTGTTAATAGGCTGTTACTGGTACCAGTGAAACTGGTTTCTCACAACGGACAGTGACAGGCTTTCTATTGAAACTATTTAAAGCACATTATCCCGTTTCTTAGTTTTGGTATTTATGATAAATATGTCAAGATGAACCCCCTAAAAGTCAGAGCTAAACTATGTACCCAAATTCATGAGCTGCTGTGATTAAGAACAGCTGAGATGCAAAGTAAAAAATGACAACAGAATGAAAGAGAGAAGTGCCAAACCCGATCAAAGCAGCGAGTGAAGAAGCCTGGGAAGACTTATTTAGCTTAAAATCTGAACAGCTTTTCCGACAAATAACAAGAAATCCCACTGCCTTCAGAACACAACAGACCTTCATTCTAACACTGCATTTCTGCTGTGAGGGCATTTCACAATGATCAGCATTCCCAAGAATGGGAGTGGGGAGATACTCGGGACACAGGACCTTTGAAGCCAGTTGGGTGAACATCCACATTTAGGGAGAGGTGCCCCTGTACCAGTTGTCCCAGCTCTGACCCCAAATCTCTCCAGCTACTGACTCGTATTTGCAACCCAAATTCTTAAATCTCTTATTAATTTATTCTCAGATTAATTTATTCTGAGATAAAAGCAATAAAAGAGAGCCTTTTCATCCCCCTTTGCAATCCCAAACTCCAGTTCCACTGTCTCGGTGTCATCCTTCCACTGGTCATGTTTTGGGGAAGGCTTTTTGGTATTTCTGCCTGTAGAGAAGACACCAGATACAACTAGAGTAGGATCAGAAACGTGCAAGTACATGGTGTGCTGCACAAAACTGTGCAAATTCCCTCTTAATACCTGGGAAGGGAAATGAACCAGCAGCAGGGCTCAGTTCTGCAATAAGAAAGGTTTAATTAATAGGTTTCAGCACAGTGCAGAGGCGGATTCTCCGCAACCCTGGGACTGGGAAAAGCTCACTCCTGTCTGGATTTACAAGCAGAGTACCTGTACAAACCAGCAGCACCAGCATCCCACCAGCTAAATCCCAGGACATGGACAATGAGTCAAACAAGGAGCTTGCATGGGGTTGTATTGCTTTATAAAAAAAGGGTTTTACTAGCACACGTTTCAGATGACTTGAGAGCTCAGTAGCGGCTTCCTGAATAATGTGGCTGGCTCAAACTCCCACCAATAAAACTTTTACACCGGACCAAACTGCCACCTAGTATTTTAACATCACACATTATGCAGGGAAGCTGTTTTAGAGAGCTTTAAATACTCTATATTTGCTCTACTTCCTCACGTCTCCAGCGATTCTGTAGCTGCCAGAAGCAAATGGCACCCAGCTGCACAGTTAGAGGCACAAATACAACATTTCTCAGGTCCCTTGAAGGGAGCTGGTTATTAAACAAAGATGAGAAGCACTGGCAGGCTCTGTCTGGTCAGAAAAAGCCCATTTTTCGACCTGTGTTTAATACCTGTGACAGATGCACGGCCTGAGCCCGTTTTCAGGGATGCTCTCCTAAATTAGCATCCATCAGGATCCAGGCAAACCTGGCTCTGAGCCACCTCCAGCTTCTGAATCCTCGTGTGCAAGGAATCAAAGCGCTGGTCACATCCCCCGAGTGGAATGAATTAGTTCCTGACAAAAGATATCATTTTCCTGGAGAACGCTGCTCCCTGAATAAGAAAGTGCTGAAAGGGGCTGCATTTCTGTACAGTGAGGGAAAGATCCCCTCTGGATAATGTGCATGTAAATGAGGCAACATTAGTTGCAAGTATCTCTGGAAACTTAAACTGCCTGCACATTCTGAAAGTTAAGTAAAAACAGAACCATGGGAGAGAACCCTAATTACCACATAGAGAGGGGACTGATTAAAACCATCAGGGCAGGAATCCTGTGTTTCATTAAATAAATATACCAAGTTGAGCTTTATTGTTATTTTAGCTGATGAAGGAAAAATAAAGTCTACCTCTGCATGCATGAAATTACGTAAATTCAAAGTCTCACTGGCAACAAGAGTAGTGAAGGAATTTTTTTTCCCCTAATGTTTGTATTTAAGTAGCTCACTACAGTTACTTGGATTAATATGAAATGCTGGAGCACAGTTAACCTCTGGCATTTTTAGCATCTACACAGAGCCATTTCTTTGGGTTTCATGTGCCAGGGTGTAACTAATAAGTGCAACATCAAAATACTATTTTAATTATTGTTTCCAACTGAAAGCAGAGAGGAATTACCAGGCATGTTGGTGTAATGGACAACACCAGCACCTCACTGGTTCTCTAGCATACGGGGGTTTTTTGCTGCTTTCTGTGTGCTGCATTAAGTATTCAAAACTGATTGCCAAGAGCTTGAGCAAACAGCCTTGGTGAGGTCATTTCTGGGGAGCAATTTCACAGGGGGTTTACTTCAATTAGAGCAAGACAGACATGAATTTCTGTGGAGGGAGCAAGTTTCCTCTTGCTACTACCAAACCCAATTTAGTTCCACTGCTCCAGACAGGAGAACACCATTTTCTGGGATATACCAATATTTGCAGTCTATACCTCATTAGTCAGCATTATCTCTGCTGACATTTCCTGAGTTGTAATTACGTCAAAAAGAAGTCTCTACTCTTTTTCCATCTTTTCCCATTCCTCTGAGGGAACCCTGCATCCAGGAATGGTACTGCTGGCTAATGGGATCCAGCTTCTTTCAGGAAGGGTTCAGGAAAAACAGCATTTCCACAGGAGAGAAAGTTACAACTCTTATCAGTTATTTTTACTAATTACTTTAAAAGCCCGAGATTTAAGAGCTTTGTTCAAGAGCTGAACAAGTTAAGGCAGAATAACTTTCAGTGTCAGGGTCTCCATCCCCCTCTCTCTCCTGAAGTTTATACCCCTAGAAGAAAAATAAATGAAAGCTGGAAGAAAAGCAGTGTGGGTACACTGAAACTTGCAGAGTCACCGGCATTGCTATTTTAATTGGTATAAAAGCCTCTTCGACTGCTTACTTTTGTATTATTAGTCTGTAATTTCTGCAGGTGGTGTTACGTTTTTAAGGGTTATGTGAGACTACGACATAATCCCATACCTGTTTGCCTGGGCAGCCAGTGTTTAGAGCCACATTTTTCCAAAGAAATGTTGAATGAGCCTTTGGTTTGTGAAAGCTCCACAAGGCAGCGGGTAGAGAAACCAAAATATTTGCTTCTCACTTCTCCACTTGCATGGAGTGACTCAATTCTCCGGGTACACAGTTCACATAAGTGACTGTAAATCTTAAAAGGGCAAATCTTAAAAGAATTACAAACCAGAGTCTGCTACAACCTTCTTTCTCATCTTCGAAACTTAAAATCACCAGGCAGGTTGTGCCTTCAACATTGTTCAGGGGGACAGGAAAGGAGAGAAGGAAGAAAACAAGCACTGAAACCTGAGAGCAGATCTCAGTCAGAAGCAGACTCACAGCCAGACTTCAAACCCTCGATTTTGAAGGTGTCTGGACAGGGAAAATACTGATATTCTTGCACACTGATATAGCTCTAACTCAGGTGAGTTTGCAAAAAAATAATGATATTCAATTACTACACAGAAGACTTGAGGGATTTCTGTTGGTTTGATTTTGCTGTGGTTTTGGGGAGGTTTTTTTGGTGGTTTTGGTGTGTGGTGGCTTTATCATTGTTGTTTTGGTTTATTTAAGATTCAAGAATATTTTGACTGTCCCAATGGGTACAAAGAAACTCAAGAACCCCTGCTTGTGGTAGTAAGAACCTCAGTCCCCAGCAATGAAGTCACTTCTCTCTGGAAACTCCAAAGGGCTCTCTCAGTTTCGTGCTCTGGCAGAATGAAAATTCTCCATTTGAAACTTCTCTTTTTCCCACAGCTTTTTTTCACTGCTCAAAAAGTCATAACCTTCAACCACGTAACTCAGCAGCACTTTTCAAGGAGAAAGGCCCTGATGCTCTCAAGATGAGATCCGACCACATAATCCCATGAAATGAGAACAATCAGGGAACAGCCGCTGACCCTGAGGTCCAGATGGCTCGATCCCTTCACGAGCAGCCCCAGCAGGTTTTTGGGAACACTGTTTTGGGCTCTCCCCTTCAAAAGGGATGTGGATGAACTGCAGAGGGACCAGCAGATGGTCTCTGCCTGGAAATGGTGAGGATGGGCTTGTAGAGTCTTTGACAACACCAAAAGGCCAATTTAAAAAAGCACCTACAACTACCTGAAGGGCAGCTACCCAATTTATGGAGTCGAATTCTTTCCAGCAGCAGCACATGATGGGCACTGGCCAAACCGTGGCTTCGGAGCCTCACGTGGGACATCAGGAGAAACTTCTTCACTAAAAAGGGAGCAGGGTGTTCAGACAGGCTGTGGGATTTACCACGGGGATGTTTTCAAGGTTTAGAGATGCAAAGCCATCACTCAGCGGATCTAGCTCTGGCAGGAGTCCAACCAGAAGGGGAAATGGACTAAATGACCTCCAGGAGAAAATAATCCTAACCAGCATTTCAGTGACTGTAAGGTGCAGGGCAGCCGAGATTTCCCGCTCCCGAAGTATTAATTTATATTCCTCCTCCCACCCTTTCTTGGATCTAATTCATCAGCTCACAGTACTTTCACAATGAATGAACCAAAAATACTTGGAAAATCCCCCTAAAAATCCAAATAAACCCCAAAACACATGGTCCATGCAACTCCCCTGATGCCGAACATAACAGAGCACGTACCCGTGACATTATTGGGGAGAAAAAAGCCTACAAGATATAGATAGATGAAACATTTCACTCCTTTATTAAATGCTGCTTTTGTCTTAGCTTGTCATAAGCTGAGGAAAAGAGACAGGCAAAGGAAGCACATAATTCCCGACCCATAAAAATAAACCTAATATTCATTCAACATTTTGAGCAAGCCCAAACGCTTCAGCAATACTGAAAGCCTTCAACACCAGTGCCTGAATGCTGTTACCAAAGAGTGGCTGATGACTTGCACTAGGAAGTTGAGGCCAAAGAATAACGTGTCCCAAAGCAGCCAATTGGGAAAAAAAAAATTTAAAAAAAAAAAAAAAATCAGTGAACAGCTGTGTGATTGCTGCACAACAGTTGAGGGAAAAGCAGCGCAACAAGGTCAGGTTCTGATCCATTACATCACTGGGAATCAAGACAGGCTCTATTGCAGAAGGAAGCCATTAAGGATGTGAAATAAGCACTAGAGATGTGAAATAAGCTCAGAGTCCCATCCACAATCTGCAGGACGGGCAGCAGAACACGCTCATTAGCATAGGCAGATGAATGCCATTATTCAAACAAAATTAATACTACGTTGCTCTCGGCCCCAGCTACTCACACTGTGCCAAGCCATGCGTATTTTAAGAGGAGGCACAACTCAGACCCCAAGAGATCTCATTCTGGTTCACCTCATGCTTTACTAACTCTTATAGCCAATTAAGGCTGCCGCTTTTATAAACTCCTATATATTAACGACCACACAAACCTGACTGTAGCCTCCCAATAAAATAAAAATGCTGCTTGAGCACCCTCCTTAAAGGCTGAATGGACCTGTGGTTATGATTCCATTTTGGCTTGCAGGAACAGACAATTGTATGATTCGACAATTAGAGAGCAGGATTCTGACCAAATCTACTGATTCCTTCCTCTTTCTCAAAACTAATCTAGGTTTTAATGCTTGATCCATTTACTCACAGTCCTCAAAAAAACCCAACTCCGTAACAAGTTAACGTGATTATAATGTAGTAAGCTCTTCTCATACCATTAGGACTACACAGGGGATATAGAAGAAAGACATCCCCAAGGAACTCAGGGGTTTAACTACAGAACAAGTTCTGCTGTAAAATAAGCACTGGGATTTTTGAGGGGAGAGGAGTTGCAGAAGCAGGTTAATATATCCTTTTTCCCCCTCTCCTGAAAGATTTTTAGGAAAGTGAAAGCTTTTGTGTTGGCAAAACTGAACAAAGGGAAGAAGCCACTATCTCAGGACAAAAATCAACACAAGATGAGAGCTCAGAGCAGTTCTCTGTGCAGGTATTTACACAGCAAACTTCCTAAGAATGACTAAAAGGAGAGCCAAAACTTCAATAAGAATCTGTTTTGGTTTTACTCCCTATTATAACTCTATTTGATGCTCTTAACCTATAGATCCAAAGATACAACATATGTCTTAGGATCCCAGGCATTTCAAAACGTACAAGAGATGCAGTAAGGTTTTTTTTTTAATAATGAATGAAGGTCGAGCTAAGTGATTAATGAGTTATTTAATGTGTTATGCTGATTTTGTTCCAAAATAAGCAGCTGCTTTATATGACCTGCCTCATTTCAACAGCAAATCACAAAAAAAGTAGAAGAAATCACTCCCACATGAGTCTCCTAAAGCTCGTGCTGCTCATCACAGAACAAGCCCAGAAAATAACCTGCTGCCCCTGAACAACAGCAAAGTGTCCTCAGATGAACCAGTCCCACACAACAAATACTTCTTACAAATACAACATTTTTCCAGCTACTCCCTGAGCGAACTCCTCAGTAACAGCTGAGAACAAAAAGCAAGGTTAGGAGAGCAGCTGATTATTAATGCAGATGCATATTCAGACCCAGAAGTCAAATTAGAATGTGTCTATCAAGCCCTAATTAAGACGAATCAAATACAACTTCTCTGTCGTCTTCTAGAAATCACTCTGGGTGACAAAGTCAGCTGAAGCCAGCCCATGCAAGCTCCATGAATATTTTAAAGCAAGAAATGCTGTCTCTCCCCCCACACAACTGGCTCCAGGGACCTGACAACAAAAGATCTCGTACCTCTAAGCAAAATACAGATTGAAAATACAAGTGACAGTAGCTTCTCACCATTGTGGAGCATCAGAAAAAGCTGCAGCCCACAACAGATTGTTCCAATCAGCCTTACTCAACCACTCGAGCACTCCTTTGTTAGACACTCTCATCAGAGAAACACTTGGCAGCGTTCACATGTAAATCACCAGCAGCTTTTTGGATCACTTCTTTTAATGTAGAATCAGCTCAAACTTTTCAGAATTGGGATGTTTCAGGAGAATGCTCTTTCAGGAATACAATGCGCTGCTGAGGGCTCGGGCAGATGGTTTGGCTGAGGCAGTCTGCCATTTGAACGCTGTCTCCCGTCAGATTTCAATAAAATCAAAAAGGAGAAGCAGCAAATCTTTCTGACATTATATTGCACATAAAAAGGCAGCAGTTACTGGAAGATATAGGGTCATGAAATAAACTGCCTCAGTCACTGATTCCACACCTAGGGTTAAACACTACCCAAGTTATTTCGTTTCTAATGAGATTAATTGGGAGCTCCAGTCTCATCCTTGACAGATACATCACCAGTGCATCCAGCAATATTTGGCAGTGGAGCACACAGACCTCACCTTGCTCCTGCTCACAGTTCCGTTCTTCCAAGCAGCTGGAGAGGGACTACGTACACAAGCCAAATAACAGCTATGGGTGTGTAGTTGCAGTGTTTTAGGATTTTCCTTTCTCTCTCATGGAGAATACAGATAAACTGTACTTTCTTAATCTCTGTGTTTAGTGTTAGAGGTGTACAAGCCATAACCAATAGGTCTTTGGGGGTGGATTGTCTTTGGCCAATAGACAATTGTTTATTACTGTGTATAAAAAGAAGTTATTGTAAATAAAACCTTCTTCTTCACCATCTTGAAGCCTGTCTGCCTGACCTCTCTACCTGCTTCCACAAATCCCACCAACAACAGAAAAGCAAACCATATGGGTGGAAAATGCCCAGAGAACAAACCACCCTCTTGTATGGCTCCCTCCGGTCAGAACTAAAAACCACAGATGGGCCTGGGAGAGAAAGTTTTAAATCAGGTTTTTACCACAAGAAGTTTGCTGAGCTCCCGTTCTGTTTGTCCAGAATGCCTCCCAAGCATGATGCTGAGTGTGGATTTATTGTAAATTTTAGTTAAGGAGCATCTCCTTGACAAAAATTAGGAACTGCTGGAGAAATTATCCTCTCCCCCCATCTGTCAAGGGAACCTAAGCTGACCAGTCATACCCTACTCCTCAGACAGACTGGAAGCTTTGCAAACTGTGCAGTTCATTACACACAGATTATTGTGCTTATCTCTCGGAGGCAGATAAGAAAATGGTTTGCTCTCCAAAGCACATCACCCCAGGATTCCCTGTTTTAACCTACAGCTCAAAGAAAATGCATTAATAACTCTGACCCCGCGATCTACCCAGGGCTGAAAATAACCCAGCTCCACTAACCAAACACCTTCTGCATCCCTGCCACTTCATGGGCCATACACACAGAGCTTCCTAGAGCTCCAGGGCACAGAACCCCGGCCCTGAGCCCTGAAAATAAAACTAAACCTCCAAAATGACTCCATGGGAAGCGGAGGCAGGGGCTGCTCTTCTGCCTGATGTGCCCAAAGCTCCGTGTGTGTGGTTACCCCTTTCTCCTGTGCTTTACTTTCAGCCCAGCAGGACCAATTAAGAGAGGGCTGAATCAGGCCCCTCGTCTATAAATGGGTCACTTGAAGTTATGCACGTTACTTTACGTGGAAAAAATTCAAGCTTTTAAAAAACGGAGCGTATAAAACATAAAAAGACATTTAAAGTGCGCGGGCGTGTGCACACACAAGGCAGCTTTACTCTGCCCTGCCTGGTGAGTAGAACAGATAGCCTGTTCTCTGAAACTCTCTTTTAACTGCAAACCTTATACTGGCTGTGTGTATTTTGGACCCTTTCCCATCCTACCATGATTTCCTGTCTGAGTCTGCAGCCCATGGCAACAGCAAAAAATTGGAGTGCGGGCTTTGCAGATGGTGCAAGGCCAAATGCCCCGTGCCAGCTCGGGATCTTCTGCCATAACTTACACATTATCTAAGTCTTGGCTACGTGGTAAGAGTTTACCTTCATGTTAATAAATTATATTCATTTTCATTTATAAACTGTGCTTGCCTTAGGGGAGCTCTGGCCTTCTGCAGTGAACGTGAAAAACCACAATCACACAGCCTTGCATCTGTATCATCCCACTGAAACAGGAAAATCATATTCTGAACTGCTGTGGAGGTACAAGAAAATTCACAGAGTTTTATCACTCAGTTCCAGCAGGTCACAGGTCACCCCAACTGTTTGAAAACAAAGCAAGACAGCCCCCTCCCCGGATTTATGGATGTGCAGCACATCCATCATCCCACAAAATAACCTGCAGTGAAAGCTGCATTTCCACGTCTGCAACAAAACCACGAGACACGGAATGACACACACAGGGAAAAGGTGCCAGAAACAATTCCAGGGTTGTTTTCCATGGAGAAATGTGGAGCGTGAATCTTCCTTGAGTGGCTTTCATGAGAGGTTCTGCATCTGGCATTGCCCTGGGAGAACGGGGCTGGAGGAAAGCCACGCTTTTCCAAAGGAATAATGGTAATAAAATCACACCAGTCACCCACACTGCACTCACCAGCACAGCTACAAAACAACCCCGGGCCACGGATGCTTTAAATCCCCCCATCCACGATTTCCATGGAAGGAATGGTCACCAAAGCCAAGGCTTCTCCCACCTCAAGGTGTAAATCCCTTAAGTTTATTACAAAGTACTAAACCCAAAACCACCTCAGACAAACACGTGCCCTCAATCCAAGCAATTTCGCACCCAGGCAGCTGCTTCAGAAAGAATCCAGGCTTTTCCGATAAGCAAAAACTGACCAATTCTCTATGAAACCTAATGGAAATTATTCCTTTGGCTGCAGCAAGGTTAAACTTCAGGGTAAACTGCACTTCCCACATGGATTCTGAGCTTCTTTCAGTAGCAGGTCATCAACAACAACTCCAACACATCTCCTGATATTACTTCAGGTTTGAACAAAACTGATACTCATTCAAACCCAAAGTTTCAACATATACTGACAAAGCATAACAGAAATTTTCATAACACTTCCTGGTGGAAAAAAAGAAAAAAAAAAACTTTAAAAGTCTTTATATATTGACAATAGAATGAAATGGTTTATTAAAAAAAAAACCAGTAAAGATTATGAGTTGGTTGCTACCATTATAGTTCTTCACTTTCTTCCCTCCCCTCTAATTTCAGCCATCCCTTCAGTAAAAATATCCACAAACACGTTATAAAATTGATATAACAGCTTAAAAGTACCAGAAACCACACTAACATCATAATAAAACTGTATCAATTCAACTCTGGAGCAGTTTCTGTGAGCGCTAGACTAAACAAAGTTACCAGTGCGAGCTGAGCACAAAACCGGGTGGGGGGCTGAAATGAAGATAACATTCAACCAAAGAACAGAAATTCAATGTGCAATTAAACAGGACTTACATCCACCCCCACAGAGGAAATACATTTCATTATATGTTATCTCTTATATTATTACAACAAATATCCATCCCTAAGGTTTTGCTTAGGCCTGTGGTGTTATCTCAGGAAATTGCACAAAAACTGGAAAAGAAATAAAAAGGAACCTCACAACTATATGTAAAAGGAATCAAAGATAAAGATGAGTGAACTGCCTAAAAGCAGCTCAAAACCCAGGTTTTTGCTTTCACCTGACATGAGTGAGTGGTGCCTGGAGTACTGAGTAGTCATTTAAACAAAACAAACAAGAAACTAACTTCTACTAAAACATCAAAAACCCAAACAGTTTGAAGAAAGAATGAGAGGCAGAACTGGCCTAATTCCCTACTTTCGCTGTTTGCCAATATTCAAGTTTTGTCCTTCAGCTCAAATAGTAGTGTGCTTTATTCACAAACAATAAAATGTAAATATTAGAAGAAAATCTATTCACTGTCATCTTGGAATCAACCAGGAAAAAATCCAGAGCTATATAGGATCAAAAAAATAATAGATAATTATGGCTCTGCATGTTTATCTTTTTAATGTATAAGTCCCAGCATAAACACAGTTGTATTTGCTTCTTTATTCTCCAGGACCCAGGCAACAGACTCCAGATTGGGGTAGAAATTAAAGTGACAGAAATACCCAACATGAGATGTTGGACTGTGATGTTATAAACACTGAAGAATGGGACAAGCAGATTATGTCTTCTGTAGTGTTCCTTTCCTCTCATCCCCAAAATACTATAAACAGCTTTTACTTTGATCTTGCATAGCCCCACAGCAAATTGATCAGTTGTTATAAATCTACATCCATGAACTGAAAAGCTGCTCTGAAATGTTTATTTGGCTTCAGTTCTTTGCCTCTATCCCATGATTCTACCACAAACACTCTTCATCATCTGAAGCATTTTAGTGTCACTACACAAAAACTACAGGAATTGTTTAAGCACGTTTTCCTCTTTTTTTTATTTTTGCTTATGTCAAGGCTTTTTAGTTTTTGGACAGGGAGAGGCAAGTACAGCCTCGTGACAGATTGCTCTGGCATTTTGCTCCATTCAGACACGAAGCAGGTTAACTACAACATGATGCGAACATCAAACAGGTTTTAAGAAAGAAATGGTCCAGGGGTAATAATTAAACGACCAGAACAAGACTGACAAGTGCTCAGGTGTACAAGTGACCTCTGAGTGTCTGGGTCAAAGCCACACAAAGAGCACCAAACCCAGACCCAATTTAAGGATGCTCCCAGGTTGCAGCCCAGCACCTCTGGGCTCTGCAGAGTGGCAATTTCAAAGAAATTCTTCATATTAAGATCGCAGCAAAGACCAATGCCAACAACAGCCCCACGGAGGACCCCCACTGTCGTCTTGTTTTCACACTGTGCTCTGTTTGGCACTTGGGTTTCAAAAACAATATTCATTGTTTGGCTGTCCGGCAGATTGTTTGCATTCCTTCTCCCAAGGCAGAGAAAATTGATGGACTGTGTCTGGGACCTATGGATTGGAGAGTTGATTATCTTATTGTCCAATCCATGATTGACTGTAAATATGGATATAAATGTAAGAATAAACAAGGGCAGGGCTTTTTGCCCTCTTGCCTGCACTGCTCCATGACCTGTGTTTGGAATTTGCCTGATTTCTCGTGTCGAGCCCTGCAACACCCCACGAGCAGCATCAGCTGGACCAGGAATCACATCGTTAAGGAGCAGGTTTTGAGCAGATGAGGAGGAGGAACTTTACCATTCTAGGGGACTTCCATCTGCAAGTAACACGTAAATAGGTTCTAACAGACAAGGATTTTATAGCTCTGAATTCCATTGGACTTCTTAAGCTCTAGCGTGCCCTCTTGAAGTCACAGCAGTCACATCATCCCCTCTCCTCTGCAGGTACTTCCAGGCCATTCCATCCCCACATCCCAACCTCATGGAAGCACAGCCACCAGCCCAGCAGGCTGCAGGCACACACCTGAATTATGGGCTGTCAAAACCACCTCAGCCACACCCTGCCCATCACTGGCCTCTCCTCCCATGCCAGGCTCACCAGGTCACCTGCGCTACCAAACCCTTCCCAAAGACCAGGTGAGCTCACAGATCCTGCCTGCCTCGCGCCCCAAGGCCAAGGGCAAGTCTGGATCTGCTGGGGTGGAGGGAACAAACCTTTCCTCTTCCTGTCATTGCTTTCTTGGGACAAGTTCTGCGGTGCAAACAGGGCAACTCCATTTAAAAGGCTCTCCTCACTCAAACGGTTGAAAGGTGATCCTACAGGTCCCTTCCAACCTGGTATGCCGTAATAAATCCCCAACTTGCAATTCTTAAATTGACTTAGATGCTCTCCACAAGTTATATATATATTTTTTTTTAAATGTAGCTCTTCTGTACAGAAGAGAATCAAGAGTTCCATTGAAGTACTTTGGACACAATTTGTAAATTAAGAAAGCACGAAGCCACCATTGTCCTGGATTTACTGTTGCCCCAGGCTTGTTTGGATTTAACCAAATGTCGTGTTAGGCACTTAGGTTCAAAACACCACATAAATCAATCCCATTAAAACAAGAAGAGCACCAGAAATTATTTGTTTTATTCATTTGTCCATCAGCCCGAATTCTCATAGCTCAACGTGAGCAAATGGACATTTCCTCCTGTTGTCTACTGGTGGGGCAAAACTTAATCAGGGAGAGAGGTTTTCCTTAATGTCCAATTTGCAAAATCCTGAGCCTGCAACAATGGGAAATGTTTATAAAAAAGGACCACATACACTGACTTGAAAAGCTTAGCCCTGACCAAACACAAAGTGAGAGCTCAGATTTAAATGAAGAATGATTTTCATCTCATTTCCAAACATTCAGAAGAATTAAGACAGCTGAGAGATTTACTGGGCACTGTAGAGTATCCAGTGGGTTTATTGTGTTTACAAGCCTCTGTTTTCCTTCTGTTGAATTCTGCTGGCACAACGGACAAATTGCTCAAGAAAAAGTAAAATGTAAAATGCATTAGCCTTTAAGAAAGGACAACATACTGATTTAGTGAAGATCACAGGATTAATACTATTTTTGGCCTTATTCCATTTTCTTGCATTGCTGTAAAATGAGTTTTTTAACAACTTACTTCTACTTCAACACCAAGATTTTGAGTTGAAGCTCCCAAGTGCAAATGGGCACTTTTGAGCTTTGTCTCTCTCTGAAGTGTTTGAGTCCTCAGCCCATCCTCCTCTGCAACTCAGTAACTGTTTATTAAGGGAATTTTACAGTCTACTGTAAATAAGTGTTTCCAGTACTTTACTTATGTTTCCTGCAAGAGGACTTTACAAACTGAAACATTTCCTTTGAGTTGCTGCAGACCCATCCATTACAAAACCAAGCTGCGGAAAAGGACAGAAAAATCAAACAGACGAAGAAAGCTCTAAATGGACCATTAACTGGAGTAACTGAATCACATGATGTACATCAGCAGAAATAAATCACTACAACATGAAAACATTGCAATAACATTAATACCCAAACAAGATTTTTCAGTGAAAAAAGATGTTTCATCTCAGCCCATTATCAAAACAAAATTTATTCAAAATTCACGGCTACCCTTTGTTACTAGTGCAGTTAGTTTTGGAATAACTCCAAATCGAGGAGGATTAAGATGTCAAAAAAAACCAAAATGTATATGACATCCATGTTCTGGATGAGTGCTGATCTCAAGGAAGAGGAGGATATCCATAATCCTAGAGATCAATTATGGAAGTTGACTGACAACCATCAACCCTTCCTCGATCAAATGAGTTTAAGTTTCAAATCATATAAGCAATTAAGATGGTGTACATGAAAAAAAACCCACTTTGGCAGCTCGCTTCAGCAAAATCAGCTGCAAGATCTCCAATTTGATTCCTGTTATTTCAATATCAGAAAAGTACATTGAACACACTGTATTTTATTACTAATAATACGAACACGCAGAGCTCATTCCTCATTTTCTGCTGACACACACAAAATGACAGGTAAGAGCACCCCAAATATTGCACAGATGTTCACTGCTAATCCTTGAGCTAAACCAGCTTAATTCTACACCTGGAAAATCAATAAATCAGTGAACCAAACACCAAAACCCTGGTGTAACTTAGGGATAAAATTCTGTCCTGGCACAATACTTGCTCGGTTCAAACTTTAGCAGTAACAAGAGATTTTGGCCTTGACAAAAGAGGTCACAGAGTCTTCTCTCCAAGAGGTCCCTCACAGCCTCTGTTTCACAGGGTTAAGTTGCCACCAACACAGATTCCACTAAGAATCCAAATATCTGCAGCATTTGCTACTGGTAGTTAGAAAGAGAGGGATTTCAGCACTTGCTCTTTACCCAATGGAACTGAAAGGACAGAAATTTAATTGCCATGGGGCAATATCAGCAATGTGATGGATAAAAGACAGCATTGTGACTCGTTAATTTTCCTTTACTGTAACGAAATAAAAACCTTATATAGACACACAGAAAACTGACTGCAAGGGGAGAAAATAAGCATTTTAGCCTTACTTGCTTTATACTTTAACGTAAGATGCACAACTGAAAACACAGCCATCTGCAGAGACGCACCTGGTGGTTTGTTTTTTCTAGGAGAGGTGAGCATGTGTGTACATGCATGAATTGAACATTCATATTTAGGCTTAAAGAATTTGTCCCTGTGGGTTTGTGGATACAAATCCAAGCTCTTGACTGTGTAGGAGTAGAAGCACACACAGAGTGCAGGGGGTCCAGAGGTGAATGAAGCCACAGCTGGAACAGGATCACAGGTACAACCAGCTCACCCAGCATGGAATTGTGTACATAAACGACCAAATTCCTGCCCAAGAACTCCCAAAATTGCTTGAAACTCCCGCTTCAGATAAGGTAACATAGAAGACAGAGTTATTTATTTTTTTCTGAAACAATTTGCAAGCCAGCTGCTGTACCACTGTATGAGCCTTGTATTTCCCCTCAGCTTCATTTATTGATTCCATTTGAAGCTCTTTTCCCCAAAATGCACCCCCCTTTCACCATGCACTGCTTTCCTGAAGACTTGTGGAGGTAACAGCGTATTAAAATTGATGAGGCTCTTGATGAGCACACCAGTTTGTTCAGCTCAGATAACAAAAGGACATTCTGCTGATTGAAATGCCTTTTTCCCCCCCATGCTGCATTTCAATGCAGTACCATGACTATGCAGAAATAAAGTTATTTCAGATCATTTGATAGCTATAAAAAGGAGTTTTCCACATGGCATAGCTCTAAAAAATCCTCTATGTTAAAACTGGCTATAATTTTTAACCCGTATTAGTACAGTAAGAAATATAAAAGAACACAGGGTGGGTGACAGCAAATGCTAAGTCCATGTTTGATAAGGTTTGTCAGTGTTTAACATTAGAGAGAAGAAAATTCATGCCTTGTTTGATTTTATGGAGTCCAAACCATCCCCTCACACTGTGAAGAAAGGTTACACATTTCCCCCCTGCAACCCTTTTCTAAGAAAAACACCTCAAAACACAAGCAGAGCTTATTTCAGATCCTCCTCCTCAGCCACGCAAGCCACAAGTCTCATTTGTGGATTAGCTCATTCAGGGAGAACTTCAAGTGTTTGGGCTAAGAGGTACATGAAGAAACAGCATTATCAAGTTAAATTCCAACCCTTCCCCCCTCCTTTTTTTTTTTTTTTTCCTTTGGCAAAACATCTGTCAACACTTCTATCTGCAGAGCACCAGGATGTGCTGATGCATTAAACAGCACAGCAGGTGGACTGGCAGACACAGGAGTGCCTGACCATAACCAGAGAGCTCAGTACAACCCCAAGTGCTGTAATTAACAGGGCAATAACATCAAAATGTATTTACAGTGCTGACAGTTCAGGGTCTAAAGAACCATGCACCAAACACAGGCAGATCAAGTAAAAGAATCCAAGTTCATATTTCAGTTTGTCTCTCAAACATTTTAAATTAATAGACTCTAATATTCCAAATTAGCACGTCCCAATGTCCCTGTGAAACTATGGGGTGCACTCTCTACCACTGCACATATACATCTCCATGTAACTAAAAATAGAAAATAAAACATGCATTCCAATTTACACTTTTTTTTTTACCTTCCAGTGGCTATGTTGTTCAGCAGCTGCTTATTTTTGCTGCTTTTGTTTCATTTTCTTTCCAGCATTGCATTATTTTTGCAGCATCCCACCTGGACTCTGCCTAAAAACACCTTACCCTTGGAGGCATTAGCACCCTGGGATCTTGGCAGAACTCCTCAAAGCCACAGGCTCAGGTGACATTCCTCCTTCCGAGGCACAGACACCATGTCCCAAGCACAAAGTCAGAACTCACACTGAGAGCACAGAATGGCTCACAGAAGCAGCAAAAAGTTGATTAAAGAACAGCTTCACAGAAAGGGCAAATAAACAAGCAAGCCACAGCTGATGATTTATTTAGAAAGAATATTACAATTTTCCCTTAAGCATTTACGGAGTTTTAAACTCTACCCTTCACACACCAGGTGCTGGTTAAAACACGTTTGTTATAATACACAATATTGCTCTTTCTGCCTCCAAAGCCTCAAGACCAGCGACTGGACTGTGGTCTTTGATGGGAGATTAGTCATTGAAGAAATACAGGTCTAAACCTCAGTCTCATGAGACTTTAGGAAGATTTATATATTTACTTACTGTTTCTTTAACTCCAAAGCAGCAGGCTGTCCTGATCTAATAATGAAAATGGTATTCAATAGATCATAATGCCAGAAATGTCCATTATGATAATCCCACGCAATCTTCTGCATAGGACAGCGCCATGGATTTCATCCAGAGATTACAATGCTTGACTGGAGTTAGAATTGAACCTCTACGTGCTTTTTATCTCTGACATCAAACTCAGGGCTATAAAACAAAACCCAACACACACGCACACACCCCAAGTTTGCAATTTACGAGTACTCCACTAAATGCTCTTACTAGAAAAGGAACAAAAGTGACAGTAAAACAAGTTTCCCTGTTCCTTAACCAGGAATAAATCCAGTTATTTCACTGCCAGATCTACTTCAGATTTAAATTAATGTAAAAGACAAGATCATTTGAAAGCGCTGTGCAGAATGATGTGAATACTGCTCATTTACAATTCCTACAGGGAGAAGAATAAAGAAGTTATCTCAAGCTTTTTTGCATCCATATAAAACCATTTGTGGCCTTACAACTGCAAGAAAAGCCATTTAGAGGATTCACTGACTTGTGTCAGGTAAAACACTAGTGACAGACTGTCACAGGAAATCACAGGATGCCTTCATGTGCAGTTTTATTCAATTTCCAGACTTAAAAAATGCATTCAGTTATTGACAGAATTGATCTGAAAGGCAGGAACAACAAAAGAGGCAACAGAAGCCAATCCTTCTGTGGCCACTGACTGTTTGGCTTTCCACCGTGCAGGCGTGTTATCATAACTGACCATTTGGTGCTCTGAATATTTATAAGCATTTCCCTGCACAGTCACCCTGCTTCCCATTCAATGCCGGCATCCATTCATTCACTGCACTTTTTCCAAGGAGATTTCTCTTAAGAAATAGATTTAAAAAATTTAAAAAAAAAACAAACAAACCAAAACTCTGGGAGGGTCCAGCTCTTCATTTTACACACAGAACCTTGTGCGGCAGAAGCACTGAGTAGACAACAGCTCAAATGTGTATTTCAGTTCACAGAACTAAAATATTTCACTCCAGGTTCCCTAAATAAGGAACAAGAGCCCTCTTCTCGGACCTGGTGACAAACAAACACTCCCATGATAAACAAAGAATGACAAGTGTTTTGGCAAACAAGGCATCCTCTTATCTCCCTAATCATCCAAGAGTGTGTAGCTGGAAGAATAGATGTCTGTGTTTGACTTTTAAAGTTACAGGTATGCCTTGAACCAGTGCCAAGAGAACATCCAAAGGCCTATTCCCATTTATTTCACAAATATTTAGTGATGCTGACCCAACGGGGACACTCACTGCAGCTACCCACTCATGATCTGAATCACAGAATTGCCTGGGTATAGGAAAACTGCAGGAAATCAATGCACCCAAGGAGAAGGTGAGTTAGCCCTTCTCTGACAAAGTGTTTCAAAGGTTTTTTACCCTCAAATTGAAATAGGTCCTTTACTTCTCTCATTACGAGATTCCCTTTTGAAAAGACCAAGCCCCCCGGTTTTATAGAGTTAAATCACAAACACGTTAAGCCTGGAACAGTCAACCATAACAGGGGCCAGCAAAAGTCATGAAACCGTAGGTGGTACACAAAACACTCCTCTGAACTGAACGTCTCTCTGAATTTTCCATGGAAAAATATGGTATTCCTCAGCGTGACAATGCAAAATAAACAGCGCAGCTTCTTAACAGAACTGTCACGGCTTAAGCTTTCCAAACTGCTCCTCGTTCAAGCAGGAAGATGCCAACATTCCTCTATCTGCTTCAGTGTTCGGAAACTTTGCTTTCCAAACAAATGACAGCGGGAAGTACCTTAACACTGTGTTATTCTCATCACTGAGGCACCGTCCTACACTCACACAAGCTCTGGTTTACGGCAGGAAAGGACACCACAAATTTCTGCTGCACTACAAGGAAGTCCGAGTAATATGAAGTTAAAAGTTTTTGCTCATAAAGTGAATTTTGTTACTGCAGAGAAAAAACAAAATTAATGTTGTTTTCCCTCTCTAGGTTGTATATGGAAACAACATCTTTAAGATGAAACTGCAAGATACTCGCTGTAAGATAAATTTTGTTTAGAAGAGATATAGGGGTAAGTTTCTGGACAGCAGCTCGTAAAGCACATTTCATCTCAGGGCACCAGAGAAACATGTTTGCATGGCTGTTAGAGGGAAAATGCTCAAAACAGCAGCTGGTGGAAAGTCAGATGTTTGTTAGGACAGCAGGGTTTGGTTTCCCACAGCCTTTTATAACTCGGTACATCCTAGGAACAGAGCAGGATCATCCTTGCCTGGTAAGACCGTCCTGCCTTGAGTTACGCACACACAAACCACGACCAAGATGCAATCCAGATGCAAAGAAAACCCAGAAAAAACCCAAATCCGCGCAGATCGAGGATTTTACTGTAAAGCTCGCTGGTATGAAGACAACACACCGTAAAAGCCGTATCTTACCGTTGGCGTTTTTCCCACAGATGAGGTGCTCGTAAGGTTGCAACACTCCCCAAAGTTCCGCATCGTTGTTGATAACCATCTCCAGGATTTCAGCCGAAATTTCCCCTCCACCATCGGGGCTCTGACTTGCCAAAACCCTAGCCTTAATCTCTTCCACCAGGTTCTCCATGCAAGCCGTCAAGGAGATGGCCGCGTACTCGTGGATCCTCACCGAGATCCTCGTGTCCACCATCCACCTGAAAAACCTCCCCACCGAGAAGGCGAGGCCGCACCGGGCCGATTTACCTTTCCTCAGCCCATCCCCGGCGCTCATGCTGTACAGGGAGAGCGCCTTGACCGTGGCCAGCAGGCAGCTCTCGGCCAGGGCCCAGCTCTGGATGAGTTTGATGGCGCTCTGCACCTCGAAGCGAGTGCACTTGGAGTGCATCACGCTCAGGCGCTGAGCCTCCCTGGACACCCTGATCAGGGCTCGCCGCAGCAGCTGCGAGAGCCGCCTGACAGCGTCCTGCGAAAAGCTCCTGCCGTGGCCGTCGCCCTTCCCCCTGCGCAGGATTCTGCCGATGTCTTCATCAGTCCAAGGGTATTCCTCGAGCTCCGGCAGCTTAGGGCACTTGGAGAAGATATCTGCGACCTCGGGGTCCTCCGGCAGCACGGTGTTCACGGTATCCCAGCTGTTATTCCTACTGTTCATGGAGCCCGAGTAGTACCACCAGTTGCCTCTGTGCTGAGAAGAGGTGAAAGCTTGCGAGTTGGACTTGGAAGAGGAGAGACTAAGGGACCTGCAGGAATCCCCTGCCCCATAACCAGAGTCCAAAGTTAAATCCTCCAGAGTCTTCAGAGTCGAGCTGTATATCCCAGCCATAGGAAAGACGGGTTAAGCCAAGCGGCAGGACAAGAGCGAAAGGTGCGGCTGGGGCAGATCCCTAGCGAGCCCCGAGCGGCGCGGGAGGATCGGCGGCGCAGCGGGCGGGAGCCCTCCCGAAGGGCCTGGCTACCTCCATGCCGGCGGGGGGCTGCGCTCAGCCATGTCCCGCTCGGGACGGGCGGCGGCGGCGGCGGAGAGCGCGGAGGCTCCGGCGGGGCGAGGCGGGACGGGCGCTCGGCAGCAGCTCCGGCGCAACTTCTCTGCCGCGGCTCCGCCGCGCGCCCCGCACCACCGCATGCAAATGAGG
>VZTX01027588.1:45581-62106 GCA_013400915.1 Pardalotus punctatus
GGAGCGGAGGAGCCCGGCGCGTCCTGCCGGGGTGCGCGGGCCGAGGGCGCCTCCGCCCGGCCGCGGCGGGGAGAGAGCTGTCGGCTGTGTGTCGGGCTCGGCTCCTCAAACCCTTATAATTTAACTTTTAAACGCACTTCGTACGGCTTCCTGTAAGATGCGGCCCCGCAAAGACCCCAAACCCGCTGCAAGACGGCTACGGGACCCAGGCACACCCGGTGAAGAAGGAGAGAACGCGTGTCCTTGATAATGTGCAACTCTGACAAAGTGTGGAAAAACCCTCCTGCTCAAAGGATCACGTTTTTGTCTGTTAGTTCACGTGGATTCTGAATTTTGCACTCTATTCCTGCCATATTCTCACTATTGGTGGGACATGTGTGAAAGGGTACGAGTAGAAGCCTAGAGAGTAAATTCAAAACTTCTCACAAAGGCTATTTTAGCATCAAAAGGCACTGTCAAGACAAATCTTACGCAGTCCTTAACTATAGACTTACAAAAAAAAAAATCGTTGTACATCTTTCCCACAGTATTACTCCTTAGAAAATACAGAAAATACAGCCTCCAATGTTGATCACCTGCAATACCTGGATTTCCAGAGCTGAGTTCAAAACGACAAATTGTCTTTGCACCACAGGGACAAACTTTTCAGCAGGGCCTGTTGCAATAGGACAAGGGGGAATGATTTTAAACTGACAGAGGTATGATTTAGATGATAAAGGAAAGAGATTTCCCACTTCATAATGCCATTCAGGACATCCTTTTGTATTGTGGTACATACATTATTTAATGTCAATTTAAAAAAGTATCACAACTATTATGTATGAAAAACTCTGGCAAAATCATATATTTTGCTTACTTGCTTTTGCTCACAGGATCAAGCAGCTTCTGTTTATGATAAAAGACAAAATACTTAACAGGATGCACTAACTGTCCACTAACTGAGCCCCAAAACCTGATTTTTTCAACATAAGATAATATTTAATCTTTTACATTGAAGCCAACTATAATTCAGCTCTCTGTTTTCTCATAGCTTCTCCCCATGAAACCATGAACACAAAGCAAAAGTTGTCTCATAAAACCAGACCTAATTCTCTCAAAGTAATCCCAATTTATTTGGAAATCTTAACACCTTAGCACCTCACTTGTGCTCCACAGTCAGCTCAGAAACGGGGATATTTACTACACAACTGATGCCTCACTCAAGTATTATTTTATAGATCAAAGCTAACTCTGCTATTTTGGTGTATTTTTTAGCCTGTATTTTTAAGAGTTGACAATACAAAGGTGACAGTAAACATGGTAAATAGGTCTCTAAATGTGTGGCGAGGCAGGACTGATTCAAAGCACCCAGTTTTAAGTCTCATGCATTCCATCAATACACTCCTTTATAAAAAATTATCTTTCCTCTCTTATATCCATATTTAATCCCAAATCTTTGGTGCCATGGACTACTGCAGGCCTCTTAAACGAGACTTTTGGTGGGTGACCATGTGATGCCCATCCTTCAGTCTCCACACCTCTCCACTGCCTCCTCAAAACCAGATTATTTCCTGTAGGTTCCTCGAAGTTCATGCACAGAAGACTTGTGCCTCCAGAAGGATGACAGCAAGAATGGCAATGGGGTAGAAAAAGGCAACAGAGTTTGGCCTCTCTCACCAAAAAGCCTTCATGCTTTGTTTTGTGATGCCTTTCTGCAAAAGCTTTTGCTAAAGCTCATCGTCTTCTATCTGGTAGGATTCAATTCAATCACAAAAGAAAGGCTAAACTGCCACTGAGAATTGCTACATAGTTGGCAAATGGGAACTTGACATTACTTAGGATAAATGCAGCTGTACAAGGACTCAAAACTTCTACAAATAATTTCTGTGCCTTTCCTTTATCACGCTTCTCACATACTCCCACACTCCCTCACAGTTTGTTATTCCTGCAAAACCATGTAATTTAACAATACCGAAAATTATCTGATTTTACAAGCCATGTCTGCTTTCCCACTTCCCTCAGACAGTGTTTCCTCATTGCAGTATTTCTTTATACAAAAAAACTTTGCCAGATAAATCCTTCTCTCTCTCTGCTGCAAAGGTATCACCAGCCTTTTCCACAGGGAAAAACACCGTAGAACAAAAGCCTCCCCACGCTCAGGAAGGATTTTCCTTACTGCAGATTTAAACCTCACACTCCAAGATGTTGAACACAGTGAAGACTACAAGTCATACACCAAAAAAACAATAAGAACAACTAAAAATTCCTTGATGGCACAATAAGTATTTGGTGGTTTTGGTTTTTTCACATCTATTTCAACTGGAGCCATCAGGAATCCCAAGTTATTTTCACACAATAAAAGTCAACTTTCCACAGACAGATTTTCTCATAATCATTTCTCTCCAAAATTAAAGTGTTGAGAAATTAGAAGGCATCAGAATACTTTCAGGAACATCAACAAAACAGATAAAACATGAAGTAGTGGAAGTTCCATAATAAACAAAAACATAGCACTCTAGAAGCTCCATTTTCCTTCATGTAAAGAGTTCAGATAAGGGCTCTTTTAGCTCTGATAAACTAGAGAGTTTGCCAGATTTAAAAATTTAAATTTAAAGTACATCAGAATTAATTAGAATTTAAAAGCCTTAAAAATTACCAGCATTCTCTGAAACACAAATATCAAACCAATTTAAAAAATAACGAATCACTTGTTTTAAGGAAATACAACAGTGAAAGCAGATGTAAAATCTCCATAAAGTTAATCTGTGCCAAAGACTCCAAAACAATACATTTTAAAGTAACCAATACTTAGATTGATCTGTTACCATTCAAACCACAAAGTTCAGTTTATTTCTAGAAAATAACATTCGTATATATGCTATTGAGCAGCATAAACATCCCTTACCTCCAGGTCCCACGTAAACTTATTTTATTCACTTGAAGTAAAGAAGACTCAAGAATTTCCACCAGGAAAACAACAACAACAAAATTAGTAACACAACTGGCCTTAGCAGAACCCTCAAAAAGCTGCTTGACTGGTGCATCCAACCCCTCAGAGCAGTACCAAAAAAAGAAAAACCCTTTCCAAACCTAATTTAAAGTGGCTGTGGGAGGGAGTCTTAATAAACCCAAAGGATCAACAGCTGGCTGGCCCTCCATGGATGTTGCTGGAAATTTCCTTCTCAAGTTGCTGTCTCTGTATTGAGCAAGTGCTAATGGCATTTTCCTTATGTAGCTCCTTCATTAAACTGCATTTTATCTGCAAGATTCAGAACTACCTTTGGTAATAAACTGGAGCTGCTGCCTGACACCTGAAAACCAGTGTGAGCCCAGACAGCAGGAGATATGGAGGGAGCAGAGATGAAGCATAACTAGAGCAGGTGAATCACATTTCAAGTCTCAATTAAATTAAATTAAAAAAAAAAAAAAAAAAGTTAAGAGAATTTATTTTGCATATTTTCAAAGCAACACTGATGGAAAGGTAATGTTCATCTGATGTGTTTTCTACCATACAGCAAAATTGCCATCCAGCCCTCCATTTATTGTCCAACTTGAGTTGCTGGTCCAGTATTTGGAGTGACTAAACACTCCTTGCAGACCTCATCACTGCCAGGTTCCTGTCTCTTCCCATCTGGAGAGAAACTTTATTCAAATTGTAATAAGTCAAATTGTTCCCCCAATTATTCTGTGCAAAACGGCCTTTGCAAAGGTTACAATACCTACCTTTCAGAATGTCTTGATTGGTAATTCAGGTAAATCTGCTTGATGGCACTAATTAAAATTTAAAAAGAGAACATAGAATCTCATGAATGTAGAATTTTAGGAATAATACTGTCCCTTGTGTAAACTTTTCAGATGGTTAGAAGTCACTGAAATTGGAGAGTGTGCTGAACATATCTTCAGGCTGTTAATAATAAATGGCCATCTCAACTTCTCCTTGTCTTGATTTTATCTGTGATTTAGCATAGCCTAAAACTACATTTTGCTATTAGAATTCCTATCAACAGAAACGCTCTTGCTTAAGAAATCTTGCCTCATTTTTTTCTACTCTACTATTTAGTCTAATAAAAGACGTTTCTTGTCCTTACATAACTTGCCTCA
This sequence comes from Pardalotus punctatus, assembly GCA_013400915.1. Classification (NCBI taxonomy): domain Eukaryota; kingdom Metazoa; phylum Chordata; class Aves; order Passeriformes; family Pardalotidae; genus Pardalotus; species Pardalotus punctatus. The sequence continues at coordinate 49,662 of VZTX01027588.1, forward strand.
CTCATATCCTTAGGCTGTCAATTAAAACATAATTTCTATTTAAATAAGATCAGGAGGGTAAATTTGCTTAGCATAAGAAATCAGCCCAGATCAGCTTTACTGTTATTTATAATGACAGATAAGGCAGAGCTTCTCAAAATTAATACTGTCAAGAAAGACGGGGTCATGTCTATCATGACTAATAGTGACTGTTAGGCAAGACCATTTTAAAAACTTTGATTGCTGAAGATTTTATATTACAGCCTGCTTCTGACACATATTTGCAGGTATGAAAAGCATAAGAACCACTGAGAATCTATTAAGAATATCCTTTCTACTTTCAAGAGCTGCCTTTTGTAGTAGATATAATTAGAGTGATAAGGAACTTTGAGTGAAATGCCTGTGCAGGTGCACATCAGGTGCCCAAGAGGAATAAATAAGTGGTTTTCTGCTGCTACTGTACAACCTCTTTAGAGATCCTTCAAAGCAAATTGGTCAAGTACCAGTGAGGTACCAACTGGTCAGCATCACCTTTATCCTTGGGAAAGGGGTGGAACAAATAACCTTGGAAATCATTAAGGATAAAAAGGTGATTTAGAATCACAGTGTTTGGATTAGAAGGGACCTTTCACTTAGTTCCCCCCCCTGCCATGGGCAGGGACACCTTCCACTAGCCCAGTTTGCTCCAAACCCCGTCCAACCTGGCCTTGGAAATTTCCAGGGATGGGGAATCTACAAACTGTCTGGGCAGCCTGTGCCAGGGCCTCACCAGCATCACAGGGAAGAATTTATTCCCAATACTTGATGCAGCCAAGGATACAACTGTCTTTCTGGATTGCAAGTGTGTGTTGCCAGGTCTTGTTGAGCTTCTCATCAACCAACACCCCCAAGTCTCTTGCAGGCTGCTCTCAATCCATTCTTCATTGATTGATGAAAGGGAAATGATGCCTGACTAATCTGTCAGATTTCTGTGAGAATATCAGTGGTATGTTGGATGAGGGAAGAGCAGTTGATACTATCTTCACTGCAGCCAGGCTTTTGACATTTGCTCCTGCAACATCCTCATTGACAAATTGGTGAAAGAAAGAATGAAAGTAGTACTGAAGAAGCTTCCCACACTTTTTAGATGCAGGAAATAGCCTCCTTGCCCAGCAGCTATAATGCATTTTTCCAGGTTGTTTTGAAAACATTTTGAAGTAGAAAAAGCAAACTAATCTTAGAAATAACCAATGACATTTTACCTAATTTAAAATGTAATCCTCAACAAGCATTGAACATTTCTCTCCTGAAATTTAGGGTGCATGTAGACAAGAGGTGACATAAAAATACTTTTTTATTTTTAAGTGCACAAGACAACTGAGCAGGTGTTATAGTAGGCCTTATTTGGGAAGATTATGGAAGTACAGAAATTATGGGTCTATCAGACCTGATGGATTATTTGTCTAATAAAATGATTGTGATGACAAAGGGTGGAGAAAACTGTCAGAATAAGAAAAACTAGACTAGAATGTATTAAATTCCTGGATTATAACTTGGTACAATATCAGACTGTCTCAATCATTAGCAGAAATCTTATCAGTGAGGATTGGTGGGGATAATATATTCCAGATATGATACCATCTGGAATCAGATCAAATGAAGGGAATGAAACAGTATTTACTTCATTACATGACAATATTCAAGACAAGGAGTGTACTGAAACTGAGGTCTCTTTTCCCACCCCTTCTCTTCTCATTTCAGCTCTTACTATCAATTACAATTTTACAGTGCCTGCATTTTCTGCCTTGTGCAGGGATGAAACAACCAGAACATTCTGAGAGCCATCAGGCGTTACTGAGTAGCTGCAGATAATGACGGTGTTCTGCAGCATTTAACAGCCTCTAATTTATAACATCCAGCAGGATAAACTTCCGCAGCCACCCAGATCTTTAGCTCCAATCTAACACCAGGTCTGCCAAGTCTGTGTATGATTAGCTACCAGTGTAAAATAATTATTTGGAGGCACTTAAAATAATCTCAGTTATCTGGTCATGGGATCCACTGCTATATCATGTCTATATCATGGGGAACATGCTGCAGTCCTGTGTGCCAAAATACTCACACATTTGGAAGAAGTTTATGTCAAAATTGCACTTATTACTATGCCATTCACTGGCTGTAATATTAACCTATCTCACTTGATAGAGCAAATTACGTGTATGGATTGCAACGGATGCGTGTCATGTTTCCTGAAATAGTGTTCGTGTCCTCAACTCTCTAATTAGCCAGGAATACAGTATTGACAAGAACATTATCAAGAGTCAGTCACATGATTACAAAGCCAATGGAAAGAATACCCATAGAGAAAGAATTATAGCTAAATACTGTATTTTTCATAACCCTGATCAGCCAGGAAGTTAGATAAAGTATTACCCTCTAAGAGTGCTATAAAGTGGATGCCCTGAACCTTATCAGCCCATGCTGAGATTAGTGGTTATATACAATGGTGCTAAAAAGAATTGAAGACAAATTCTAGGGGACACTCAAAGTGAAAATCCGCGTCTGCCTCGTTCAGGACAGCTGCAGCGTTTGTTGTGGTACTGACGTACACCAGTGCAGCAACAGCTTCCCAGCCACTACTCCATCATAATCTACACGGGCTGTGCCTAAATTGTGCTTCCCCTGGTTGTGCTTAAACCTTTATTTTCCCAGGGAATCACGAACTTGACAGGAGTAACAGCTTTGCCGTGGCACAGTAACCTCTTGAGGGCGCAGTGCCGCAACAGCGCCACGCTTCAGCTGCTCCGGGCTGTCCATCAAACGTGCAGGAGCTCCGTTCCCTGCCAAATGAGGGATGCTCGGGGGAAAGATGAAGGAACAGCCGTGTGAACAGGGGCTGCGTGGCACTGCTCGTGGGATGGGGATGTCTGTGAGCTCTGACGAGGCCCTGCCTACGTGGCACAGGTGATCATGTCCCCAGGATGTGACCCTGTCACAAGGTCCTTGCCTCGCAGAGGGATCAGCACGTGCAGCACCTCACACTCGTAACTGCTTGGAAGAGCTGCAGGATTGCCCAGAGTAATATCCCGACCGCATGGTAACAAATATGCCGACTGTTTATTTGTAAAACCCAACACAGAATTGAGTTTTCTCACCTTAGTCTAAAGCCCCTGGAAGGGGGAGCACCTCTTGCTCTTCAGTGGCAAGACAGACTCAGCACTGTTGCAGAGATTTTCTCCACTAAAGGGAAGTGCAGTGCAGTAGTGAAACTTTGCCACCGTTTTTCTACCCTGCCCTAAGTGAGGAGTGAATCAAAAACTTTGTGAGGCTTCAGGTGCCTCACCTTGAATTGGAATATATTCTGTAAAATTCAAACATGTTTGTGGGAAAAAACTACAATGAATCAGTAGTTCCAGCAACAAAATAATTGCCAAAAGAATGCCAGACGTGAGAATAAGGGGGGGAAACCACAACCAAACACCTTTAATTGCAGAATTCTCTTTCCACTAAGAACTTCCTAACCTTTTAACTTCCTGACCCCTAATCTTCTTTTCTTTGATTTCTCTGGTAAACTCAAGAGTTTTTAGCCCTTTCCACTATAAACCAGAAAACTTTGCCTACCTGCACATAAACCTGTAACAGAATGCTATAATTTTTCCAGTTTGAGGTATATTTTGTGTTGTTTAAATACCACAGAACCAGTAGCATATAATTCAATTTAGTAAATAAATGAGTGGTTGCCCAAAATTAGGCTGATATTTTAATAATTATAGCTAAAATTTAAGGCTTACATGAAAAGTGTGATATAACTCACCTAGCACGGCCATTAATATTTTTTTTTAATGAAAAACAAGCCAGAAAACCAAGCTTTGTACCAATAGTAGGCCACTAAAATATGAAAGTTTGGGATAGAGGAAAAATCTTTGTTTCTCTCTCAAAGAACCTGTAAAAGAGTTTCAAAGAAATCCTTTTATTCAATATAATATTGTAAGAGTATTGTAGTATTCATTACTAAATTATTTTACCCTTATTAAAATTTTTAGAAACCTTTTTCAATGAAGAGATTTAATCTCAGTATGCTGGGAGCAGGAATTTGTATTTGGTCATTTATTGCAAAGTGAGTGTAGTAGTTAATGGAAACTTCTGGAGTGAATATGAAGGTCAGAAAGTACCTTCCATAATGCACTGTTCACACTTTTCCAGCATGTTCCTTCCCAGTTTTTATGTGAATGAACAATTTTCTGCCATCTCACCAATCTTGTGAAGATGCAGAAAGTGTATCCCAGCATGGTCTTGCTACAGCAGAAGAGCAAGCGTGATTCCAACCTAAAAAAGTGAAATCCTGTGAAAAAAACATTAGGGAAGCAATCCCATACTAAGGTTTCAAACCTAATTGTCAGTTATTAATCAGCACTGTTGGCTCAAGAACCACCTTGTCAACGTGCAGCCTGAATAAACATAACACCATCCACCTCCTTGGATCCCTAATTCCAGTTATGACACAGGGCTGCTTGTTATCACATAAGCCAGGAGTATTTTTCCAACACGAAGATGGCTGACACAGGCCAATTTGTTATTGCCATTCAGGATGAAACACATGCTGGAAGCAATGGGGAGATAATGACCAACTCCCTTTTTCTCCCCCTGCTTGCATCACTGGGGAGGCATTCCCAGGACACATCACCTGTGATGGAAGTGTCACGGTGCTGGGTCGCGTTCTGTGCGTTGCACAGCCAGTAACCAATCACCAAAAAATATAGGAACAGTCTGGGTGATTCAGTAAAAGTGGGGCTGGTGCCAGGAGCCATCAGCACTCAATAAAATGGTGATTCAGAAATGTATCAGAAGTTGACGGAAGAATTGGAGGGTGGCTATCATAGGATAAGTCATTATGGATCACAGCAACAGCCTCCCTTCAAATGTATCAAAACAAAGGGGGGTAGACCAAGCTTTGCCTCTGGTCCCTAGGGGAATACTTAGAAGTTAATTCTAAAGTACAATGGAATAGGAAATATTGGTTGCAATCCCTAGGAGTGGTGAGGAGGAAAAGGCGAAAACCGTCATTGTGGAAGAAAACATGTAAGGAATCTGTCATGCAGGCAGAAAATGAAGATATCTCAGCCTTCCATATCTTGAAAAAATTTTCAGGTTTGGGAATATCTATGAAAAAATACACCAAACAGAAGAGGGATTAGCACACTGTGAAAACAAGTAAAGAACCCCCTCCCTACCATACTAACAGCAAAAGAAAAGGAAACAAAATAACGTCCTCAAATAATAGGATAACCAGAGGACTATTGAAAATGTGTTGTTTTCATTCTGGGTGAATCGAAAGTAGTTGGTGGTCAAAACTAGGCCTAATTTCCATGCTTAATATCATGTAGTGCTCTTTCTTGTAGCTGTAAAAATTTATCAAATATTTTTAGACTGAAAGTATTGAAAAAATAAAGTGAAAAATGTATATTCCTCTTAAAATTGTTTGGACGTCCACATTAAAGGTCAAGACCCAATTGTGCTGTTTAACCACAGCCCTTAATCCAAGGAAAATAGGAAGTGCACATAAGCAGAGCTGGGTAGGAATGCTGCTAGCTCCCTGCAGATCTGTGCAGGAGGGTTTAGTGTGTTTATAATTTTGGTGGTTTGTAAGTTATGATCTGTATTTCATTTTTATGCCTACATAGGAAGTTTCTTGGCAATGTAAAGGGCTTGTAAACCTCTTGTAAATATCTTCTAAACATCCATCCAGGGTGCAGGCAGCAATTAAGAGCTGGAAAGAAACATGTCAATTAACCTGGTAGCTTAGCACCACCCTCCAGGAAAAGAAAAAAACCCAAAAGACACTAATAATTTGTTATAGTTTCCATGATAGGTGAAAATAACTATTATCTTTTTTATGGACTTTTATGAAGAAGCACATTTTAAAACCAGCTCTCCACACACATTAAAAGCTGACAGTCTTTAGGATATTTAAAACTGAACGCAATATCTAAGTAATGCTGTAAAGACACTGTAGTTATGGAGTTGTTTTTCTTTTTTTGTATATTTTGTGCTTCCATAATTTCAATTTACCTATTTGAGGCACTGGATTTTCTGTGAACAGAAAAATGAGGCCAAATGTACAGAAGAGAACTGGCTTAAAGAGCGGGAAAAAAATCTACTATTTGTTTTCGATGCATCTACCTGTGGTCAAAACAGCCAAGGGCTTATCCAGGACTTTAATTCAGAAGCAGGTCCCTGGCAATTGTGTAAATATTAAACAAAACAATAGCCATCTTTGCAAGCCATAATGATCTAGAACTAGGCAGCATGAAAAATTGCTTTTAGGCAATGACTGGAACAACAACTCAAATGCTGACAGCTGGGGCAAAGGGCACCAGCAAACTGCTGGCCAGATGGCAGGCACTGGGCTGGATCAATTAGTCGAGGCTGGAAGAGTTATTTTATATTTATCTAATATCCTACTAACCCCAGGATTTTTTGTAGTCTTTCATGTTGTCAGAATGAAGATATATAAGCAGGTGGTTTAAAGATGTTTTTTGCCACTATTCCATCCTTAGATGTCTCCTATTATGATGGAAAATAGGCTGAGAATGGCAGCTACTTTGAGTGAAAAAAAAGGTTAAAATATTCACATCAAAACACAAACAGATTTTCAAAGGTACTGAAACTCCTATCAAATCCAGCAATACTAATTAGTGTACTGGTGCCCTAGGATTAATTATTCCCTGGGTTCTATTTGTCACCATCTCAAGGGACAAACCTCAATGGCTGCTACTCCTCTTAAACAGGGCACCTCAGAAGACAGATACATCCATCTTCTATAATAAAGCAGATTTTTAAAACTGCATTTTAAATGCAGTTTAATTTCAATTCATTGAAATTATCGGTAAAGTATCAGTTATGTTCAGCATCTATTAATCAGCTAGAGACACTGAAAATGAATCAATTTAAATATGTTACAATGCATATGTATTTTCAGGACAAAAAAGTGAAAGAGAAAACATATTAAACTACATTTGGATTATAAACATGTTAAACCTAGAAAATGCTATTTTAATGGCATCTTTGCAGGCTGATCTGCAATGGGAATTTGCAGCAATTCCCTGTAGGTGATTCCATGGGAACATGACCCATCCAGTCAGCAGAGTGGATTATTACACATGTGGAGTGCTTGCTGATGCCCTGGCACACAAATGCCACATGTGCCTGGCACCGTTGTCACAGGTGAGGGCCTTTGACGTCTCTCTGCTTGCAGGGTGTCACTTCTTTCCCAACTCACTGAAACAGAAAGGGATCCATCCAGCCTTTCTCAGGACACTTCAACATCGTTGAGCTGCCTAACTCAAATATCTCAGTAGTGCCTTAGCGAGTAGATCAAGACTGGAGAATTTCTACCTCCTTGCCTCCTGGCTTCAGAGACAGTGACATTTTCTCTCTTAGTACCTCACAAATCTTCTTGTTTGCCTTTCCTTGTTTCCCAGCATTCGTATTTGCTGTGGTTACCACAAATCCGTCTGGTTTATTGCCATTCCGCTGGCTGCTTTGTTTGTTGTTGATGTTTTTTTCCCCATAAGCTCCCTATGATATTTTATTTTCCAAGCAGCACCATGATCCTACATTCACAAGAAAATTCAGAAAATCACCACTGTAAAAAATGAAGTATGATCATATGACAAATTTTAACAGTTTTAATACCAAAACTAACGGAAATTTGAGGTATGAACCATGCTGAAATACATCATCACTGGTGTTAATGATCTATATGAATAATCTCTATGTATCAGTCTACAGCCCTACTGATGCATTTAGCTACACACATATCTCCAAAATTTTCAAAGGCATGTATCTGATTTTTCCTGGCAATGAAATAATGGCCTGATTTTCCAGTCCTGCTGGGCAGACAACATTTTTAATTGCCTTTAATTTGCTGCAAATTCAAACTCAGTTCATTTAGGATTCCCTTCTTTCTGTGGAATTGGAACACATGAAATGACACCTATTGTATCAAGGTATCTTTCGGATCAAACATCTGTATTTATACATGCAAACATCCAGCATGCTAATTAAGCACTTGACTAATTAAAAGAACATGTGACTAAGTCATACTGATGGTTGACCCATTTAAAAGCATAAGAGTTTCTGATTCTAACAACAGAACAAAATATGGCTGTGTTTAGCTTTAAACTTTTTCTTTTGCAGCGTGAAGCTTTAATGGGCAAAATCAGGTTCCAAAATTGAGATTTTTATTAACTGCCAACTGGGTAGATGCTTCAGACAATGCAGCTATAACACAAAGAACAAATGTAGAAAAACATTCATATGCGTGCTCTGACTTGAAAGGAAATCAAATCTGTATTAACAAAAGAAAATGGTGTGTCTATGATGTGAAATAATTTTAATAATGTGGTTTTGAGGAGTAAAACCACAAAACCGAGGTATCCAGGATGCTCAAGATGTTTGAAAACCCCACTACCTGAAAAGTGCTGCATTTCTTACTCTGTTATTGTCCTTGCACTGATCTCAAGGAGTGGATGGCAGCTCTTCCTAGATTCAATATGAAACCCAACTTCTTGATAATGAAGAACGTGAGTACTGTTTATGAAAAGCAATACATTATTAGAAACAATTAGTATAGATTAATTAAATTCTATTTTTGGTAAAAAAGGACTAGGCCTAAGATCATTGGCATTTACTAACCCCCATATAAACCACAAAGGTTGAAGACAACTGCTCCAAAATCACTGAAGTCATTCTCATCTATGGAGAATGATAAGCAAAGAAAAACATGTTTGAAACATATAAATTATTAATCTTATAACACACTTTTCTATATTTGAGGCAAATCCTTTTTTCTGTAACTTTAAATTGAGACCTTGCCCTAATAACTACAGCAGAGGATGGTGAGAAACAACAAAGTAAGGTTTCCTATCTGCCTTTTCCTGATTTTTTAAATGTTTTTTTTCAAGTTTTCTAGGCATCTTAGCATCTCTCTCTCTCAAATGAGAGCCCAATGTGCTATTTCCCAGAGAAGCCAGTTTTTGTTCCCTCCCTGCTTACCTTTTCCACTAGTGTTGTCCCCTCAATGATCCCTGAAAGTCCACCTCTTCTGAAGATGCTGCATTTCAGTGTTTTCCATGTTTTCCATTAGATCTGGTGGCTGAAAGCAAAAATTAAAAAGGCTACATATAATGCAAATCCCTGAATTATAAACTTACCATTAAAGCTGCAAAATGTTTTCAGACCTGTCTTACAGATGTAGAGATTCCCAGTTTATCATTCTCTATCTCTTATTCCATCTCTGTTCCTCACCACAGACCGTGTCCAACACCTCAGCACGTGTCACCCAGGCTGGCTGACCTTTCACAGCATGAATTTCATGTCTGTGTAATTGCCAGCTTGAGATACAGAACTGCTCTGGGTGTGTGCTGCCACTTTGGAATCAGCACAGACAGAACGTTCTGTTTATTTATTTTTGAAATGGACATTAATCTGTTGTTTCTATTCATAAATCTGTTTTCTTTTTTCTAAAATATAATAGCAACCTACTTCTGACTGTAGGTGCCATACCTACCCCTCAATCCTTTGTCATGTTATTCTGTCTTGCTCTTTCCGTGCTTTTTCTCTGCCCTGATGTTTTTACACCAGGTATGACAGCAAAAGGATAAGGGGGAAAGGCTCCTGAGGCACTGCAAATATACAAAGAGTAGATGTTTATAAAAGCCAGTTACAATTTCAGGTCGTGAGAATATATTTCATAACTGGTCTACATGTAGTAGCTGAATTAATTTTGTGACTGAAAATATACTCAGTAATATAAATTATATTTTTATTATGTGAGCCTAAACCAGAGTTTTTATGTTTTTCTTTCTGACCTTATGTGGTAGAAAATGTATCCAAGCCTCATCTCTAGACACATAATTTAGATAGTCTGGAAGATACAAGTTTGAATATCTTTTGTAGAAGGGTCAATACGCCTCCCAGTCCTGTGATACCAGGTCTCATCAATAATAATTTTAATTGAGAACTGAGCACTCTCGCTCTTGTGCCTCTCTTTTCTGATCTTTTATTTTAAAAGTAATTTTGTCCCCCATGCTCTGTGCTGGAGTTAAGTGCTCTGGCTCTGTAGTAGAGGCACTCAGGGTACCCAGATGTTGTAGGGAGCATGGGAACATTTATAACTCTAATTTAACCACAGGCAGGAGGTAGGGACCAAGGCAGCCAGAGATGGCTGATAGATGTAGGATGAAAGCTTGGGGTGCCTGTGGAATTTAATTAGCAAAGCAACAGGAACTCTTGACCTTCTACTTAACTAATTCTAGATCCTTCCCTTGGGTGTAAATCACTGAACTATGTGTAGACTTTATTTACAGCACAATTGTGTGTGTGACACTGACCTTGTAGTTTGTGTTTAAACACATTTTAAATACAGAAACCAAAACACAAATGCTAAGCACTATGCCTTTTAATCTCCCCAAATCTTAATTAAGGGTGAAGTGTGGTTTGGATCATGCCTCAGAAAGTCATGTGGCAGCAGAGAACCAGTCTCCCCAGGTAAATAAAGATGATTAATTTGGAATTGTTTGAAGTTTGTTTACTTAATGCAGATACATAACAGGAGGCTCACACAGGCAAATAAGGTGCCGTAGGAAACAAATATAGGAGAGGGGGGAAAAGGAAATAAATGAAGACACCCACAGCCAGATACCTGTGGAATTCAAACCAGCATTCACTGCTTTTTTCCTGAAAAGACAAAGAATTAGAGCAAGATGAGAGACAGAGGTATTTGTGTCACACTGAGCTTTGTCTGTGACCTTTCTTATGAAATGCAGTCACTTGGTTTTAGTTAAGCTAAAGCGCAAACACTGTTTGCAATACGTGCCACTGGTGTTGCCACCTGCTCTGCCTTGGGTTTTGCTTTGCGGTTTGCTTATTTTCTTAGCCAATATTTAATCTCTTGTTTACTTGTTTGTTTTTTATGTAGGCATACACACAGGTATATGCACATATGTCCTTTCCTTTAGCATGTGATAAGAAGGGTTGATAGGAAAGAGTAGTTTTTGCAAGTTACTCTTATTTTGAAACTGCTTTGTGACCAGCAAGTTTATCTACAGGTATTGACCAGCTTAAAACTTTAAACTGTTAAATTTTAAAGGAAAAGCAAATATTAACTGTTCATGAAAATGTCCACATTTCCCCCAATTTGCTGGTTAAGCAAACTGAAATACTAATTACTGATTAAAAAACTGTGTGTGGGCACTCCTGATTTAAATCTAGGTGTGGTAGGTATAATCTGATGACGTATATTTTGTATAAAACTATGAGAAACATAGGTGATCATTCTTGCTCTTCTTTATGATGTTGGTTATCACGTTGAAAAGAGACAAGAAAGAAATTTCCCCATAAATAGTGAAGCAGAAAATAAAAGAGTTTGCTGTTCTTAATTCTGAGGAAAAGGTAGAATTAGTGATGCTCCCTGTGTAGTACAGACCTGAATTTGGGATGTTTAACCCTCTAATCCATGACACATACTAGACAGAGCAATTGTCTACTTGAAACAATGAGCTAGACTGTTCTTCGTATGTATTAAGAGAACTTAGATATAATCTTGCAGATAAGGAGTTTAAGACAGATTATTCATTTCATTCAAAGGTTTTACCTCAGAAATAGGAAAAAACCCAGCTTTTTACCACTTTTACCACCTGTAGTACATGCATTAGGCACTAAGCCAGGGGACCTCCTACAGTATTATCAAAACTAAAGCTGTCATATTTACTCATAATTTGTGAGTATGACCACAAAATTCAGAAGTGGGTGGGTTTTTAAGGTTAAAATTCTGGTCTCTAAAGAAATGCTCTTTACGATTTGGCACATGTGAATTCTGACCAAAGTTTATGAATCACCTGTACCCCATTTAAGGCACCAATACAAGAATGAGCCTGTATATAGCTATACAGTAATACAATTTATATAGTTATATATTGACCACTTTGATTTTGCAATTAAAAACATTTTTTCCCCACTGAAACAAACCCTGCCTCAGAAAATCCCTAAGTACGTGCAGTTTCCACAGCGGCGAGCCTGTAACTTCTTCTGTCACTGACCAACGCCTCCACCATCAGCAGCTTTAGAAAGCTCCGGCATCTCGACAATGAAATTACGGCCAAAAAATCCCTTTCGCAGCCCCACATTGGTTCATTCCCTCGGAATTTCAAAGGAACGCGACGGCCCCGCCGCCCCCGTCCCCTCAGAGCGAGGGCTGGGCGGGGCCGCCACACACCTGATTGACGTAGCTCAGGACCAATCAGACCTCGCGCTGGCCGCACGCCGCGATCCTATTGGCCGCGGAAGTAGCGGGGGGCGGGCGCTCGCGGGGCGCTCTACTGGCGGCGCCTCCCGCTACCCGCGGCTGCTGCGGCCGGGACGCGGTGGCGGCGCCGGGTGCTCGCGGGGTGACAGCGTGACCGGGCCGCGGCGTGACCGCCCCGCC
>VZTX01027588.1:62199-99179 GCA_013400915.1 Pardalotus punctatus
TCGCCCCGTGCCGGCCTCGCCCCCGCGGCTTGGAGCTGTGCCCGGAAGGCCGAGGCGGGGCGGCCTGGAGGCTGCCGGCCGGCCCGGGGCAGCACAGGGGCTGCGCAGCTCGGGCCGAGATGCTGGGGTTTTTTTCCGTCTTAAATCGTTTCGGTTTGCTGTCACGGCCGTAGAACCCGGTGAGAACGTAACGAGGGAACAATAGAAAGGATGAAGCGCTTTCAGCAGTGTGTGCGGGGCCGGGAGTTGGACTCGATGATTCTTGTGGCTCCCTTCCAAGTCAGCATGTTCTGCATGGATTTGCTGACCAGACTGAAGTGAAATTTTTAGGAAGAAATTCTTCACTGTGAGGGTGATGAGGCCCTGGCACGGAGAAGCCGTGGCTGCCCCATCCCTGCAAGTGTCCAAGGCCAGGCTCGATGGGGCTTGGGGCATCGTGGGGTAGTGGAAGGTGTCCCTGCCCATGGCAGGGGGGTTGGAATGAAATGGTTTTTAAGATCCCTTCCAACCCAAACCATTCCATGATTCCGTGAAGTGGATTGGGACAAATGGATGATTGAAATCATAAAAGGCATTTAATCAATAGCATGGCACTCATTCGTCTTAAGATGTAGAATAGACCCCAAAATATTCAGGTAAGTGTATAAATGCTGCAAGGGTTGATTTCCCTTCTTCTTCATCAAATCACTGTGACAGTTTCTATATGCTTTTTCTGACAGAGACATGTATTTATAAATACACTTTCTGCTGGTTTTAATCAGCAGTCTTGCAAGATGCAAGTGGATGCCTCAGTTCCCACTGGAGCTGCTAAGTCATGTTAATTTTATTTTTTTCCTCTTTGTTCACAAAGGTATGGTGTGAAAACTACCCGATGACTTGTGACTTAATCATATCCTAGCTTGTGTCATAATAGTCCCTTTTTTATCCACGTATAAAACTTTTTGTAGGGATGTCGGCTTTTCTGTAGCAAAGCAGTATTTGAAAAGAGGCCAAGGTTAATTTGGAGTTTGGGTGGCAACCCAAAGTCTGCGTTGCATAAGGAGTCATGAGACTTTAAGATAGAAAGTAGAGAGAACTTATTAGAATTTTAAAGTGAGTTGTATAAGGTACAAAGTATCAGTAATGCCTGGAAGTGCGTACTTTGATGTGTGCTGTTTACCACGGCAGTGACTAAAACTCTCCTGGCTTTGCTTCCCTTCTTTCTATCACGGCAGGTTAGTGCTGTAATGAAATACAGATTCAAAAGCTCTTATCTTTCAGTGTTTGGACCGTGTGCAGCTCCCAGCCATATGAAAACAGAGACATCAAACAAACTCGGGTCCAAAAAGTAGTATAAGAATTCCTTAAACTATGGGGTTTTTTTCCTCTCTGGAGCTTCCTTTGTGTGCTTCACATGACATTATCTTGAAAGTAAAGTGAATATTTCCTACCATTAAAAAAATAAGTATTCTTTACTTTTAATGTGAACTCTAGAAAGTCTGTCTACACAAAAGAGACTATGTAGCCACAAAGCTGTTAACTTTTTTTATAGTCTTAATTTCACCAAGTTGTGGTTTTAGCAACTGCTTCTGGTGGCCTTAAATGTTGGCGTTGTAGAATAGTCTTGCCTGTAATAAATAAACAGTGGAAAATATACTGAGAACAATTTCTACTTGTTCATATTTCCTATGACAAACTATTGATAACCTTTTGATTAAAGCAGATTTTTTTTTTACTTAAAATACCAGTTTAGCTTTAAATAAAGTAATTCCTGTAAGTTTTTGAACATCGTGTTTATGTCTGTAAGCAGTTACATGTTGTCTTTTTAAATGTTGATACAGATTTCGGTGTAGGTTGAGGATTCCAGGCATCCCAAAGGAGTTGGATTTATGCTTAACGCTTTATGCTAATGAAGTGGTGAAGGAAGAATAAAGAACTTGGATATTTTGGGAATTCAAGCCAGCTAGAGTAGTGTGTGTTGCACATTAGTAAGAACGCAGTGGAAATGCTCCTATCCTGTCAAGTGCCTTTTATGTGGTTATTCATGGACCTGAGTGAAACCAAGGTGTAACTCCCTGTACTCTCTGCCTTGTCCAGAGCTCTGGGTGTGGATGTGAATAATTGTTCTTTCCCTGCCTCTGTGGGTTACCTCTTGGGGGGAGTGGGGGGGGGAAGGTCTTCCATCAGATGGCAATTTTATCAATTTATAGTAATTAACCCCTTAAAGCAGAATTTAGGTTGTCAGGATAAGATTTGGAACCCCATGAAGTCGCTGTTAGACTAGTGAAGGCTTTTCTCATCAAGAATTGCTTTTTCCTTCTCTCCACCATCCCTTTTCATTTGTAGAACTTGAAAAGAAGGAGAGCCAGTCAGGAGGGGCTGGGGGAGTTTGTGCTGGCACGGTTCAGGTGTGCAGATGCTTCATCTTTATCCACACCTTCAGGATGCTGTGGATGGAGAGCCCATATGGAATTAGGTCAATTTAGTGCAATATGGGATGGGTTTATTGTTAACTGGTCATAATCTGTGATGCTGCTATTTGAGCTCACCCTGTTGCAAATTTTTTTCTTTATTTTGCTTTTTTATTTCCTTTGTCCTTACTTGTATTCTGTGTTTCTAAGTCCTTTACAAGGCTCCTAGCAATAAATGTACTCCAGGAAAAACAGAGACCTGTGACCATCAGGTGTCTGGAGCTGATGTACCTTTCTCACAACATTTTCTACAGCATGCAGCAAAACAGGAATATTGCCTTAGAGGAGCATATAACCCCATATGTGATGTGGATAAAGTCTTCTGTGGTTTTTTTGGGGTTTTTTTTTGAGAAAGGAGGCATGCACTCAGTTATAGCACAGGTCTTGAAGTTGCAGGACATTTCCTGGCAGTAAAGCTTCTTAGGGCTAGTGTTGATCTTAGTCCTTCCGTGGTTCAGGAGTGTAAAATGATGATTCCTCAGGTGTTCCTGCTTCTGTTGTTTTCCATGGCTCTTCCAGACCAACACTGATCGTGGAAAGCCCCTTATAGTCAGCCTGTACCTGTTACCTTATGCATCTGTCCCTGGACTGACATTACCTTTTTCTTCTTCCTCTCCCTTCTCCCTTATTTTCCATCAGTTGCTCCTTTTTTAGCTCTCTTTTCCCATCCCATATTTCTCTTGAAGCAAGATCAATAGTCTTAAGAAGAAATATTTTTGAACCATGGGAAACATTCCTGGATTGCCATGACTTGAACTCCCCCTCTTAAATTGCCCTAGACACAGCACTTGATGTAGGTAAACATCTGTATTTTCTGTGCCTTCCTTCAAAATCAGAAGTAAATTTGCCATCTACTTGTTGATGTATTCTGTGACATGCAATGGTTGAACAGTCATGCCCAATGTGTGGCTCTCATCTGGAGGGTTTTTCATTTCTGGTGGTGATACTAACTCTCTCTTGCTTTCAGAAACCAGATGTCCTGACCACGGGTGCTGGGAACCCCATTGGGGATAAGCTAAATATTCTGACAGTGGGGCCACGTGGGCCTCTTCTTGTCCAAGATGTTGTTTTCACTGATGAGATGGCTCACTTTGACAGAGAGAGGATTCCTGAGAGAGTTGTGCATGCAAAAGGGGCAGGTATGTTTAAAATCACATCTTTTTCTCTGTGTAGAATTAAAGAGCTTTGGAGTTAACATGTAGATTGTGACACATAAATTAGTTTGTTATCTATAATTTAGTGTTACCAGCTATAATAAATCTATGTAAACAGCAGCAGTAAGGCTTGGTTTAAAAGAACTTGGTGCCAAAACTTGAAGCACTGAAAAATTGTTTACTAAAATGAGAGGAAAAGGTGGTTATAGCCCTTCGGTTTTTACTGTATTTGCTGTAGTCTCTGCTTCCTCTGGCTGTTCCTTCCCATCTCTATTTAATGTTGTTTGCATGTCATTTAATAGAGAATTTGGCTGTCTTCTGATCTATGTCTGCCAAAGGAAGGTGATGATCTAATATTTAAATAAAAAAACCTAAATGTTTAATAAAATTATTATTGATCTTAGTAAGGTAGAATTAGTACCTTGATTTTTGTTATGCATTGCCCTAGAAGGAGCGAAAGTGGGGCTGTATTTATAATGTCAATGTACATGAAAAAGTTCCTCTGTGGGGGCGGGAAGAGTTCTGTTGCTTCACCCATCTTACAGGTGCACCAAAAATTCTGCAACACAGAGCAGGGTTAAAGAAACACCTGCCTTGCTCCCAGAGAAATACACAGATCTTGGCAGAAGTGTCTTCTGTGCTGCTGGGAGCTGCTTGCAGTCAGTTAAGGAGGAGAGAATCAGCTCAGTGCAAATAGTTTGTGTTAAATAAATTTCATTTTGTGAAAGTAAATTGAGTGTTTAGGGCATGGGTATGAACTGCTGTATTTCCATGTTTCCTTTTGACCTAAAGTTGTGTGTTACTAACAGATAAGCTGTGAGTGGAAGAAAGGTACCTAGATCTGATATTTTGCAATTGCTGTTCTTCAGGAGCCTTTGGCTATTTTGAAGTCACTCATGATATCACCCAGTATTGTAAGGCAAAAGTGTTTGAGCACATTGGGAAAAGGACTCCCCTTGCCATTCGCTTCTCCACTGTTGGTAAGGCTCTGAATTTCCTGTGTGTCTGTTCCATGGGTGCCCTGACAGCAGTGTGTGCATTGTGGGGCACTTCAGGGTGTTTGAAATCCTTTCTTCCAGCCAGTTCCTCTTCTCTGACTTTCATTTAAATGGACCACCTTAAGCAGCTTTTGCCTCTTTCTGTTGGAGCTCTCTGGAGACACTTTTCTGTCTGAAATGTGAGAGGGAGGGCAGCCTGAGCTGTTTTTTTTCTGACAGAAAGGTTGCTTTGTTTCTGGTTCTATCACAATCAACTCTTGCAAGTTAAATACCTATAATCTCCTATGCTGCAGGAATGTTTTGGGCATGAATGGTGTAACCTAAATATTGGGCAAAGAAAAACAAACAAGCTTCCATAAATAAACTCTGGTTTCTTAAAGAATGAAATGCACAAACTAAGAAAATCTCAAATACTATTAGTTAAAGCACACATTGTGGTCAATAGCTTGTCTGATAGAAAAATTGTAATTAATGATGTGCATGTATTTAAAAGCAAAGGAATCCTGATGAGGATTCAGTTCTGGGAGTACTGCAGAGAAAAAAGTCCAGCAAGGCTCAAGGAGCTGCTGATTTTGGGCTCTTGGCTGTTTGCTGTGTTAAATTCTTTAGGATTTAGGGAGTCCTGAGTGTTGTACAGGGTAAGGACAGGGAGCTGGGTTGGATCTGTGGACTGCTGCTGGAGCAGGTTGTTGGATCCTTCCCTTCCCTTTCCCTGCCCTGTTTGGACACGTTTCCTCCCTGCTGTTCTGGAATACTCAAAGTTTTTAACGAGAGAATGAGCGTCCTACTGATTTCATCACAATGTTCAGCATTAGCTGTTCTGAGCACTTCTGGGACACTTCTGCTCGGGTGTCGTGCTAGGCCCTTGTGCTCTGCTCTAAATTCCCACTGAAAATCCCATCCTGGCTGAAGCAGGAGGAATTAAAAGGATTACAGTTCTTCCATAGTTTTTTATGAGGCACGCTGGTTAGATTGCTACCTTCTAAATGAGAGCTTTCCCACTGGGATTTGGTGCACAGAAACAAATGTGGGTTTAGGTGATTCAGCTTTATAATCTGATGATGTCTCTCTTAGTGATAATGCAAGTTCCACTCTTAATTGGTTCAAGTAGATATACTTGTTTTTTCTTTCTTTTTACCGTGGCCTGAATGTTTGGCTGGGTTCACACTTTGAAAACTCACAGTGTCTGAAGTATTGTTGAAAATATTTGTAAAATTCCTTGGTGTAGACAAGACTGCAGTAAGCCCTGCCCTTTTAGGAATTTATGGCCTATTTTCAAGTTTGTTTATGTGCCTTTCCTATCCTAACACTTCTGTGTTGATGTATTTCTCCAAGCTGGAGAATCTGGCTCAGCTGACACAGTGCGTGACCCCCGAGGCTTTGCCATGAAATTCTACACAGAAGATGGGAATTGGGATCTTGTGGGAAATAACACTCCCATCTTCTTTATTCGGGATGCAATGTTGGTGAGTAAGCACCAAAGGTGAGGGTATTTTCTGAGAGAGTTCAGCAGTTCATTTGCCTCTTGTTCTGGCTTCACTGAGAAGGAAAAGCTGCTGTTTTGACACTTAAATTTTGTTGTTTGTCAGATGGTCTGAACGTTTTTTACTCGTAAAGATGCTCTTAAACAGAAGCAAATTAAAGAACTAAAGCTTGAGAATTTATGTGGTTTCATGCTTTCCACTTGAACTTTCCACTTTAAAAGTTTATTGCCAATTCTTTTTATTAAATCTGATTTTTTTGGTCTTTTAGCGTAAGTTTAACAGCACTTAGTAGAGGGGCTTTCCTTGAGTGTAGGAGTTCTGCACAGATATTTTATAGTATCTCTTTATTCATTTGTGGGTCACATAAATACAGACACACAAATCTGAACAATTTTATCTCTCACCTTATCAACCACAAAATGAAAACATTCTTTATCTCTGAATAGCCTGCTTATCCTAATTGTGAATGTTTGACACAACCCTCATTCCACTGGTGTGTGAGTGAATCTGGTTGCAGCAAGCGTATGGCAGAAAAGATTTTTTCCATAATCTTACAGCTTTGTCTTTAATATCATTTTTTTCTCTTTTTCCTCCTCCGCTTCGGGACAAATTAGTTTCCATCCTTCATCCATAGCCAAAAGAGGAACCCTCAGACTCATTTGAAGGATCCAGATATGGTGTGGGACTTCTGGAGTCTTCGCCCTGAATCTTTGCATCAAGTAAGCTTATCCTTTGGCTTTATTTTATATGATTAAGAAAATAATGTTGTGACAGCAGTTTTTAAACTCTCTCTTTTCCATATTTGCTCTAGAAGTCTTATTTATATTTTATTTAAATATAATTTTAAATTATCCATGCTTACCTGTTCTGTGCTTACAGGGGAAATCGGTTTTATTTCATTAACACTTAAACTAGAAATTCCCCAAGGAGTTCCTAACAACATTAACTTAGCTCCCAGCAATGCTGATTAATGCAATAAACAAACTTAGTGTGGAATGATGACTTTATCCTTGATCTGATGAGCCCATTAATAGTGTTTGATCCTTCTCCTCAGGTGTCTTTCCTGTTCAGTGATCGTGGCATTCCTGATGGCTATCGCCACATGAATGGATATGGATCACACACTTTCAAACTGGTTAATGCTGATGGAAGAGCAGTTTATTGCAAATTCCATGCCAAGGTATTGATTTTTTTAATTTTATTGAAACTATGCATCATATTGGATGAAAACCATAAAAATGTCCTGTGACTTCTCAAGTTTAATTTAGAGAATTGTTTGTTAAACAAGGTGTCTTTGTTTAACATCGGTTTCATACCTTTAACCAATAGGAGTGGCATCATTCTTCTTGGTAATACAGTAATCTTTTACAGACTGTAAAATATCCAAATTTGGGGATCTTCCTCTTGTTGTTCGAGCTTTATCAGTGAACTGATTTTTATCAGGGAGGCACATGTTGAACATATTACAATTCCGAACTCAAGTTATTGGAAATTGGAAGGTGGACAACCTCATTCTTGGATTCTAAAAGATGTTAAAATGAATTCTGATTAATGATTTCTGTAGTACTTCCTGCATGCTGTAACTGGTGCTTTGGTTGCTTTTAGACTGACCAGGGCATCAAAAACCTTCCTGTGGAAGAAGCAGGAAAATTGGCTTCTACTGACCCTGATTATGCCATACGGGACCTTTACAATGCCATTGCCAAGGGGAACTATCCTTCATGGTCCTTCTACATTCAGGTTATGACCTTTGAAGAAGCAGAGAAGTTCCCATTCAATCCTTTTGATGTGACTAAGGTATGTCTGATACTGCTGTGAATATTCACTTTCAGGTAGTTTTTAAGTGTATTCTTGATTGGAGAGCCACGATGAGCCAGAAATTCTGGAGATGAAACTGTAGTTATGTTATATCTGATGTTACTCCTCCTCAGGGAAATATGGAGAGGGCTTGGTTCCAGGCCTGTAGATCCCATAAGTGTGATCTCAGATCAGAGTCACACCCTGAGCCTTGCTGCTCTAATTCTGTCCCACTCTCAGTGGCTGTTCCTAGGAATGCATCGTTGAAAGATGCTGACATAAACTTGGGTTGCTCTCTTTTGCCTCTAACACTGCTCTCCCCAAGTGGCTAAAGACCTTCAAACTTAAAAGTGCAGCTCACATGGCAAAGAAAAGGCCAGTTAAGCCAGTTAAGCATTTTGAAGGAGCTGGAAACATTTGTGCCACCAGTCCCACCCACGCCCTGCTTCCCTAGGCAGCTTTTCAAGGGCCCGAGGGTATTTCATTCAAGTACTCAAGTGCTGAGATTATGCTGGGATGATGAAATAAGTTGCATTAATACTCTGTATTAATTGCAAAAGGCTTCTTAAAATAAGACATTTCTCAATGTTTGTTAGGAAAAAAAAGAAACTGGGGAATGGATTTGCTCGAGACTTAAATCAGGCAAATTTTACTTGGTAATTAAGCTGCATAATACTGTAATAATGTTGATTTTAATGGATGTGTGTTACTGTCTTATAGGTCTGGCCACATAGTGAGTACCCTCTCATCCCTGTGGGAAAGCTGGTGTTGAACAGGAATCCTGTGAACTACTTTGCAGAGGTGGAACAGATGGCATATGACCCTAGCAACATGCCCCCTGGAATTGAGCCCAGCCCTGACAAAATGCTGCAGGTAAACGGGGGGTTTGACCTGCTGAGCATTGGTTGCTTTGCTGCTTCTGAAAGCTTTGAATGGACACGCCCCACTCTTTTCCAAGTGGTAATAAATGATTTTGTTTGGGATCAACGTTTTAGGGACGCCTCTTCTCGTATCCTGACACCCACAGACACCGCCTGGGCCCCAACTATCTCCAGATCCCTGTGAATTGTCCCTTCAGAGCCAGGGTGGCCAACTACCAGAGGGATGGGCCAATGACTGTTACTGACAACCAAGGTAGTCAGGAAAGCAGCTTTTCAGCATAATGATCCTTCTGCATCTTTTGTCCTTTGTGGCTTTTTCTCCCAGCTCTAATTCCCTGAGCTTCAGAATTCCCAGACATGGGCTTTTAACAGAAAGGGGTTTTGAAGAAGAATACCCACAGTCAGATAAATGCAGTAATGTCCCTACTTTGTTTCTTTAAAGATTTCTAGAAACATGCTTGTTAAAGGGCACTTAATGGGAAAAGTTCTAAATTATTACTGATTTGAAATGAAGAAATGTGTCAGAGAAATATTTTTACCTGAGTTAATTACTACTTTGTTTCTACATGTAGGAAAAATCTAATCTAAAAATAATAGAGATGGCCTAAATGTCTTTGAGAAATCTATATTTGCGTTTTTTGAATTTAAAGACTGACTTGCATGTGCTCAGCCAACCTCACTAAACTGTTTTGCTTTCTGATTTCTGAGTGATTGTGAAAGACAAAAGTGAAAATGCCAAGAGTAGAGCTGTAATTTCCCCCTTATTGAGCAGCTTCTCTTCTGTCAAGGTTTGCCCAATAGTGGCTGTTTTACACCTGAGAGTAAACAAGGATGTACTTAAGCTGTGGCTCATGCCAAAATATGTGTTCCCCTGGGCTATGAATTCAGACGCTTGCTGAGGGAGGAGAGGGAAATATTTGAAAAGCAGGAACTTGAAAGCAGCTGCTCTTGTCCCAGAACATATGGTATAAGTTTGTTTTTGCGCAGTTCCCTAAGTTCCTTATGTGTTTAAAATGCATTCCCTACACAGGGAAGCCTTGTAGTACTGCAGGTATGCCAATGACAGTGTGTTTTTGTACTGCCTTGGACTTCAACCATGACTTTGTCTGTTATAATTGAGCAATATTGTTGTGAGAGTGGCCTGGTTTTCTTATTTCTGAAACCAGTTTTCCCTTTTTTTTTAAAAAAAAAAAAGCCATGGAAATGCTACAAAGAGTAGCAAGTGCTGTCAAGTACTGGCTTGAAGGTACTGACAGAAAAATACTGTCAACTGTTTTTTAATAAAACAAATTGTCACTGAGTAATCGATTTAGATTCTTCCAAGCAAAGAACTGTCTTCTGACTTACCTGAGAGTGCTGCCATCTGATTATTTTTGGTTTGGGGATTTTTCCCCCCCAGGTGGTGCCCCAAACTATTACCCAAACAGCTTCGTTGGTCCCGAGGATCAGCCCCAGCTCAAGGAGAGCCGCTCGTTTGCCTCGGGAGACGTGCAGCGTTTCAACAGTGCCAACGAGGACAATGTGACCCAGGTGAGGGTGTGGGCAAGCTCTGTGCTGCTTGGCACACGAGGAGTGTGTAGGGTGTGTATTAGTGTGAATTCTCGCAGAATTTGAAATCCATATCTTGGGAATTGTTTATGTGGAGGTTGTGACTTCTCTTCTTGCCCTTAGTGTCTGGAGAAAGAGGTGTTGGCAGGTTTGCCAAAGAAAAACCCTCACAGGTTGGCTGCCTTTTAAACATTTTGAGTATTTTAAGTGTTGCCTGACTATGTGAAAACTATTCTTAACTCACTTGCTGTTGGGAATTTCAAAAGAAACCCTTTTTTCCAATGGCCAGGTACGGGAATTCTACCTCAAGGTGCTGAATGAGGCGGAGCGCCAGAGGCTGTGTAAAAACATTGCACATAGTCTGAAGGATGCCCAACTCTTCATTCAGAAACGAGCTGTAAGTGCCCTCTTTGGGGTTTATTCCAGGTTTTCTACCAGTCTAATGGCTTTGTCATAATGACTTTTGGAAAGGAAGATCAGGAATTCTCTGAGAAAGCTGGATTTCTTCTTACAGGAGTTCTCATACTTCCATAAGTGCCTATTTACGCATATAACATCGATTTATAACATGTTAAAGTGACTTCTTCCTGGGGGGAAGAATGGCATAGATGTTGAACACGTGTTTAACGTGGTGGTTCAAAAATCAGATGACTGCCAGAGTTGCTCTAAACAAGGAAAAGGCAGTGAGGGCCAGGGAGGGATTGGATCTTTATCCTTCCCAGGGCAACTTCGTTTAAATTGGGAATGAGCTCTGTGTGAGATAACAGAAATAGTGTTTGAAGATGTTCATAGCTTGTTCCTGACTGATCAAAATTAAATTTTTCTTCCTTATGATACCTACTGCTTTTAGAGTATGAAATGTGGGAAAATCCATTTGAAATCGAGGAAAAAAATCTTGTTGCCTTTTCTGTTTTGTCTTCCTGTTCAGGTGAAAAACTTCACTGATGTCCATCCTAGCTATGGTGCCTGTATCCAGGCTTTGCTGGACAAATACAATGCTGAAGGTGGGAAAAAGGTAATAATGGTAATAGTTTTTGTGGCTGAATTTTGACTGGCTGTGAATTTTTTTGTTCTCTTGTAAATCAAATAAGGTGAGAAATTGGTCTTGACTCCTGTTTGGTTTAAAGGCCAGAAGCCAGTGCATGTAAAAGTGCAAAATAAGGAGACATCTCTGTAATAACAATTAAATGTTGATTAACTGGTGAGGTAGGAAGACTTTGTTTCAGCTGGGGTGTGTAAGGTTTCTGGAAGATGACTGTGGTATATAATGTGTGGGTTGATGACCCACGCTTTGTAATGGTAATTTCCACAAGCCTTTCCTGGCCTCACAGCTTGCCCCAAAGAATAACAACTCTGTTGATTCAAATACTCCTTTTTTCCTGAAGTTCTCTGCTTTAACTGGAATTCACTGGAGTGTTTGTGTTGCTTTGTTTGCAGGATGTGATTAGGAGTGACACACAGTCCACAACTCGCATGTCCGTCAAGGAAAGATCCAACCTGTGAATCTGCAGAGATTTGCTCTGAATTTTGCATCCCACCTGCACAAGAACCTGTCCATCACTTTATTGAATGTAACAGACTTGGGCCCGTGCACAGGAGGATTTTACAGGGGTGATTTACTGAGCTCTCAAGTGCTGTGTGTGCTGGAAACCAGTACAAGCTCCAATCCTAGTGCCTTTCAACACTAGTGCTTTACTGCTTGATAACAACTTCTGGGGTTTTCAAACAACTCGTGATTAGAAATTGTCTTCCTTTCTAGGAGCAAACAGATATTTAATTAAGATACTGCTTCATTTTTTTGTTGTATCACACAGTAGAATTTCTATAAGGACAATGTGATTGCCCTCATGGAGAAATTTGTTAATGTTAAGAAGTTGATGCTGTTCAGTATTTCTAATAAAATAACTGTCTGTATGTATTTGTAAACACATCCCTTGAATTTTGTTTTTGCCCTTCCAGAAACAAAATGTTATGCAGTGGTTTGAGATATACCAACATTTTACTCATTCCTTATTAGAGAGATAAAACTAACAAGCTACAAAATTTAATCTATAGTTCAGTTTTATTCCCAATATATATTTCAGGACAAATCCTTGCTTACTAATGCTGTGTTGGGTTATAACTGACATAAGGGAGGTAGCAAAGGATATTTTTTTTATTCCATGCACTATACAACTGAATTGATTACACCTTCCAGTCCTTTCAGGGGTAGGGGAATAAATTGTTCCTTCTAATCTGTAAAAATTTAAATAGAAAAATATTAACATGCTCAGTGTTCGAGAAATTAACCTTCAAATGCATGAGTATTGGAATTTAAGCTCAAGAATTTTCAAAACTATTCCCGGTGCTGAAATTGTTATTCTGCTGCAATAATCTGCAATTGCTATTTCTTGACCAAGCCAGAGCTAATTTTCAGGGTTATCCTTTAATTAAAGCAGCATGATTGTATGAATATATGTAGAAAATGTCTAAAACCTGATTGTGAAGAATTAACTGTGGTAGAGGTGCAGTTAAATAATATGAACTGGTAACCTACTGTTTTCTAGGATTCCATTGGCTTTTCACCTGATCAGGCAGGTGGGGTTACATGACTGGGTGGGAATATTTCATGCTGGAGCAGAGGATCCTAACTCTGTTTTGGAAAAGAGTAAATGAGGCCTGATCTTCTAATTTGGGTTGTGTCTGCTAAATGAATTATCTTGTTGTCTTCTTTTATTTCTGAAATAAATGGAATTAAAAATCTCTCGGCAATGTGTTTTTTGTGCAAATGACTTCAAATAGTTTGTTTTAATCTAGGAAGTTCCTGTATCCCTTCATCTGTTTTTCTGGAGATGGTGCAGGAACTGTAGTTTGGATGTACTTCTTGCAGCTTCCTTTGTTTCAAAAACTCACATTTCAACCCCACAGTTGTGCTTAAATGACATAAATGATCTGTGCTGCTGAACTGGCCATGACAGGGGTTGTACAGAAACCTTGACTTTTCCCAAAGCTGGGGAGCCTATTAGGCGACACTGGTAGAACAATAATGCTAATTCTTTAAAAAAGTAAGACAATAAATCCATTTAGAGCTCCTTATCATGAGAATAAAGAGACTGTTGACATGATCCAACCTCCCTTTTGTTTTGATTTTGTGTTCGGTTTAATTAGAATCAAACATTTCTTTGACAGGTTCTTTCAATGTGATTTCAGTGCTCTGTGAAGGAGGATTGCTCAATGTTTTCTTGTTACTGTTTTAGTTTAGATGTAAATCTCCAGCAGTGGAACTGGGAATGAATTTCAAGCTAATGTTCAGGAAATTACAGCTTCTCCAGGAGTGCCTCTCCTTTTCATGGGCCTTCTTTCCTAGGTAATTTTCCCTTTCCCAAAATATTTGAATATCCAAAAACCATCCGCAGATTCCAGAATCCCATTTGTTATAATGAGCTGTGCCAGGAGCTGAGGAAATTCATGGGGTTGCCAACTGTTACGTGGGGAGGAAAAGGATGAGGTTGGTTTGGGTCAGACTTTCAGTGCTTTAAAGACGTTGGAAAAAGCCCTGCTTTCCTTTCCTGAACGCAGCTCATTGATTGGAATTACCTACTCAGCACTGTGCAGGGTTCCCATAAATTTAGCATCCACTAAACCCATCATGTTTTGCCAAATAATACCCCATACCTGTTGCTGACCTTGGAGAAAAAGGCTGTTTGGAGATCTGATCTGTGAATTCTCACAGGCACGCGAGTTTTCTCACAGAATGTTTTATGAGCATGATGCAGCCGTGGCTCAGGTTGCCAAGGGAGGTGATGGGTGTCACATCCCTGGGATTGTTCAATGCCGAGCTGGACAGGGCTCTGAGCAAGGTGGGAGAGTGGAAAATATCCCTGTTCACCGGGGGGTTGGACTGGATGACCCTGCTGTGACTTTTCTGCCCTCTCTGAGTTCAGTTTGCGGTGGGGTTCGGGGCTCCAGCCCAGCTCTGCAGAAGTGAATCCATCCAGTCGTGTCCTTATCTCTTCTTGTTGGCAGCAAAGAAGATCTGCAGTGCATGGAAAAGCCTGACCTTCCCCCCAGGTAATACTGGAGAGCTCGGTCTGAGCTGATGTTTGGGATCAAAGCTGCGTGGTGGTGACACAGGTCACGCCTTGCAGAGGTGACTCCAGCAGAACCTCAACTCTGACATCGAGGATCAAACCTCAGCAGCTGCCTAAGGCCAGTTTGGACAGAACTGGGAAAAGAACTAAGGCTCTAATTTGATTTTTGTAGATGAAGTGAAGGCTGTTTTGCCATGTTTGTGGCGTTCAGGATGACTGCAGTTGTGGGGATCAGTGAGACTGAAGGAGATTGCCCAAAAAAACCCCATGGTTGCAAAAGTGGTAAAATTGTGCCTTGTTACCCAGCCTGGGGAAGCAGATCAAGGCTGAACAATGAGGCAGTGGTGTAAAAATAACAAGTGAAATATTTGATAGTTGACTGTTAATGATGACACTTCTGCAGCCTGGATTGCTGAGCAGCCTGTGGTTTAATTGTGTGATGAAAACTTGGACTTTGTCACGCTGGAATTCCACCCAAAGTCAAACTCCAACCCCAGAGCAAAAATCTCCCTGCACTGCAGGCCCTCAGGAGCTGGGCTGAAATTTGTTTTCAGATCACACACTGAAGCATGATAAAGTGATAGTTGTACTTTTTTAACAAAAAACAAAATTTTTTTACCTCCTGCTACTCAGAGCAATTTGCCAGATTGAGGAGTCAAGGAAGACAATGTCTTCATAGTTCCTTATAAACTTCAGAACTGTTCACCTTAATCCATTTCATTCAATTCATTGTAAGATTCTAAAAGGCTTTTTGCATAGTTGCAGTCAAAATTCCATCCAGTGATTCTATGATTCAAGTACTGTAAATCTCTAATGGACCAAGTCAGAGGAAAAACTTCATTTCCCGTTTCACAGCATGTGATGAACCACAGCAATCCCTTATATAGATTTGCTGTGTCTGTTGATTTAGGTGTTTATATTCCTTGTCATTTTTCTGAGGTTCCCCATTTTCAAAATTTGACCAGGATTGGGAACTTCATTTTTTTTTTGGTTTAGTTTTGTTTTGGTTTGGTTTTTTGTTTTTGGGAACTTAATTTTTTTTTGTATAGTTTTGTTTTGTTTTGGCTTTTTGTCGTTGGTTTTTTGTTGTTTTTGGGGTTTTAAAAAGTTTTTGTTTGTTTGTTTGTTTGTTTGTTTTGGTTTTGTGTTTTTTGGTTTTGGTTTTTTGGGTTTTTTTGGGTTTTTTTTGCTTTTTGCTTTTTTTTTTTTTTNGGGTTTTTTTTGTTTTTTTTTTTTTTTTTTTCCCAGTGCAACAAATCCTTGTCCCTGTGATTTGTTGATTCTGAATTGACACAGAAGTGGATACATTTTTCTGCAAACAAATAGCTGGGAATGCAAACTATTGATTCTCTTTTCCACACTTGGGAATCTTTGACCTTGTGCAAATACGTTGTAAGAATTATTGAGGAAGGAGGAGGATGGGAGATATGAGTTACAGACTAAGTTACAGTTGCAGCACTCCCCAGACAAAATGAAAATACAGGGTTCCTACATAATCATAGCTCCTGTGCTGTCTACGTGGTCTCAACAACACTCTTGACTTCGTGAAGTTGGAAAAGCAGGAATGAAGAAATCTCATTTTCCCTGCTCTACTTATTGTGTGTTTGCAGACTCCAAGGTGCTGTAGCCACTCAGTACTTCTAAGAGATTTTATTGGAAAAATACTTCACTTTGAATTTAAACTTTTGATATTATTTCCAGTGGGAGCTGTCTTTCCTGAACCTTTGATTCCAAGATACTACTGTAAGAAAATAAGGGAATTTTGCCTTTCAGAGTTGCAGGAATCAAGGCTGCATTTTAGAGGAACTCAGTTAATACTTTGTATTGTTTTCATCATTGTTCACATTTAAGAAAGATACTCTACTGCTGATGCTAATTTTCCTTTCACTCTGTTTTTGTGTACCATAACTTTTTTGCTTGGGTGGGGGTTTTTTGGTTTTTTGTTCGTTTATGCTTTTCTGTTGGGGTGTATAAGTAATTTGTATGTGTTTCTTTCTGTATTTTCTCTCAGTGATATCTTCCTTGTAAAATCTCACCCAGCTATTCAATGTTTTCCTGAGGGAAAGCAGGCAGCCTTTCATCTGAGGCTGACTCTGATAAGATTGGTCAGAGATAACCAGGGAAAACTTGGCAGTTCCTCCTGTTTTCTCTGGCATTTGTCCATATATTGCTTAGGCTTTATTCCATATTTATGCACTGCCTCAATCTTGCTCAACTTTCTTGCACACCTTTCCTCACTTGAGCACTGTTGGGTCCTCAAACAAAGGAAACATTCACAGCTCTCTTTTGTAATTGCATTTTGACTTGCAGGGGTCCTGAACCAGGAGCCCAATGATGTCAAAGGTCCAAAAATCAAATTATGGTCTTCAAAACCAGGCCTTTCATCTACCCAGTGAATCATTTTCAAAGACTGCTTAAGGTAATTTGAAAAGGCTTTATAAAGTAGTGGAAATGGGTTTGTGAGTAACTGATATGTTTGTGACTCCTGCTTTATTTCCTAATTCTCCCACAGAATTTTTGGGAATTGCTCCTTTTACTCCCATGGGTCAGGAATTGTACTTTGCGCTGTTAACCTCTAAACATAATTGCACTTTTTTCCAAAGCAGGAGAAATGGTTTAATAGCAAATCTTTTCCATGTTCTGGCTGATTCTGCAGGGTTGAAGGTTTTTAAGCAGTTCAGCCAATCATTGCACAAATAATACAAAGTCCATTTGTTATGCCATCCGAGGATTTTTTTTTTTTAATCTCTTTACCTTCTGATATTTCTATTTATTCAGCTTGAATTTTTGTGAAAAGCAGTGGTAACTGCTGATATTCAAATGAATTTTGTTGCTCCCACAGTCCCCTTTCCAAAAGCTGGTCTTTTATTTCAGGGTCTGAGTAAGTACTCACTGTGGTGAGTGCTCACTTGAGACAAAGAACAGGTTTTCTCACTATTTAATGGAAAGATACTGTCTCCTCTTAAGGGTGATTCAAAGTACCTGGACCAGCCTCCTTCTCTGACTCACCTTCTGCCTGGCACAGCCAAAATCTGATCTAATGTGGTTTAGCTGCAACAGCAACTTTTTGATTTGCCTGTAGGTGATTTATTTTGCTTTTGGTTTATTTTTCTGTAGTATAATCTTAGTCTTGCATAGGTGGGGAGTGCACATGGAGTGTTCACATGTCTCAGCCCAACACAAAGCACCAAAAAAACCCCAAAACCAAATACATTTTGAAGAGGGCAGTGGGCTTGAGCTGGTTTTAACCCATGTATTTCTCAGCCTTGTGATAATGAGGATGCTCTAGAGAACAGCAATGAAAATACATTTATGTTTTTATTCACTGCATGTTGCACTTGCTACAGTCTAAGTGTATTGTTTGGAGTTTATCCTAATTTATTGTGATTCAAGCACGTTGCTGGAACACCATATTAACCCAAAATCATTTGCAGTTTCAAATTCAAGTAAGCAAATGCTGTATCAAGAATTAAACCCTCAGCATGAGGAGAACCAAGAAAACCCCACGGTCAGAGGACTCTGACATGAAGTTGAGTGTGTGCAGCTCCACCAGTCCATGCTCTGACTCGAGCCCATGCCCAGGCTCAAAAATGCTCAGACTCAGCAAGGAGCTCCTCCTTCTTCAAACAATCAATTCTGCTTGCCCTGCCCACTCTTAACACAGCTGAACCAAAACCCCAGGAAAACCCAGAAGAAAAATCCAGGCAGCTTCATCTCGATTGGAATAGTGTCCCTCAGTTCTTACTCGTTTTCTTCTGCCAGAGCCCCTCGTGGTCCCTGCCTCTCAGCTTGCTGGGGATGCAGGGCTGGCAGGCTGTGAATGGTGGCACCAAACTCTGGCCTTTATTTGTGCAGGTAGGCGTCGAGCCAGAGCTCTCCCGAGTCCTTCAGGGAGCTGGGAGAGGGAAAAAGAGAGGACAGGGCTGCTCAGGGGTGTTGGGGAAGAGGAAACAGGAAGACCTCGTAAATATGATTGCTTAAATTCTGAGTATATGAAACCTGTCAGTGAAATAGAATTAATTGAAAGCAAGTTTCGATCTCTAAAATGCCAAGCCCCAGTTACTGAACAACTGGAAAACAATGCCATGGCCAGCTGTCTGTAATCTCCTTTTTGATTAAACAATGCCCTTCTCCTTACCAAGAGTCCAGGGGTCAAAGCTGACCCTGCTGGCCTGGCAGGAGGGGTCCAAATGGTAATGTAATGATTCTTATAGGCTGTATGTAAATGCTATAGGATTTGTATCTTGTACTGGATTTGTTACTGTAAAATGGAATATTCAGCAGGGAAGCTGTTTTACTGTACTGTGAGAGACACAAATGTACTCATTTCCCAGAATCCCAGCACAGGCTGAGCTGGGAGGGACCCACAAACATCGAGTCCAACCCCTGGCCCTGCACAGCACCATCCCCAAGAGTCACACCATGGGCCAAGAGTGTGAAAGAAGAACAAGACAACACTTGCTCTTCGGATTCCGGTCTCTCCCGCATCCTTCTGCGGTTTTGGGGGGTTTATTTTTACTCACTGCACGATGTCTGTGAAGGCTGTGAGCAGGGGCTTGCACTGGTACTCAATGCCGTGCTTGGCACACAGGGACTTCACCAGAGGGGCCACCTTCCAGTAGTTGTGTCGTGGCATTGTAGGGAAAAGGCTGGGAACAGGAGACAGGCAAGTTTCAAAGGCAAACCTAGTCATTCCCAGTCCGTTTCAAAGGAAATCCTGCTCATTCCTAGCACTGCCCAGGAATCACCCAGCTCACATGAGCAGGGTCTGTAGCTGTTCCTGGCTCTTCCTCCCCCTTGCTGTGCTTTTAGCACTAGGAACTCATAGGAATTCCCAGCTTTCCCCCTCTGTTCTTTTCCACAGTTTGTCTCCAAATTAAATGATGCTTATGGAAGAAGATACTTTCCCCTTCATCCCTTTTTCCAGAAGTAGCCATGTGCATAGCACGGAGAAGATGAGCCCATCCTTCATCTTTGCATATCTCACTCTATATCAGCAGAGGTGGCTCTAAACTATTGTGGCAGAATAAAAACCGGTGCCTGAACATGGACATTTCCACGAATCCTTTCAAGTTACTTGAGATAGACCCTGTTGCTGTCCTTGCATGGATCCTGCCCATATTCAATTTTCTCTTGTCATCCTGTGGATCCAGTGAAAGTTTTGAATTACATTATGATTCTCTTTAGGGATTTCAGTCTTTTTAAAGGCAAACTCATTGGTGCCCCACAACTATTTCTAGAATTCAGAGCAAAGCGGAATAGGGAGGCGAAAAAAAGAAAAAAGAGAGAAGGAAAAATATTAAGGAAAAGGAGAAGGGGAAGAAAATTCTCTTGTGGGGTGAGTACTCACTGATGCTCAATCTGGAAGTTGAGGTGCCCAGTGAACCAATCATTGAACAGCGACTGCTTCACATTGCAGGTTGCCTGGAGCTAGAGAAGGGGAGAGGAAAACAAAGTCAGAGAGGTCAGAGTATGTTTAGGAACCAGAGCTGGACCTGGGTTTGATTTTGGATTGCCCATGAGTGTGTCATTACTGTCCTTCTTTACCTTTTCCATAACTGAATCCATCACCCTACTAACTTTCACTTCCCAGCCACCAACAGATTTCACCCTTAATGCAATAGCTGACTCGCTTCTGGTAAAAAAACGTGTACCCCTATGGCCACAATTCTTAGGAATGGAAAAATACATTTTACCTGAGTAGACATCCAGTCCAAATTCTTGTCATAGTCGATATCCATGGGGATATGGTTCATCTGTGAGACCCAGACAAACCAGCTGCTCTCCAGCATCCTACACAGCCAGATGAGAGAGTTCAGGATGGTCAGCGAGGAGCCATTGAAATAACAGCATAGCCAGACTTAAAGCAAGGAGCCATTGAAATAACAGCATAGCCAGACTTAAAGCAAGGAGCCATTGAAATAACAGCATAGCCAGACTTAAAGACATGGCTGAATGCAAGCCTTGCTAATCCAGCACCTGAAAGAACTTCCAAATCCTGGAAGATTCGTATTTCCTTATGAAACTCGTGATTATTTCATGTCTTTTAACACTGACTGGCATTCAGCTTGTTTTATCTGTAGCCAAGGACCAAACTGATAAGAATCAGCAAAATTATCCAAATGGAGAGTGTGTTGCCCATTCAATTCAGTGCTGCTGGACAATGCCTGGCCATTTGCAAGCCCAGGCTAAGCTGTTTTGGTTAAATATTCTCTTTCAGTAGCAGCAGACCCAACACCCAAAGCCCTGAATGCTATATAAGGTAAGTATTTCTCAATTTGATCAGCACTCAGTGGAATCTCTTTGCTGCCACAGCCAATGAGGCAACATCAAACTTGTACTGGAAATTGAACAAAAGAATCTATGGATTAAAATGTAGGAAAAAATGAGGTGGTAAAGGAGAATGTGGAAATATAAACATAGAGAAAGGCAGGCAGGTACAGATGGAAAAATACATAGAGGAAAGGCTGAAGAATCTTCTGAAGAGACATCACCTGAATATAAAATAATATGCCAGGAGACTCTTTATTTCTAACAATGATCCATAAGTATAAAAGAATCTGATATAGAAGGTCAGCATCCAGGCCAAGTCCTACCAAAACCAGAGACAACAAGAAAAGCAGATCATTACAAATCACATTTGCTTAAGTCCTTTGTCTAAGCTACATGTTATAGCTACAAGAAAACAATCTACATTCAGCTTTGACAGGTTTTTTTCCAAATGGAATAATCTAGAGCAGTCCAACACAAGCTAATGATACTTTTTCAGAGCTTGATGTAAGAGATGAATCTGAGCATTCTCACCTAGGAAGGAGCTGGCTCCATGCTCAGAAGGAAGTTTGAAGGTCACCATCTGACCTCTTTTGGTCACACAAGTAGCAGTACTTACCATCCAGTACTTCTTTGTGTAGGCAATGTAGAATGTGTGGTAGTGGAAGTAGGTGGGAAACAGGAGCGGAGGAAGAGCTGGAAAGAAAAATTCATTGTCACTGGTGATGTCATGGACTGAATGACAACATCAGCCTGGAAGGGAAGGATCCTGAACTGCTGATCAATGTGGAGAACATTCCAGGTTAGGATGTTCTCTTAGTGCCTTGAAACATTTCTAGGTCTGTCCATTAATCTGGGAGTTCTTACAAACCTCAGATTTTATTTTAGGCTACTAACTGAGGAACAGCCACAAATGAATACTTTGAGAAGCAATTTCCACAACCCAAAGCTTATCTGGCTCCCCATTCCTTTGTTCAAAGCAGAGGAACAACTGGATTGCATATGAAACCCCTTGCATACCAAGGATTTTGTGTTGAAAACCTCAAACTCAACCTTCCAAAAGGACATTTCACTTGCACTTAAAAAATCCACACAAAACCAAACCAAACCAAACCAAAAACCACAAAACCCCCAAACCCACAGACTTTGATACTACTGAAAGATGTGGTATGACATCATAACCCAGAGCCTCTGTGGAGGGTGTGGAAGATCTGGAATGAGATGGGTCAGGTGTTCAACTCTTCCAAAATCTGGTTGTTATTGTTATGGCTTTTTATTGTGTTCTTTGACTCAGGCACCTTTGTTCTGCTCAAGTTCTCCGGGTCAAAAGTGGATTTCCAAGCCCCTTTAGTACCTCTCAGGGAACTGTAGGAGAATGGAGATACTCACTGATGAAGAAGTATTTGTGTTGGTGGTTGTAGGGCATGTATTTTTTCTTTTTGATCCCAAGCTGTGGAAAAAAGAACAGGAAAGGGAAAAAAAATTAAAAAGAGTGGAGACTAAGCAATTTGCACAGGTAACTTGCTGTTTTCTGTTTTTTTTTCCAGAGGGACTCCTTTTGCACACTTCCCACAACCCTCATTCCTTTTGTCTTCCTCTTGTGTACCTGCCCTACTAGTTTAGGTAAATAATACACCTTTTCTATATACTCTCATTTCTTAATGCAGGGATTTGATGCCTTTGATCAATTAAAAGATGGTGTGACCTTTAAGTTGGGATAAAAATAACTCTGAGGATGGATAGAAGTGAATTTTAAGTGGCGAATTTCCTCGGTTTTATGTTCTTACTACATTCATGATTAATTTTGTAAATAATTAGGTATTTTGAGGTTTTCAAATATAGTTATATGCCTTCCATTTTCCCCCCTATTTTATTCTCTGATTCTATGCACTTAAAGGGCAGTTCCATGATGGCATGGATAAAAATATTTCACTGCTGTAGCTGCTGTGATGGGGTCTCAAGAAGTGATGAGATCTACAGCAAAAGGGGTTCATCACTCGTAGGTTGTCACTCCTGGAAGTGTCCAAGCACTTGGTAAAACTGGGAATATCCTACATGGTCAAATGGCTTCTGCCCAGCTGGAGCTCCAGCAACAGCCCTGGGTTATTCAGTCTTGCTGTTCCCATCACAAC
Organism: Pardalotus punctatus; assembly: GCA_013400915.1. NCBI lineage: Eukaryota > Metazoa > Chordata > Aves > Passeriformes > Pardalotidae > Pardalotus > Pardalotus punctatus. The sequence continues at coordinate 84,984 of VZTX01027588.1, forward strand.
AAACGTTCTGCCTTCTCCTAGAAGACATTTGGACCCACCAAAGCCACCCCTCTCCCTGAGCCTCAGACATTGATATTAAAATAGTAATGCCAGGCAAACTGCAGCCATGCCTTACATAGCTGTTTACAAGTTATCCAATGATCATTAATTACTGACTTGTTGTTCTAGGTCGTTAGGTTTCTCCAGCCATTAATGAGCTGGTGGATTTTCCACCCTATATACCATGCCCTTACATCATGCCTAATTTATTTACATCAACGTGTCAGCTGTCCAAGACATTCTTCAAGGGACTTAACGTGAACCGCGGAGAATAAATCCCTTTACAGAAACGGCCGTCACACCTTCGTTTTAGACTTCCCCACCCACACACTGACCTCCACCGAGAGTTTCTTCCCCAAAGTGAAGAGGAAAGGATGCATATCGATGTCAGGGTCCTTGTGGAAGCAGTTGGGCTTGGCGTGGTGCTGGGAGTGCAGGAGAGTCCACCACTTGGCCGAGGCCCCCTGTTCAAGGCAAGAGCAAAGCATGAAAAGTGCTTTCAGAGCCAGAATCTCTTCACTTCCTAACCCTAATCCTTCCCCCAGTGCTGCACATGCTCCACACATGTTTTTACAGGAAAACCCTCAGAAGTTTTCCAGGGACTCACAATCAAATGGCACATCACAAACTTGTGTAGCAAATGGTTCCACTTGGTTTTCCTGAATACTGAAAGATGTCCTAAATCGTGTTGCAGCCAGGAAGCCTGGACCTGGAGGAGGAAAAGAAAACTTTGAAGGGGAGGAAAACAGGAATTGAGACCAGGATGGCGCCACACTCATCCTTTGCTTTGAAATAACAAGATTTATTTCTCAGACACTGCTCCAAAGTCACTATCAGAAAGGGACTATGAAACACTGATACTCTCAAGGCTTCCCCCAGAATATGTCTTGCTGGAAGAATCCCAGACTAAGTTTACTGGGATCTCCCCACATGCCAAATTTCTTTTTTGCATCCACATAGTGGCTGTCTTGTCATGGCAAAGTGAAACTGTGCCAGGTGAGGAAACAAAGGACAATAAACTGCTTTTGTGTGTGTGTGGAGGTTGATGCAAGTCCAGGCTGTGGAATTCATTGCTCACCTGGGAAATGGTCAGCACCAGCAGGGAGAAAATGAAAGGCATTAAGGATGTCCCAAAGTAGAAGAGGATGAGCCAGGCAGCAGTGTCCAAGAGCAGGATGTGAGCGAGGAGCAGGAAGAAGAAGAGTTGGTTTGGCTCCAGGAGTCCCATTCTCTCCACGGAAGCACGCAATTCCCGGAAATCTTTCACCAGCATTTCCTGGGGGAAGCACCGTGGTTACAATTCTCTGGTTTTAGAGGACACCACTGAAGCATCATAACCCAAAAACACATTAATGGAGGGGAGAAAGAGTGAAGGACCTGGCTAAGAGGGCAAGAGCTGGGTTTGCACAGGAATAAACTTTGTCATTGCTCTGCTGCAGCTTTTTTTTTTTGAGGAGCCAGAAGCAGCCATCACAATGCCTGCATCCCAATCTCGAAAACAAATCCTTGGTGCTTCTCCCATCAAATCCTTGGTGCTTCTCCCATCAAATCCTTGGCAGGCAGCAGAGGGCTCAGCTGGAAGTTGTGTCTAGTGGGAGTTGTACTTTGAGTGCGTGAACTTCCCATGCCACCTTGTGGCAGGATGAAATTATTCCTAATGTTCGCTTTCACCTTTCCCTTCCCAGCATTAACAGGGAGGGTTAAATGCCTCTATTAAAAATGGGCACCCACAGCCCAGCTGGCCCCACGCTGGTGGGCACTGAGGAAGGAGAAGTCTTTGTTCTGCAAGACTATTCCTGCTCCTTTTGGTTTGCCGAAACGAGGGAAAGAAAAAGTGACAATTGTGGTATTGATGAGAGCTAAACAAGGCTCTGCTGTTTAGGTAGAATTGCTGTGATAAGAAAAATTCATCTTCAGGAATCCCATTCTCAGCCACATAATGTGGATTTAGACTCATATCCATGCACTAAGTAATCACCCCCCAAAAGGTGAGGAACTTGGATCCTATTGCTCCAGGAGCTACGCTGATAAGAAGAACAAGGTGAAAACTCAGAATATTTCCCTTTACTCTCCTTTGAGCTGATTTATGAGGACAGACTTACATTTTTAGTGGGCTCAATGCTGGGCTGGTCTGGTGCCAGCTCCCCAATCTGCAGTGGCTTCAAGTACTTGCTCACCAGCACCTTGTCAGCATGGAATGCCACAAAGGCATCCTGCAAAGGCATGAGAGTAAAAGAGTAAAGGAAAAGAAACCCAAAATTCATTTGACAGATACATATATATATATAAATTGCCCTTTAAATCACTCCATCCCAGGAAGTGTCCAAGGCCAGGTTGGATGGGGCTTGGAGCAGCCTGGTCTGGTGGAAGGTGTCCTGGCTTTTTTATCCTTTGTGAGAAAACAGCACAACAAAAGCAGTACCAAAAGGATTTTGCTGTTTTGTGCAGTGTCACCCTTACTAAAATGGTGGCATTAATTATACTAATGTTTTTCATTCCTCAGGTTTCTTTGCTCACTGAGAGACTTCTGTGTTTTTCATCCTCTCCTGAGCTGCCACATTTCATGGCTTCCTGCTCTCAGTTAAAAGCTTCCAGTCAAACTAAGATAATTTCTTAATTTTTCATAATAAACATCCAAAAGATTAAGCACTGGACCTAATGCAAGACGGACAGACACAAAAGTGGCTCACGTCCTGCAGGGCTTAATGATTTGGACATGGAACCAATGCACAAGGGCTGGCTCAGACCCCAGAAACAAAATATCTGGTTCATCTATTGTGTGGGATTTTCCAGCATGCTAAAATGAAAGAAATCTGGCAGTGCTAACTTGAGAAATGAGTGATGGTAATTACAGAATACGAAGGTCAACTAATACACAATTTGAAATTTAAACCTGATGGACTGAAAATTATTTTTATTTCCATGACCCTCGCATCTCCTTTATATATGGAAGGAATTGCTGCAGCTCACAGCAACTGCACAAACAAGATCAGGAGATAACAGGAATCCTGAAGACTTCAGAATCACAGAATGGTCTGGGTTGGAAGGGACCTTCAAAGCTCATTTGAGCAGGGACATCTTCAACTACGTCAGGTTGCTCCATCCAACCTGGCATTGAGTGTTTCCAGGGATAGGGCGTCTCTGGGTGACCTGTGCCAGTGTTTCACCACCCTCATCATCAAGGCTTTCTTTCTTATATCCGACCTAAATCGACCCTCCTTTAGTTTAAAGCTGTTCTCCTTTGTCCTATCCCTTCAGGCCCTTTCCCAAATTCCCTCTCCAGCTCTCCTGGAGCCCTGTAGGTACTGGAAGGGGCTCTAAGCTCTTCCTGGAGCCTTCTCTTCTCCAGGCTGAACACTCCCAGCTAGCAGAGGTGCTCCAGCCCTCTGAGCATCTCCATGTGCTCCGCTGGACTTGCTCCAGCTGTTGCTCGGATTTAGCTGGAGCAACAGCTCGGATCCCATTCCCGCGGGCTGCGTCTCCTCATTTGCCCTTTCCCACGGCACGGAGCTGTGCAGGCTCGCTCGGAGCAGCGACACTTGGCTCCCCCGACCCTGTCTCACACCCCGAGCCCCGCTGAGGACGCTCCCGAGCCCCCTCCGCACCACCTTTCCCCGGTACCCTCCAGCGCATCCCGGCTCCCGCACCGCCGCTCCGCTCACCGTGGCGTCCTGCCCGGCGTGGCTGACGAGGAGCCGGGCCCCTCCCGGGTGCCTCCGGCAGAAGTGGCTGATGTCGTACACCTTCCTGTCGATCACCAGCCAGCGCTCCTGCGGCGCCGGCCCCCGCCCGTTGCGCTGCCCGATCTCCTCCCAGGTGAAGCGCCGCATCCCCGCCGCGGGGGGCCGGTCCCTGTCGCCGTCCCTGTCGCCATCCCTGTGGCCATCCCTGTGGCTATCCCTGTGGCCATCCCTGTCGCCATCCCTGTCGCCATCCCTGTGGCCATCCCTGTGTCCATCCCTGTCGCCATCCCTGTCCCCATCCCTGTCCCCATCCCTGTCGCCATCCCGCACCTCCCCGCCACCCCCCGGCGGTGCCATCCTGCCTCCTGCCCTCCTCCCTGCCGCTGCTCCAGCCCCGCATCCCGCTCCGCCGCGGCATTTAAGGGAGGGCCCGCCCCGCTCCCGGTCCCCGCCTCCTGCACCCGCTCCAGCTCCTCGGGGTTGGGTTTGGCCCCCCAAAACTGCTCCTTTCCTGCCGCGGTTCTGCGACCCCGCTGCCCAAAGCGGCGCAGGACGCGCGGGTGGAGGGTGAGTGCTTAGCGGGGCTCTCAGCAAGTCCGTTCCGTTCCCAGGGTGGGCTCAGACTGGGAAAACTTCCCTTAAAATACACCTCTGATTAACCAGAAAAAAATAACATGACTCCGCAGCATAGCTTTTGATGTTACAGTTCACGAACCCCTTGGATGATATGTGAATTAAGAACGTTCTTATGCACCAGTAAAAAAACCCCAACAACCAAACCACAACAATCTCCAGAAAACTCAGTATTATATTTAGCACCTGACGAAACCCCGTATTTCTCTATGTGCAGTTGTCCAGCACTCACAACGAGCAGGGAGCTCCCACAGAGCTCTTGGCAGGAAGAATCCTCGAAGCTCTGCCCTGGATGCTTCTGTTACCTGGGATAAACCTGGGATGGCACACATGGAATGTTGTACCAGGTTCTGATGGCAGGCTGTGAAACGGCTGTTCCTTCCCCTCCCACTGCCCCCTTCGTGTTTGTAAAATGATTAATCAGACTTGGGGACTCCAGGAAATGAGTATTAATTGCGGAACAACATTGGTGTAGCTTTGCCTTTCCCTCTAAACACTCACAGCAGAACAACATTGGAGTGGCTTTTTCTTTCCCTCTAAAAACTCACAGCAGAACAACATTGGTGCAGCTTTTCCTTTCCTTCTAAACAGTCACAGCAGAACGACACTTGGTGCAGCTTTTCCTTTCCTTCTAAACAGTCACAGCAGAACAACACTTGGTGTGGCTTTTCCTTTCCTTCTAAACAGTCACAGCGTCCACACAATTTTCTCTTGTCAAAACAGACCCAATCTTGAAAATTTAAAACTGATAGACTGAATGATTTCTGTATTCCATAGAAAACCACCTGTTAAAACCCATATCATCAATAACACAAATGGAGGAGCCAACAATTACAACAGGTTTTTCAAAGTACATGAGTTAATTTATCTGAGTTACTGTCTTTTGATGATTAATTAATTTGAATTAATTTCTTTACATTTATAACATTTCTCACGCATCTACTTGCCTTTTTTTCCCCCAGTGCTCGTTTGCTCTTGAGTCTGCTTGTGCTGGTAAAGCTCTCATTTGATAATGATTCTGCAGTCTAGATTTGCAAAAGGAATGCTGATGCAAAAGAACCAGGAGAAATCCCATCTAGTTATCTCAATTAAGTTGTTTACACCATATTTCTGGCTATTCTCCTTTATGGAAAGGCATGAAAATCCTAAAGTTGATTTCTCAGCCCAGCTCCCAGAGACAGCCAGTGCAATAAGGTGCCTTAAAAAGAAGTTTAATCGTTAATCATCAATCTGTTTTTTTGCTTCTCCCCTGTCACAGTCAGCACCTTTTCCCTCTAAATCTTGGGCTTTGCCATCCCTTTAGGCTCATGTTTGGTCCTTTTTAGTGTGTTTTTATAACATTTGAGATAAGCCATCTCCAGCACACCAGCACACACCTTCAGGAGTGCAGCCCAACTCGTTCCTTTTCGCTTCCCTCCTACACTGAAAACTCAATATTGAATATTCAGCAGAAAAGGAGGAAGAATCCAGCCCCTCCTTGTCCCGTGTTCATGCACCCTTAGCTGCTTTATGGAATTATTAAGGTGGGAAAAGACCTCCAAAATCATAGAGTCCAACCTTCAAGATCAGCCCAACCTTTCTCTGACCCTAAAATCCTGCACAAAGTTCAGTAGGTCCCACTGGGTCAGTAAGACAATCAGGGAAAAGCTTCCTTGCCAAAGGGTTTTTAGTGTATGGAGCACACAAAATAACCCCAAACACCACAAATTCTGTGCATAATTCCAGTACCTAAAGGGGCTCCAGGAGTGCTGGAGATGGACTTTTTACAAAGGCCTGGAGTGCCTGGACAAAAGGGAATGGCTTTAAAGTGACAGAGGGGGTGTTTAGATGGGAAATTCTTCCCTGTGAGGGTGGTGAGGCACTGGCACAGGTTCCCAGAGAAGCTGTGTCTGCCCCATCCCTGGAAGTGTTCCAGACCAGGCTGGACAAAGCTTGAACCTGGGGATTTCAGGAGACAAGCAAGAGCTTAACTGGAGCTTTAGATTTTTTAAAAACTGCCCTCAAGCACCCAAAACAGTAGCGAGATTTTAAGACTTTGCATGGATTTATGCCATTCTTGGATAACTGAAGCTTTAATTACTTCAGCATGAACCAGGTAACCTGCTGAGAGAAGGAACTGCCTGTCACATGCAGGACACTCCTGCCATAATCGCTGTGTCAGCTCTGATAGAAATGCTGATAACAGCGCCCAGTTCCATTGGAGCAGCAGGTCCTTACAGTGGGACAATCCCTTTGGGAATGAACCCTTTGGGAACGAACCCTTCATTGATCTGCACCACAGCTATTGTATCATCAAGGCTCCAGCTCGTCAATTTTTTACTCACATTAAGCAGCACAGATTGTTTTTGCAACCTGTCTTTTCACAACGAAGATGTCAGCTGCTAAAAAGACAAACATCAAATTATGACTTGATAGCTGCCTGATATCCACTTGTTCCCTCACACATCCCGTGTTTTTATGTTCCAGTAATCCAGTCTTCCTTTCCTTGCAGAGTACCAAACCTGCATGACAGTCCTTTCTGGCACTTTTGTCCTAATACATATCTTATCATGCCTAAATTAAAAAAAAAAAAAAAAAAGGGGGGCGGCAAAAGTAAATGGCTCTTTTGAGCAGATTAAAATCTGATTTTTCCAAACTGAGCTGTTGCACTGCCTAAGTGGTTGATATATGTGCTGCCTGCCAAAGGAGCTCCATTAGTTTCCTTTCTGCACATCATGAACATGGCCGATTCTGGAGAGAAACATTAATTAGATGAATGACACCAAAGACATGAGGAGGTCAAGCACCGCCATAAATGTACAAGCAGGAATTTCCTCTCTTCTAGAGGCAGGGTTGAATAGAACGGAATGTAATTCAATAGAATATTTGAGTTAAGTGGCATGGAAGGGACTATCATTTAGTCACTTAGATCATTTAGGCATTTAGATCCCTACAAATATCATGCCTGACCACTTGAGGGCTGACCAAAAGTTAAAGCTTCTATCATTGTTCAAATGCTTCTTAAACACTGCCAGGCTTGGCAACCACCTCTTGAGGAAAAAGGCCAAAAAACCACCCCAAAAAACCATCACCAATTAAGCTCTGAGTAAAACATAAATTAAAATACAAAAAAAAAAAAAAAAATTAATCAAAATAAATTAACAAAAGAAATTAGTTATAAAAATGCAAGATATAGGAGAATGTAAGTTGGATCTATAAGTTATTATTTGCGGCCTGTAATGCCTGTTCCTTCTTTTTATTTTCTTTTTACGTGGTGCAACTCCTTAGAGGAATGTTCTCTACTATTTCCTCATTCCTAGCAGGATCTAAGCCAATCCTTGGAGTTTACAGCATCAAGCTGGAAGGGACACCATGGGAGGGACTTTCGAGGGTCCTGATGTTCTGCTGAGGATTTTGGACATGGGATTGCTCAAAGTGGTGCTGTGGGTAAGACATTGTGCTTTCCATGGAAATTCTTCACTGCCCTTTGCTCACGAGGGTCCTGATGTTCTGCTGAGGATTTTGGATGCAGGATTGCTCAAAGTGGTGCTGTGGGTAAGACATTGAGCTTTCCATGGAAATTCTTCACTGCCCTTTGCTCACGAGGGTCCTGATGTTCTGCTGAGGATTTTGGATGCAGGATTGCTCAAAGTGGTGCTGTGGGTAAGACATTGAGCTTTCCATGGAAATTCTTCGCTGTCCTTTGCTCACGAGGGGCCTGATGTTTTGCTGAGGATTTTGGACGCGGGAGTTTGCTCAAAGTGGTGCTGTGGGTAAGACATTGAGCTTTCCATGGAAATTCTTCGCTGTCCTTTGCTCACGAGGGGCCTGATGTTTTGCTGAGGATTTTGGACGCGGGAGTTTGCTCAAAGTGGTGCTGTGGGTAAGACATTGAGCTTTCCATGGAAATTCTTCACTGCCCTTTGCTCACGGCCCCGAAGGCTGACCTAGAAAAGATTCAGATGGGTAAGGATCCCATAAATTGTGTTTGACTGGAGCAGCTGGTACAGCCCAGCGCTGCTGGCAGCCCTGTTTTTTGGGTATGGTAACCCATTCTCTGGGTGTGCTCCCCGAGTTTTGAGGAGCAGAACTGAATCCTTGCAGCTTCTATGATGTAATGTGCTCTTTCACAATAGCAGATCTTATCTGCTGCCCCCCAAAAAGCAGCAGCGTGTGACTCAGGGCTTGCAGCACAGACTTGCTGAATGGAAAGTGATAGAATCTCTCTCCTGTCACACCACGTCGCACCCTGGTAGAGCTGATTATGCCCTGTTTTGGTGACAACTGCACCCCTAGGTCCCTTAACTCCTTGAAGCAATTAGGGAAACCTGTGGAAGCATTCTCTTACATTAATAATCTGCTTAAATTCTAAGGAAAACCCTGCATCATTCCTATTTCTTCATCCCAACTTGCTTTTCAAAGCATCAGGCGACCCTGCTTCTACCCAAATCAAACCAGAAATTTCCTGTCCCCAATTCAGGGCTGAGGAGGCACCAAATAGGTGGCTCTGCATGTCTGAACAAGGCAGGCAAGGATGTTAACACAGAGGAAAAGCTTCCATGGGAATTCAAAACATATTTGAGGGTTGTCTGAGCCAAGCTATGGCACAAAAATAGGGAAGAGAAGAACAAAAATGACAAAGAATGTGACTGGGGAGGGTTAACATGGGATAACTTCTAGTGCTGCTAGTGTGATAAATGGGAAATAAGCTGAGGAAAATGCTGGGTACAGCAGTTATGGAGGTGGAACATGCTGAAATTGCTGCATAATAGAAGGGATTTTGTAACCTCTGTGGGGAAGTGATTTCTCTCATCAGCCTTGTTTCTCACACCTCAGACTCCACCATGACAGCAATTACGTACAAAAGAGGCCAGAAAGGGGAGATGGAATAAAGAATGAGAGACCAGCTCTACATGAAAATTACGCATAACATCAGGTGTACGATCACTCACTCCCACATCACTGCCTTGTAGAGCAAGAAGCAATAAATTCAGCAACTGAAAGCTTTATCAGTCCACATGACTTTCCCATGTGTTATCCTGATTAATTTAGAGAGCAGCTGTGCTACAAACAACAGAAAATGAGTGAAAGTATTTCGCAACAACAGGATTCCAGACAAAGTACTTCAAACTCGGTCCTGTGAAGTCAAAACAGAATTAAGGTAATGCCCAGTTGCACACATTATTTCAGTGATGTCCAAATCTACTAGTCCCTCTCTTCCTCCATCTCCTCTGGCAAACACAGACACCTTTATTTTTATTTTATTTTATTTTGGAATATGGGTCAGAAAGAGCCTGAAATTCTTTGCTTTTCCAGATAATCCTATACAACAGCATGGCTAAACTGACCTCTCACTATCCAGTACCTGGAATATTCTGAGCTGATTACCACTTCACATTGCCGGTCTGTGGGGGAGAGAGGGATTAATGTTTCATAATTCCTAATTTCTTACTCCTACATGTCAAAACCATAATTACTTCCTTTTTGAATCTGCAGAGGGTGATGTCCTGATGAAGTGAGTGTTTGGAAAAGGCCAAAGGAACAGCTTAGAAACCCTAAATATGTTGGAATTATGAAGGAAAATAAACAAAATCAATCTCAAAGGACAAGGACAAGGACAAGGACAAGGAAAGGGAAAAGGAAAAGGAAAAGGAAAAGGAAAAGGAAAAGGAAAAGGAAAAGGAAAAGGAAGAAAACCAATCCACAACTAGCTGGAATAGAAGGTGAAACATGGTTTGCACTCTTGGTGCAAAGTCAGCAGGGAGATTTCATAAGAGTGGTGATTGTGTGGCCATCACACACTGGCAAGGATGAGGAAATGCAGAAAAAAGCTGGAATCGTTTTGGTTGGAAAAGACCTTTACACTCAAAGACCTAAAGCCAATCTGAAGAGAAACTTGGGATGGTGTCCACAGTAAATGCACATTTTTTCCTGGAAAGGAAGCCAGAGAGAGGCATTCCTTATGTTTGTCCCTCTTTTTCCTACAGAGGAGAGGAACTGTGAATTTCAAGAGATGAAGAAGCACAAGGAGATGAAGAATTGCCAGGATCCAGCGAGGATTTGCTGCCCTTTACAAGCTGTGTCCACGCACTGCACACTCACAGATCCCATTCGTAGGAAGCTTTGTCTGTTTTAGTGTTTGGGGAAAACTCCAAACTCGTTCCAACTCCTGATGAAGATCCACCCAGCCTTCCCACCCGAGGTGTGGCAGCAGGTACAGGCAGGTCCCATGAGCCATCAGGGTAAAAACACGTTGCACAACCCCCAGATTACCTTCCTGAGAACATCTGGGCACCGTGTGTGTCTTCACTGCTCCTCCTGAGAAGCATTTCCTTTGCAGCTCTTTGCACCAACAGGCTAATACAAAAATCAGCTGGAAATCACCACATTCTGAAAAATTCAAACACACAAATACAAATTGCTGTGACTTTTCATTTGGAGGAAAATACTGCAAATAACACCTGAAAATTTGCTTGATCCTTTCATATTTGTTTCTTTCTTTTTCCCCCCACTTTTGTTACTTGCAGGAAGTGTCCAAGGCCAGGCTGGACAGGGCTTGGAGCAACCTGGTCTAGTGGAAGGTGTCCATGGCGGGGGGGGTGGAATTAGATGGGCATTAAGGTCCCTTCCAACCAAACCATTCCATGATTCCATGAAGTAGATTATGTCCTTTAACAATCTCACCCCTTTTCATCAACTACAGGTTTAAGGATTATGCTGTGTGGTGACACAGATACAGAAAGTGCTTCCTGGCACCTCTCTGTCTCCAAACAGGATGATGTGAGCACCAGAATATTTCAGATACCATAAATTAATTTAATCACTTATCTTTAGCTGTCTTAAAATGCGTAATGGAAACGATTTGTGTTTTCTTGCTCTATAATCATGTAAGAAAATGGACAGCATAAATTACATCCAGAGATGATTATCCCTCTCCATTGACAAGAAAACCCAGGCAGCAGCTTAAACAAGATGCTTGACTCCATAAAGATGGACAAGATGAATCTGATTTAATGAGTCCTTCAGTGCTATTGTTGACAAGGTTCTTTTTCTAAAAAGCCATTGCTGGAGGCAGCACAAGTTTTAGATTTAAAGAAAACAGAAGTACATCAGATCTAATCAGCTTTTCTTTGTATTCCTGACATTTGTTATGGACAGTGACCAGCTTAGCTCTTCATCTTCTCTTTCATAAGGGAAATAAAGGAGCTCTTTAAGGAACTGGGCTTTCAGAAAAAGTCTGAAGAAGCAGTTGAAATAGAAAATCAAAGAATTAAAATAACCCTTTGCAGAATGACACTCTTACAATTACGTTTTACAACTTCCTCACCTTTAAGACCGAGTCTAAATTATTCTCTTTTATTCTCCCCAAGGGATACAGAACATTAAAACCCCAGTCAAGTTATTCAGCCAGTCTCAAGCTAGAACTGGTGTTTTCCACACTTAGAATTTTCTTACCAAATCCCAGACACCCACTCACTCTGTGAGAACGATTTCCTCACTTTTATTGGAGGGAAACGAGGGGGAGCAGAGCCGAGGGATATAATTCATTTTGTCACTCAGGAGCCATTATCAAGATCAAAAGGGAGGAACTGTATTTTGTGGTTGGACCAGTTCCTTGCTCAACCTGTGCCCAGCACTGGCTGGGTTACCTAATTGCCTCGTTTCACCTGGAGTGGCTGGATCCACATTTCTTCACGCTCAGTCCTTTCTTTGAGGGTTTTCTTCCTCCTGCATCCATGTGAAGGGCAAAGAAGCAGAAATGGGAAGTTAATGCTACTTAAACCACACAATTCCGGCTTGACTGACAGAATTTATCTAAAACAACCTATAAATTGTCCAGTGTATCTATGTTTTGGCTCACAGTTGCATTTGGAAACATAAATTTGTGTAGGTGATGTAGACACAGGACACGCTGACTTCACATCCCCACGTCCAAGAGTGCAGCTTGCTCTGGAAACCACAGGGATTTATTAACTGCAGCTTCAGTGCTGTAAAACAAAGGCTGCCACACAGACAATCAAAACCTGTGCCTTTGCATAGATGTAATAACAATATGTGTTGGAAACTTCTTACACATTGATTAGGAAACCTAAGAATTATTAAATATGTGATAATATAATTCAAGCAACCAACAGAAGTGGTGTTAAGCACAGATGAGTGAATGTTGCATTGTCGTGCCTCCTTTAAGAGGATTTTATATCATAAACATATTCATATAGGGCAGTATACGCTCATATGTCATTACTCAAAATCTCAAAAATTACAAATATCTCAAATTTTTTTCAGGCAAAACTCTTAATTATGTTCTCAAAAAAAACATTTAAAGAATCTATGAGGTTAAAATTGTGAAGTTACATGTGATGAAAAGATTGACTGGTCTCAGTCATTGGAATAAACATTCATAAATTATAACAAATACTTCAATATTTCCTTGCACAATCCCTGCAGAGCTTCCATGGATCAGCAATGTTTTATCATTATCCTTTTCCAATGTCATTAGATAAGTTATCTCAATAATCTAATTATTTGCTGTAGATAATCAATGGCTCAGAGCCTAAGAACCTGTTATCACTGATGATTATTAATACTGACCAGATTATTTAAGGCTCCCTTGTGGTTTTTTAGAATATTATTTTATGCTCTTCAAAACTAGCCTGTATTATGGAAAGAAATATTGGTAAAAGTACAGTTTCACTATTCCCAGTTGTTTTTTACTTGAGCTTTTTCTAATTATGAGTCAGCAAACAAAGAGTAAATGTTCATAGGACTTTATCAGAGTATGCACCATTTAAAACTATCTAAGCAAAACAGAAGGTTAAAAGTTTTAGGGGAAAAAAGGCATCTTTAAAATATAAAGGCTAGAACTGAGGCAGATAAAGCAGCTTTGAGGGAAGCAAAGACTCAAAAAGTTACTGGGGAAATTGCACTGCCTGGTAAGAATAAAGAACAGGCAAACAATGCGGATTTAAGGTGAATTTTCATGTGCGGTCCATCTCCCTTCACATCTACATCCTTGAATTGATGGATCAAGATCTCCTTTCCTAACTGAGACAAGTCTACATAGGGACAGATCCTAGATCTTTATTTGGATCCATGGATTGCTGTTCCATAGGTGAACTGGTTGGAATGCTTTGTTTGTCTAGCGTGGTATCTTCTTTAGGTGTTCCGTGATCCACCTGGAGGGTTATCCTTGGAAGGAAATTGCATTATAAAGCCTTTTGCTCCAGCCCAGCGTGATGGATATTTTAGTGGATATTGTGCCAGCACTTCATCTGACTTCTCTTAATTGCTCCTAATCCTTGATGAGACAAACAGAGGCCTCGGGCTGTGCCCGTGGGATATTTCCGAGGTACTAATTGGATAATCGTAGCTCTGAGCTGCTACTCCGTGTTTATGTCCTGGCTGCTCACAGATTGTAAACCTGAGGAGGCGGTGATGCCAGGCACCAAACCGCTCACACGCTCCAAGCGCTGTTCTGCGGGCATGGAACAGAAAGCCTGACAGCAGCTGGGATTATCCCGGGGGATGTGGATCTGGAAATGCGACCTTCACCACAGCAGGACCTCCCGGGATCTGGGACAAAACGTGCAGTAATTGATTTGCAGCTTTAGGGATTACACCAGGGACACAATGCAATTAAAATTCCTGTTGGAAGAGGCATAACAGGGTTTTGGGAGCTGCAGAGGGAAGCAAAGGAATGAGTTTAACTCTCCAAGGCTGTTGGAGTCAGGCGCAGCCATTGCTGGTCTCTCACAGGATACTGTGCGGAGCAAGCAGCGGAGACACCACATCCCCTTCCATTTTTTAAAGGATGGATTGAAAGAAAAGGCTGCTGATCTGAGAGGCCATGTGTGGAGAAATG
>VZTX01027589.1:2859-37629 GCA_013400915.1 Pardalotus punctatus
CAATCCCTTTCCTGGGGCTCAGCCCAGGGCTCAGGGTGCTCTGGGCTGGGGCAGATCCAGCTCTCCCAGGGCTGCTCCATCTGCTCATCCCAGCCTGGATTGATCCCGGGGCTTGCCCTGACTCAAGTGCAGCACTTGGCCTTGTTAAACCTCATGAGATTCCCATGGGGCACTCCTGGAGCTTGTCCAGCTCCCTCTGGATGGCCCTGTTGTTCAGAGGTGTCACCTGCACCCTCAGCTTGCTGTCACCTACAAACCTGCTGAGGGTGCACTTGATCCGTCTGTCATTAATGAAGATATTAAGTAACACTGTTTCATTAATGAAGTTGAGTAACGCTGGTCCCAATAGGGACCCCTGAGGGACACCACTGGTCACTGGTGTCCAGCTGGGCTTTTGACCACTACCCTCTGGATGTAGACCATCCAAACAACTGCTAATGCTCCTAGCAGTGCACCTGTCAAATTCTTCACGCCTGTTTGGAGAGGAGGATGTTGTTGGGGCACTATGCCAAATACTTTACAGAAGTCCAGCTAAATGCTGCCTGTAGCACTTCCCTTACCCACTCCACCACAGAAGGTCACTGCCTTGGTCAGGCAGGATTTTCCCTTTGTGAAGCTATGCTGGTTGTCTCAAATCAGTTCCCTGTCCTCCATGTACCTTAGCAGAGCTTTTAGGAGGATCTGTTCCGTGATCTTTCCAGCATGGAGGTGAGGCTGACAGGGTCGTAGTTCCCAGAATTGTCCTCTCTTCTCTTCTTTGTGGGAATGGCTTCTCACTGCCAGAGGGGGCAGGGTTAGGTCAGGTGTTAGGAGGAGATTCTTCCCTGTGGAAGTGGGTGGGCCCTGGCCCAGGGTGCCCAGAGCAGCTGTGGCTGCCCCTGGATCCCTGGAAGTGTCCGAGACCAGGCTGGACATTGGGGCTTGGAGCAGCCTGGGACAGTGGGAGGTGTCCCTGCCATGGCAGGGGGTGGCACTGGGTGATCCTCAAGGTCCCTTTCAACCCAAACCATTCCATGACTTTATAATACTATTTGGAAAGAGCCGTGTTCCCATTGGACCTGTGTTGCTGACTAAGAAGATTTGGGTAATTTTTTGAAGTGTTGTTTTATTACTTAAAGTGACTCCTGAAAGGAAGGAAAGAGAGCTGGGATGGGAGTGTGTGCTGTTTGTGTGTGGTAGCTCAGTGATTCAGGCATAGTTGGCAAGTTTAATAGTTTTGTACTTCTGTCCATGTGCTTCACAGCTACTCTGAAAGAATTTTTAAAATGCAGTTTTATAAATGTTTACAAGGTAAATGTCATTTTTTCTAGATGTAGACAAAAATACTGTGAAAAATAGTACTCAGTCTACAAAAAGAAGCTGTACTGGTGAAGATGAAATTCCTAGGAAAAAAGCAAAGAAAAACAAGAAGCACAAAAGCAAGAAGAAGAAGAAAAAGAAGAAGAAAAGGAAGAAAGAGAAAAAGCATAAAAAGCAGCCAAAGGAGTCCAAGTTGAGTGCACGTCCTGGAGAACCTGCAGACGTGCAGCCGGCTCCTCACTTGATGCCGGAGCAATCCAGCTCCCAATTGAATGTACAGCATGGAGTGTTTGCAGATGCAAACCTGGCTGGCCACGTGCAGCCGGAACTGTGCTCAAAACCAGCTGAGGGGCTTGATAATCAAGCTTTAGGACTTGTTTCTCATTCAATGACTGATTCTCAGCAATCTGCAGAAAATCTTGGAAGTGGGGAGGGGACTTTGTGTGCAACAAATCCCCCATTTAATTTAGAAAGCATCCAGTCTAATATCCCAGAAAATACTAGTATAGCTCAAACTAGAATTTGCACTAGCGAAGAACAAATTCAACAGTCCCATGAAAATATTTATCCTGTAGCTATTAATGCCAGTGGTGTTGAGACTGGAAGTTGTACTTGGTCCAGCATCCCATCTGGAATTGTCAGTAAATCGGAGATTGAGAAAGATTCACTTGAAGCACTAAGAGATTCAGAAGTTACTCTGAAATCTCAGGGCATTGGGGAAGTAAAAGCTTTGGATGCAGCTCTCGAGCCCGAGACCATGGAGGTGTTGACTTATTCAGAACCATCTCTGCAATCTGTGTCTCAGAGGGCAGCACAGGGGGTGGAAACGGCTTCAGAATCTGTATCCTTGGCAAGTGGTGTGACAGCAATTCCATCATCTGCAAATTGGGCACATCCAGGTGCTGTGACTGTAGCTCACACGGCTGTGGCTGGGCAAGAAGTGAAAGTTCCAGAAACAACTGAAAAATCTCTGCATATGGGAAATGTGAGAAGTGTGGAGAGGTCTTTGGAACTAGGGGGTGTGAGCAGAACTTTGGAGTCTGCCCTGCAACCCTCAGTTATATCTGGGAATTTGAGTGTGATGCAGGGCAGCCCCGTGGAGGGTTCCAGTGTCCTGAAAGCAGCTGTACCTTTGCAGCATCCTTTGACAACATCTGCAGCCACCTCTGTGACCCATGTGGAAATGAAAAGTGCCAAAACACCCCCGGGATCAGGAGCTGTTACAAAAATGAAGGCTATCGAACCAGCTATGGGAAATGTGAAAGCTTTGGAAACAGCCATGGAACCTGTGGGTGCTGTAGTAAAAGATGTCAGAGCAGCTCATGAAAGTCTGCAAGGCAAAAATGTGGAAGGTACCACAGGTCCTGCAACAGTGCTGGGTGCATCAGGAACGTTCCAACACGGAGTCTTGACAGAAATGGGGAGTGTGGACAGAAGCCAGGGATCTGCACTTCCAGCAGGATTGACAGGTGTGAATGTGGTTGCGGAGGTAAAAGGTTTAAGAGCAATTTCGGAACCCGCAGCAGTTGTACAGACCTTCATTCCTCGAACAGTTCCAGAAGTCCAGATGGCAGAGGGTTTTAGAAGTCCACGAGCAAAAGATTCAGAAGGTTCTTCATTGCCGAGAGAATCAAGACCTGAGGGTGAATCACATGTGAGAGGTTTGGTACCTGCCCTGTCTTTGCAGAAGGAAAACACACAAGGTCCAGGAGGAGTCCTGAGACCAGTGGCTGTGGTGGAAGCAAAAACTTTTACAACAGCTTCAATGTCCTTACAAGTGGAAGGTGTGAAAGCTTCAGAAGAAGCTGTGCATTGTGGGACTGTTGCAAGTCCGGGATTTCTTACCTTAGAAAGGACTCCTGAACCTGTGGTTGCACATGAAAACGTGGAATCAATTAGAGAGGCCCAGGCATCAGCAGGAGTTGTGCCGTGGCAAACCACAGAGTTTGCAAGCCAAACAGAGAGTCCCATCACTTCACAGTCACAGGTCATGACACACGCAACAACCTCACAAGCTGAGGTGCTGAGGGAGAGAAAGGATTTGGAACTTGCTCCAGAAGCAGAGACAAGGAGCAGAGATGCAATCCTAGAACCTGTGCAAACTTCAGAAACCAGTTCAGAATCTGTTCAGGAGCAAATAGTCGGTCATTCAGCAGCAGTATTGGAGTCTTTGCCCAAAGTGGAAGAAAACAATATGGCATTGGGAGTACTGACAGAAGTGACAGATGTGCAAACTCAGGGATCTGCTGTAGAACATGGAATTGAAGCAGGGATGACCAGCACACAAACAAATGAGCTCTCAGAAATTGAGAAAGCAAAATATGTGGAGCCAGCATCAAAAGCTGGAGGAGCAAGTTGGCTGGAGAGCATGAAAGAGTCTGCAACAGTAGAGGTGAAAGGTTCTGGAACGGGTCAAGAGCTTGAGGTACCCGTGGGTGATGCTTCAGCAGCTGTTCCAGAATACTTGCACCCTGAAAAGCAAGAAGAGCTTCGAGCAGTTCTAGAAGCAAAACCTGCTGCAGAATGGAAAAGTTCAGAAGAGGCTCCAGAAATCTTGGGTGCTTCTGAAATAAAATCTTCTGAAGCAGTTCCAAAGCCAGGGGATGCGAAAGGCCTGGAAACAGCACTGGAACATGAAATGACAGCTGAGGTACAATCTGTAGAAGGAATGCAGAGTCAACAGGTGGAGGATATGCTGATTGAGAAGGAAGATGTGGAGCAGACTCAAACATCTGAGCCTTTAGTAGCAGAAACAGTTTTTAGTTCTTCACATGCAGCAGAGGAAAAAGATTCAGTAGAGACTCCTGTGGCAGAAATACAAGGTTTGGAAGCAGCTCCTCAGGCTGATGTAGAGCTGAAAGATGCAGAAGCAGCTGTACAGTTGGAGGCAGAGACAAAAGATTTGGAAGCAGCTGCAGTACCTGAGACTGATGCAGAAGCAGGTCCAGAACCCATAGAGGAAGGGCAGCTGGAAGACACTCCAGAGGCTGAGGATATCAAAGAAGCAACTCCAGAAGAGGACTCAGACAAAAGAGATTCAGAAACATCTGATGTACAACCTGATGTGGCAGCACGAATGAAGGAGACTCTCATGAGGCTTGAGAATGTTATTGAAAAAAGCAGCCATAGAACCAGTGAGAAAAAACACGACTCAAAGAAACAGAAAAGGAGCCGTTCCAAGTCTCAGTCCAGGTCTAGGAAGCGGAAGAAAAAATCAAGGTCGCGTTCTACTTCCAGGCGTTTGACCTCTAAAAGAGCACGTTCTAGGAGCAGAAACTATTCCGTTTCCAGAAAAAAGCATTCCAAATCTAGGTCCCGATCTGTGGAGAAGAGAGAGAGAAGAGTGTCTTCCCGGAGGTCCAGGCGCAGACGTTCCAGGTCATCGGACCGTTACAGGTCTAAATCCAGATCAGCTGAAAAGAGATTGTCCTCTGGGAGGTCGAGACGGAGACGTTCCAGGTCGTCTGACCACTACAGGTCTAAATCCAGGTCAGTGGAGAAGCGATTGTCATCCCGAAGGTCCGGGCGCAGACGTTCCAGGTCTTCTGACCGCTACAGATCCAAGTCACGGTCAGTGGATAAGCGACTGTCCTCGCGAAGGTCCGGACGCAGACGTTCCAGGTCTTCTGACCGCTACCGGTCTAAGTCACGGTCAGTGGAGAAGCGATTGTCATCCCGAAGGTCCGGACGCAGACGTTCCAGGTCTTCTGACCGCTACAGATCCAAGTCCAGGTCAGTGGAGAAGCGATTGTCATCCCGAAGGTCCGGGCGCAGACGTTCCAGGTCTTCTGACCGCTACAGATCCAAGTCACGGTCAGTGGAGAAGCGATTGTCATCCCGAAGGTCCGGGCGCAGACGTTCCAGGTCATCTGACCGCTACAGGTCTAAGTCACGGTCAGTGGAAAAGAGGTTGTCCTCCTGGAGATCCCGCCGCAGACATTCCAGGTCCTCTGACCGCTCAAAATCTAGATCCAGGTCTTCAGAAAAGGGAGGAGGCAAAGAATACTCCTGGAGGTTCAGACATCGATCTGGTTCCTCTGATCGTTCAAAATCCAGGTCAAGATCTGTTGAGAAAAGAGGTCGGAAGGCATCTGTCCGGAGGTCCAAACGTCAGCGCTCAAAGTCCTCAGATCGTTACAAGTCTCGATCCAGGTCAGTAGAAAAAAGAGATAGAAAGCAATCATCGCGGAAGTCTAAACGCCAGCGCTCCAAGTCCTCTGACCGTTACAAATCTAGATCCAAATCAGTGGAAAAAAAGAAGGAATCCTCGCGAAAATCCAAGCGTCGCCGCTCCAAATCTTCTGAACGTTACAAGTCTAGGTCTAGGTCTGTTGAAAAAAAGCGCAAGGAGTCTTCAAAAAAATCCAAACGGAAACGTTCCAAGTCCTCTGACAGTGTTAAGTCAAGGTCCAAATCTGTAGAAAAAAAAGATAAGTTATCCTCAGCAAAGTCCAGTAGCAAGCATGTGGAGTCTTCTGAACCTCAGGAGTCAGCCAAAGGTCTTGATAAAGTTGTTCCTGAGTCTTCTTTTGGAAGTGAAGGTAAATCCTCTAATGGTCCCACATCAGTAGCTTTGTCTGATGAAGGAGTAAATGGCCCAGTGCTGCCGCCATCATTTGGAAGTGCATTTTCCAAAAGTTCGGAGAGTCTTGAGAAAAGCTCCTCATCTGTTGAAAAACCAGACCTGCAGCATTCTGCCACATCTGAATGTGATACCTCCAAAACTGCAGATGACCAGGAATTGAGATCCACATCTGTGGAAAAAACACAGGATTCAGAGCTGTCTATGACATCTGAAAATGGATCAGCTGAAAAAACAGCAGCTCTGGAGTCTTCAGAGCTACCTGAACTTCCATACTCCACATCCAAGTCAAGATCCTCGTCTGTTGAAAAAAGGGGAGATCTAGAAACTTCTTCAGCAGCAGAATTCCATCTCTCTGCATCCCGTGAAGATGAGTCCAGGACTGCATCTCTCAAAGAAGTAGAAGGTCCGGAGCTTCCTCCGACACTTAAAAGAGACATGCAGTCGTCTTCTCTGCTGTCTGAAGGTGGGCTCTCTGACTTGTCAGATGGTCATGAATCACACCATGTCCCTGGTGAGCACACAGAGCTTCCACAGGTTCTGCAAGTTCCCGAACATGAGTCTTCCCGGCTGGCTGACAGCCCTGGAGCAGTGGAAGCTCAGAGGCCTTTTCTGCCACCTGAAATGATCCGCCCTGTCATCGTTGATGGCTGTGAGTCAGGCCAGGTTCAGGAGCCTTCTCTAGCTTCTGACTTCATGTGTCCTGATGGACATGGATCAGGATCCAGCTTTGCTGCACCAGCAGAGGAGCTTCAGTTGTCTGTAGGCGAGTCCTTTAAGTCACCGCATGGAAATGAACAAAGGTTTTTACCTGTTGAAAAAGTCAAGGCTCCAGATGTTTCCCTCACATCTCTGTGTGGTTCTGTTGAGGTGTCTGCCGACCTTGTTTCAGTGTCTTCTTTTGAAGTTCATGAGTCCAGATCATCTGTTGACAAAGGTTTGGACGGTCCGACACTTCCACATGTCCTTGAGGTTGACTGCTCCAGATCTCCGGAAATTCATGAGTCAAGATACCTGACTGGTAAAATAGATGGTGCAGGATCTCTGGTGATGTCTAAAAGTGGGATTCCCATATGCCACAAAGCAAAGTACAATTCCTTTGAGCAAACAGAGAGTGTAGAACTGTCAGCGGCATCTGAGCTACGGTGTTCCATCTTTCCTGAAGGCTATAAATTGACATCTGCTGCAGTTGAAAAAGTGGAGATCCAGAAGCCTCCTCCCTCACTGGAAGGTGGGTTCTCCGTGTCTGCTGATGGTTGTGAATCAGTGGGCTCACCTGAAAAACTACAGCCCCCAGTGGCTGCTCTGACATCAGAAGGTGGGATTCTGCTGTTGCCCGACAGTCATGAGCTGAGACCCATCCCTGCTGAAAAAGTGGAGGTTCTGAATTCATCTGAACTGAAACACCTTGCGTCCCCCGATGGCTACAAGCTGAGATCTGCCTACAGTGAAGAAATACAGGCACAAGAGCCCTCTCTGATACTGGAAAGCGGTTGTTCTGTTGCCTCCGATGGTCATGAGTTGGCATCCACCCCTTTTGAAAGAGCTGAGGAGCCTTGTCAAGTGTCAGAAAATGAGTACACAATAGGGCTCGATGGCCCGGAGTTGACATCCACCCCCGCTGAAAAAACAGAGCTGCGGAAGCTTTACCTAATGTCTGATGAAAGATGTCTGGAGTCCATCGAGAGCCAGGAGCTGCGATCACCCTCTGCTGAAAAGACACAGGTGCAACAGCCCGCTCTGGTGTCTGAAAATGAATATGCTGTGTCCTGGGTGGGCCAGGAGTTGAGGTCCAGCTCTCCTGAGAAGGCAGAGATGCAGGAGGAGGCTGTGGTTCCTGACAGTGCTGTGTCTCCTAGAGATCACACATTGCCATCTTTCCTGGCTGGAAAACCAGAGGTGCAGGACTGTTCTCTGCTGCCTGAAAATGAATGTGGTGTGTCTCCTGAGGGCCAGGTGGCTGCTAGCCCTGCTGAGGAGGAGGCTCAGGAGCCTTCTCTGACACCTGGCAGTGAATATTCCATCTTCCATCAAGGCCAAATACTGCAGCCTAGCCTTGCTGAGAGCACAGCAGTGCAGGAGCCCGTGCTGGTCCCAGACAGCCAATACGCTGCATCTCCCGAGGGGCAGGAGCCGCTCTGTGCTTACACTGAAAAACCAGAGGTGCAGGAGTGTTCTTTGCTGTCTGAAAACGAGTACAAGGTATCACCTGAAAGGCATCATTTGAGATCCAGTCCTGCTGAAAAAGAAGAATTGGAGGAACCTTCTGAAGCCTCTGAAAGTGAAAGTTCAATATCTGATAGCCAGGAGTTGCATTCTGCTGTTGCTGGAAAAAGAGAGGTGCAGGAGTCGTCCTTGTCTGAAGGTGAATGTCCCATGACCCCTGAAGCTCAGGAGCTGCAGTCCAGCCCTGCTGGAAGAGTAGTGGCCAAGGAACCTTCTCTGACATCTGAACATGCTCTGTCACCCGAAGAGTATGAGTTGAGATTGGCACAGGCTGAGAAAACAGAGGGTGTGGATTCTGCTTTGACAGCTGAGCGTGACCATCTCTTTTTTGAGAGCCAGGAAGTGAGTTTCACCTCTCTTCAGAAAGCAGATGTGCAGGAGCGTTCTCCAACGCCTGAAAACGAACATGGTGCATCCCCTGATGGGCAGGAGGTGAGATTCACCACCGATGGAAAAGTAGATGGTCTTGAACTGAACGATAGAGCCTCCATGTCCCCTGATGACAGTGACTTGAAATCCATCCCTGTTGAAAGAATGGATCATGCAATGCCTTCTTTAATACCTGAAGGTGGGCGCTCCATGTCTCCTGACAACTACAGTGTGAGATCGGGCCCTGGTGAAGAAACGGGGGATCTGGAGTCCTCTTTGACTGAGCGTAGATACTCCACGTCCTCCTATCAGGAAGGTCACGAGCTGAAGTCTCCCATGGAGGAAGAGGGTCTGGAGTCCTCTGTGACTTCTGAACATAGACTGTCTGTGTCCCCTGAGGGCCATGACCAGAAATCTACTGTAGATGAAGAAATGGATGATCTGGAGAGGCGTTCCACTTCCCCTGATGAGCACGAGTCAAGATCTAGCACTGGTGAAGAAGCAGAGGATCTGGAGCAGCCTTTGACAACAGAACGTAGGTGCTCTGAGTCCTCAGATGAGCGTGAGTCAAGGTCAACCACTGGAGAAGAGGCAGAGGATGCAGAAGCTTCCTTGGCAGCTGAGAGAAGAGACTCCATATCCTCTGATGACCGTGAGTCAAGGTCTGCTGCTGGGGAAGATGTAGAAGATGGGGAGCCCTCTTTGACAGCTGAACGTAGGCACTCCACATCTTCTGATGACCGTGAGTCAAGGTCTACAGCTGATGAAGAAGCAGAGGATTTGACAGCTGAACGTCGCTCAGTGTCGCCTGATGGACGTGAGTCAAGGTCAACTGTTGGCGAGGAAGCCGAGGACCAGGAGCTCTCTTTGCCAGCTGAGCGTAGACACTCCACATCTTCAGATGAACACGAGTCAAGGTCTACTGCTGGTGAAGATGTGGAGGATGTGGAACCCTCCTCAGCAGCTGAACAAAGAGATTCCACCTCATCAGATGAGCAAGAGTCAAGGTCTACTGCTGGTGAAGAAGCAGAGGATGTGGAACCTCTGACAGCTGAAGACAGATGTTCTGCATCCCCTGATGGGGCTGAATCGAGGTCTACCGCTGGTGAAGAGGAAGGAGAGGATGTGGAGCCTTCCTTGACAGCTGAACAAAGAGAGTCCACATCATCAGATGAGCATGAGTCTGAGTCTTCCAGTGGTGAAGAGGAGGGAGAGGATGCCGAGCCCTCTTTGGCAGATGAAGATAAGCAGGATTCCGTGCCTCTCGAGCAGTCAGAGGAACAGGACTCTTCTTTTGTCCCTGAAAGCAGACGTTCTGAGTCTTCTGAACGTGAGAAATCCAGATCCAAATCTGTTGATAAAGCATCTGACAAAGAGTCTCCACAGAGATCTGTCAGCAGACTCTCGAAGTCTCCTGCTCGCCAGAAGAGTCGATCCACATCTGTAGAAAAACCAGCAGACAAAGAGACCGTGCGGAGGTACAGACGGAGACGCTCCAGGTCCCCGGCCCGCCAGAGGAGCCAGTCCACATCTGTTGAAAAAACAGCAGACAAGGAGTCCTCGAGGAGGTCCAGGCGGAGACGCTCCAGGTCCGCTGCTCGTCAGAGGAGTCAGTCCAAGTCTGTGGAGAAAACAGCAGACAAGGAATCATCACGCAGGTCCAGAAGCCGACGCTCCAGGTCCTCGCAGCGCAGATCCAAGAGATACGATACAGACTCGCGCTCCAGACGGAATCGCTCCAGGTCGGCGACACGGAGAAGAGCATCCAGATCTCGGTCCAGCTCGTTGTCACGTTCCAGGCACAGGAGGAGGAGCAGGTCAAGGTCGGCATCACGAAGGCGACGCTCCTTGTCGAGAGACAGGCGCAAGAGATCCCAGAGAAACAGATCACGGTCTACTGACAGGAGAAGGAGAAGATCCGATTCCAGAGACCGCAGGATATCGCTCCGATTGCGGAGCCGGAGTCGGACCCCTCTCCGCCAGAGGCGCTCGCGGTCGAGGGGAAGGAGGCGGAGCTCCAGCAGGTCCCCGATCCGGCTGCGGCGCTCGCGCTCCTCGGGGAGAAGGCGCTACAGCAGATCCCCCGACCGGCGCAGGTCCAGGTCCTCGGAGTTCTCCAGCAGATCACCCAAACGTCTTACAGACCTGGGTAAGCGACTGCTTTATTTTTAGTAGTTCCACGGTTAGGTGACAGTGGGTGGATTTACATAGTCTGATTTTAGCATTCATAAGGAATTTCTTGGGAGTCTGTGCTTTAGTTTTAGGCAGTGACTTCCAGTAGGAGCTTTTACGTTGGAGCGGAATCAACACTGAGTTGGAATTCATTTGAATTTCATTGGAATGAAAATGTCTTTAGAGGCAGTTTTATCTTGGTTCTAGAGCTTTTGTGTAAAGGTAGCGTGTTGCAGTCTTGAGGAGCACTCTGCATGGTAGCAGTAAAGGCCAAGTACTTGGATGTAAGAAAATTTAGGATTTCTACTTTTTCTGAGGGCAGGGGTCATTTAGGTACTGGTTGGAGAGTCCCAAGCTCTGTTGTCAGGTGTTCCCAGGACTCTGTCTTGCCTCTTTCCTGTGGTAAGAACTTAAAGAGAGACTTGTTTCTGCAAAGAGTCCCAGACTGAGCAGATCAGAAAATAAAATCTCCATATGAGCTGCACCTTTTCTTGGAGGAAGAGAGTGTTGTGTCCCTGGGTAGTGGGTTATGTAAGGGGAAAGAAGGTTTGAGCTGGGAGACGAGCTCTTGTACAGTGTGTGAGGAAACCTCCTGTGGTGGACTCGGGATTCTGAACCTTCCAATAAAGCCTCAGAGTTACCTTGGAAGCCTTCCAGTTAGGAAGTTATTTGCAGACTGGCAGAAGGCTTAATTTATTTTCATTTCCTGTTTCTGTCTTAGGGCTGTCCTTTTTTTCCTTATTAAAGTGAAATACTGTTTTATTAACAGTTTTGCATCTAATTGTATTTTAAGCAAGAGCACGGAGCTTACTGAGAAGTTGTTTTTCTGTTTGTTGGTTGTAAGTAGCTTTGGGGCTACATTTTTGGAGACTTAACTTCCTCCAGAGCTTGGAGTGCTTTTGAGAGATAGCTAATGAGGAAACTCTGGGATTTATGCTGTGTAGGAAGGACTCAGTATTGCCAAAACTGAAATATATCAGTGAAATAAGAGACACCAGAACTGAAGGGGTTGGAGGATGTTAGATGCTGTAGTTAGGACTGCTGTGCTCTGAGTTGTTCCACTTGCTTTCTGTGTAGACGAGACTTAAAGTCTGGAGCAACTCACTACAATTATAGTTATTTTCCCAGAACATAAAAAAATGCACAGTGCAGGTAAAATCTTGTCTAGCTTGCCAGAAATTCTTCTTTATTATTAAAACAATCTGTAAAAACTATTAACTTTTCTTTAAAAAAATAAATCCTTTTAGACAAAGCCCAGCTACTTGAAATCGCCAAAGCCAACGCAGCCGCCATGTGTGCGAAGTCTGGCGTGCCCTTACCCCCGAGCCTGATGCCTCTGCTGTCCCAGAAGAAAGATGACAAAGCCAACCAGAAGTCCTCGAGAGACACCCTGAAGGAGCTCACTGAGGTGAGGGAGAGCAGCAGCATCAGACCTGCAGTGCCCACGCTGTGGGAGGTTGTCTCGTGTTCAGAATCCCAAAATCCCTGAGGCTGGAAAAGCCCTGCCAGCCCACGGAGTGCCAGCTGTGCCCGATGGCCACCTTGTCCCCAGCCCAGAGCCCTGAGTGCCACGGCCAGGCCTTCCTTGGACACCTGCAGGGATGGGCACTGCAAAGCTCCCTGGGCAGCCCCTGCCAAGGCCTGACCACCCTTTTGAGCCCTTACTCTCCACACTCTGTTTTTGAAGTCATCAAAACTTACGTTTTTAGTTCCATGGAAATGTGTGAAATCCAATTATTTTGCTTTTTCTTATTTTTAGTTTTGATTCTGTTCTAACTCTGTACCAATAGGTAGTTCTCCTTGCAGTCCTGTCAGCGAAATCCAAAGCTTTTGCTCCTGATTTTTCCTCCTGGTGGTGTTAGTTATGGAATCCCATATTTGAGTTTGAAGGGACTTCAGAGCCTGACCTGTCCCGGCCCCTGCCATGGGCAGGGACACCTTCCAATGGACCAGGTTGCTTCAAGCCCTGTCCAGCCTGGCCTTGGACACTTCCCTCAGAATGGAGAAAATCTGGAATAGAAAAATGCCTTCATTTTTTTTTTTTTTAATTGCATCATCACTGTGACTGTTCTGAAATTGTGTTTATAGAAATAATCTGAGATGAAGCAATGACCAAGTGGTGAGAAAGAATCTGCAGTGGTGTCTGGGCTGGGGGAGCAGAAGTACTGGACAGGAGCTGAGGTGGTGCAGGTGTCCTGTGCTGACATCCTGGGGGGGTTTCCCCTAACCTGGCCAAGATCCAGCTCAGTTCATGCTGACCATGCCCCCAACCTGCCCCTCTTTTCCTTTCCAGCTTTGGGAATCTGTTCGATGATGTTTCTGTTCTGTTGACTCAAAACTGGCCATAGAAGCAGTTCCAGGTGATAGGAAAGCAGTGAAGACATTTTAACCATAAAATTCTGGCCTCTCTAGAAAGTTTTTTTGTCTTTTGTCCTTTTCTTTCTCTTTTCCTTCCCCCATGGAAGCGCTTCTTGATGTAACTGAGATATCCTTATAGCATCTCTGTGTTTTACATTTAATTCTGTTGCACATCAGGTGGGGGGTGTCTTGCAAAGCTGGCCAACACCTCAATATTCCAGAAGAGTCTGAGATATTTTGGAGTCACCTCAATATTTGAGGTCCCTGCACTACCAGAGAACTGAGTCAGCAACCAAGGAGTGCCTGGCAAAGCCATGGTGGTGTGGGATAATTTGTGTAGAATATCCAAAGTACATCTACTGATGCTGTTGCTAAAAGATTTTTCTACCTCCTGGTTTAGTAAAGAAAACCACTTTTTTTTGCTAGCAATATTCTTTGAGTTGAAAGTTTGGGTTTACTCAGAGCTGACATTTCTCTGTTTCCTTTTTTTTTCCAGAAATGCAAGAAGATTGCTCAGAGCACTGATGATGTGATAGTGAACAAGCCTCACGTTTCTGATGAAGAGGAGGAAGAACGTCCTTTCTATAACCATCCTTTTAAGCTGAGTGAACCCAAACCCATTTTCTTCAATTTAAGTGTGAGTAGTACTTAAATTTTCAATGCTTTAAATCCTGGTTCTTTTTAAATAATGCAAGCGATTTTACAGAAATTTATGATGGGTTGATAATCTTGGTGAAATTGGGAGTATTTATTAAATTAAAGAAACACTCCCAATTCCATCTAGATTAAATTGATAATGTTGGTGACATTGTGAGTGTTTCTTCAAATGCATCTGGGAATCAAATGCTTTGAAGCATGGATTAGAATTTGTTTAGGTTTTGTTGCATTTTGGGGCTTTTCAGTTTTATTTTTTGGGGGGTTTTGTGCCCATGAAAATCTGTTCTGGTTTTGCGGGGTACAAAGCACTAAAAAAGCTTTAATATGCTCAGTAAAAATAGAAATAACATTCATATTTTTATGTATAAAGATGTATAGCTTGTGGCATACACAAAACAAACTGTAATACTCATTTACATAAGGCGTAGGGTAGAAATGGATTTAGTTATTACATTGTATTGTTAGAAAAGGCTACAAGAAAACTCAAGAAACCTTGGAATTCTTCCAGCCTCTGAGGAGGAATGTTCCATGGTGGTTATGGGCTGCTCTGCCTCTTGGCTGTGTTTTTGACCCTTTTAGTTTTGTTCTTTCTCTCCTAGTCTTAAAACCATTCCCATCCATATTCCTAGGAGTTTATCCAGGATTATCCAATACTGGCAGCGTGTTTGCCTCTTGGAAGGGAACCTGGCAGAGGTTTCTGCTGATTTTTAATGTATTAACAGCACCAGGGAAAACAAGGCCATCGACACTGTCTGCTGGGAGACTCAGGCTGCTGCTAAAAACAGCCCAGAATTAGAAACCCAAATGTTGAGAGCTCATTTCTCTCAGTGATGTGGAGCTTTTGATCACTGCCAATGTTTTCCTGCCCAGGATTTTTTACCTTGGAGTTTTCCATACAAAATACTTGTGTGGCAGATGGAGATTGTTCTTTTTGTGAGGGGGTCAGTTGGGAGAAGGGGGATTTGGGGATTTTGGTTTGCTGAAGTTCATTTAAGGGATTTTTCATCTTCTCTTATAGTGCAATTTGTGGGTCACTTGTGTGTTTTTGGGGCTGCTCCAAAATGATTTGTTATAAAGGCTTATTGCTGTGTAGTGAGAAGGATGAGTGTTCTGTAAAAACCAAATCCCAGGTGTTTGCAACAAAACCACCTCATGACTGGTGGGTTTTTCCAAGTCTTAACCTTCTCTCATTTTATTTCTTTCAGACTCCCAGCATAAAACCAGCACCACCACCCCAACCGAAAAACCAGGTCAGCCTGTCCAAGGAATTTCCTGTTTCCTCTGGGTCTCAGCATAGGAAAAAGGAGGCAGACAGTGTGTATGGAGAGTGGGTTCCCGTGGACAAAAACGGCAAAGATGACGGCAAGGATGATGTTTTCCCCAAGCCAGCCATTGAGGTAAGGAAGGCAAGGAAAGCATATCATATAAGAAAACCAAAACCATCACCTGGGCAGTCTGGTACCAAATTGGAGTCTGGGGGAAAGAAAAAAAAAAAAAAAAAAGGCACTTAAAAAGGTAGTGCCTAACACTGCACTAAGCTGAGGAGCTGGGCTCTGCAAATGGGGATGCTCTCATGGGCAGTGGTGGAAGCAGCCTGTGCCCATCCTGGTGACTTCTTGGTGACTTCTTGGTCTCAACACGATTTAAACTGTAGCTGGAAGATGAAAAAACTTTCCTCGTTCAGTTTCCTGCAGAGGTTTTTTAATAATACCTTGAGACTTGCACAATAGTTTCTGTAGTGCTAATGAAAATTGTCCCACCAATCTCAGAGCAAGAACGTCACATTGGAATGTAATCCATTAAAAATTGTCAGTAGTTGCTAAAACTGTCACTTCCTGTGGATGTATTGAGTTTTTAGCTTTCCAGTCATTTTTTCTCCTGTCGCTGTCTTGCACGTGGCCTTCCGAAGGAGAATCTCGTTGTATGTAGAATAAATTGAAAGAGCCAAAGCAAGTGTTTTTCCCCTTGAAATTTCTTCCAAAGAACATTTTGTGGGGGTTTTGTAAATAAGTAAATTAAATACTTAAGAGAGATGTTAATTTTTTTAAGTTGATGTTACCTCACTGCACCCAAAGCCTTGTCCTCACACCTTCCAAAGCCAGACCCCAAAGCCTTCCCATCAATTTCTGACAAAGCCCTCTTGGCACTTCATGTGTTTTGTTTCTCGAGACCCTTCTGGTATTGTTCAGTTAACTCCCTGAGGCACAGAAGGAGTTTTCTTCTGGGTCTCTTACAGCACCAAAAGCACAGAGAATATAACTTAGCCAGCATTTTCATGGAATCCCTCAAAATCTGATGGTTGGGCACCGAATTCCTTGTTCCTCAGCTCAAGGGGGAGCTGCACTTTGGGTTCTCCTGCTCCTCTAAAACACTGAGATGTTTGTGCACAATGTCATTCCCAGTTTAATTGGAGTAAATATATTTATTTTAACTTCCGTTCCTTCCTGTTGTGTGTATCTTTATGAATGCCTGTAACTATATTGTCTGTTTTTATATTTTGTAAATAAATATTTTTATTTGCCTTTACCTTAACTTGGTTTGTGTTAAGGGTGATTTCAGGGGCGTTAGCTCACAGCAGGCTGTACCATCCCCTGGGGTTTGGCAAGTCTTATTTGGGAAGTGCAGGTAGCAGAATTTTGCTGTGTGTTTCTCCAGGGAGTGACAGGTAACACGGTGCTTCTCTGCTTAATTCTTTCAATGTTCAGGAGAGCTTGGGACCTTAGGAAGTTTCACCTAGAATTGACCTTCATTCATTGTTGCTAATTTTGAGACACTGTGACAGTTCTGCTGCAAGTCTCGCCATCAAACCGACACAATTGGTTTTACTGCTGTGGTTTTATTCACATATTGGTTGTGGGCTTAGTCTGAAATGACCCTGCTAATGCCTTACAGCTTGTTTTAATAAAACCTGATGCCTTAAAGAGGTTGTATGTGGTAGGAGGCGATGGAGGGGAAGGACTGAAGCGATCTGAAGGCTCAGCATGTCTGTAGCAGGCAGAGAGCTCAGAGGAAGAAGTGTTTGGAAGTGTGGAGTGGCAGGGTTGGAATATCCCAGGTGACTTGTGCAGAGATGCTGTTGGGATCTAAGGATGCAGTAAATGCATTCATGGGCCTCCAGAATGTGTAAAGAACCTGCTTTTTATTGCCAGCCACATCCTGCTTGCTTCAGTATTGGTGATTTGTGGGGGCAGGTGTGAGAAAAGGGGATCAGCCAGGAGAGCTCTGGGGGAGAACAGCACCTCACTTCCAACTGTTTTCCTTGACTCAGTAATAACAACACCTTTTCATACTTCAAGCAGAGATTTATTTTTTTTTTCAAGATCCAAAGCTGCCATCGAGTGCCTTGACATAACACAGAGCCCTGATGGTCTCCAAAGTGGTGCCTGGCCATTTGGGAAGTGTTTGGGAATTAACTCAGCAGGGAGTGTTGCTAGGCCCCAGTCCGGTAAAGCACTAATACACCTGTTTAGCATGGCAGTGGTCCCACTGTGCTTTCATGGACTGCTTCCATGCCTTTGTGTATTGCTGCATTGAAACTTTTGGTGAGTAGAAGAACTTTTATTTATCTCCTGGACCAGTTTCACAAAGAGAAAATTAATTATTTTGAGTATGTGAGAGAAACGTAAAAACTCAGCCAGTGTGCATTTTAAACAGGCATTTTTACATCCGTGCTGTTGTGTGAGGGGATTGTTAGATAATATTTTAATTCTTCTCGTGATTTTTTCATGCTGTGTGTGACAAGCAATTAACACTGAAATCAGTCCATAGACACCTGGGACTTGGGGGATTTTAGCTCTGTCTTGGTCGGTGCCAGATATTCCAACAATGATCATCTTCCCAACAGAAACACCTTTTGTCCTAAGCACCAGCAATAAACCCCACATCTTAAAATGAGATTTAACAGAGCACAAAAGCAATTCCTGTGTTTGATGCCATTGTAGATATTCATACCTGTTCTTTCCTTTCAGTGTTTACTAAATTCTTGACCAGTTCTGGGACAGGGGTTTGTGTTTTAACAGTGTTTGTTTTGTTCAGCTGAGTCAATTTTAAAGTGAGTTTTGGTTTCTCCTGCTGGCCATTTAATACAAAATGTGTGAGAGGCCGAGGTTGTGAGATAGTGACAACAAAAAGAGAGAAGGTTTCCATGAAGCAAATGAAAATGAAGTTTGAATTAACCCATCACCCTGATGTGTGTGTGTGCCAGCTGCTGTTCTGATTATTGGGTTTGTCCTGTGCCTCACACAGTTCCAGCTTCTGTCACATCTCAGGAAATTCCATTTGTCTTTGCACGCTCTTTCCTTTCTGCTTTCCAAGTGGAGTGACCCATAAAATGCACATCCTTTGAGGAGCAGGGCACAAGGATTTTAGAGAAGAGCTGCACACCAGCCAGAAGTTGTTATGTTTTTACAGCCCCAAATGTTCTGGATTTCTTTGCCCATGGCTTTTTCCAGAATGAAAGTTTGCGATGAGATCCTTCAAATATTCCATGTTTCCACCAAGTCACTCTGCAACATCATTTCAAATCTGTTTTTCTTTGTATTTTGTTGTAGTTCAGCAGCACAGATGTAGATAATTCTTTCCAAAACAGTGGATTCTGTGAGCTCACAGCCTGATGTTGCAGAATCCCTGGGGCTGGAAAAGATTTCCAGGATCACGGAGTGCCAGCTGTGCCCGATGCCCACCTTGTCCCCAGCCCAGAGCCCTGAGTGTCCATCCAGGAATTCCCTGGCCACCTGCAGGGATGGGCACTGCAAAGCTCCCTGGGCAGCCCCTGCCAAGGCCTGAGCACCCTTTCCATGCAGAAATTCCTGCTGCTGGCCAAGCCCAGCCTCCCCTGGCCCAGCCTGAGGCCGTTCCCTCTCCTCCTGTCCCTGTTCCCTGGGAGCAGAGCCCGAATCCCCGGCTGTCCCCTCCTGTCAGGAGCTCTGCAGAGCCACAAGGTTCCCCCTGAGCCTCCTTTGCTCCAGGCTCAGCCCTTTCCCAGCTCCCTCAGGAATTCTCCAGCCCCTTCCCAGCTCCGTTCCCTTCTCTTCTTCTGATTTAGGCTGAAGATGAAAATTTGAAACACTAAAGCCAAGACTGTGGAATGCATCTGATTTGTGCTGGAATTACTTTATACACACAAGTTTTAGTGTGACTTACAGGAGTGCTCATGTGAAGAGCTCTGGGGGAATTTTTAGTTAAATTGCATTTAATTCTGTTAGTTAAGAAGATCTCATTGAACAGTAAAATGCTTCTCTCTTACACACGGGATTTTTTTTTTGTGACAAATAGTTTTTAGAAAATAAGTTATTGGGTATTTTGTGTGTACAGGTGATTTTTAAAGTTCCAGGATATTATAGTTTAAATTCAGATTTGTATTTGTTCAGGAAAGCCGATCTTGTGTGGATTTAAGTAGTCCCAGGATTTTCATCACATTTATTTCTTTATCAAACCAACTCTTGACTGTGTAACCCCACTTGGTAGCATTGATTCTCCAGCAGCTTTTTCCAGCTCAACTGGACATTGCTGTGCTCTGCTGTATTTTCACAAATGCTCTTTTTCCTCCTAGTGTGTGGACATAACCACAGCCATGAACGACAGAGCAGTGGCCCAGAAAAGGCTCAATGAGAACTCCTTTGACCTGGAGGCCATGTGCATGTTGAATCGGGCACAGGAGCAGGTAGGCCGGGGGCTTCCAGCAGCATTTTGGGGAGCTTATAGAAAATCAGTGTTTTCCTTTTGTGCCAGCTGATTTTTCTCACCTATTTAAGTTTGGAAACCCAGCTGTGGGCCAATGTTTCAAAGTTCTGCCTTGTTTTTGCAATTCCTAACTCTGAGTTTCGATGAGCTCCAGCGTGTGTTCCGTGTTTTCGCCCAAGTCACTCCACAACATAGTTTCAAATTAATTTTTCATTAAATTTTATTGTAGTTCAGCAGCCCAGATGTAGGTAATTCTTTCCAAAACAGTGGATTCAACAGTTTTGAGGATGAGGAAACCATGAATTTGCTGGAGCTGGAGCTCAGGCTTCAGGGTGACCCTTCAAATGCTCAACTTTTGGGAGCGCCTGCTTTCATTTGAGTGTCAATGAACACATCAAATATCAACAAAATGATGCAAAAATTATTGAGAGACAACAGAGAATTGCAAAGGAAAACGTGGAATTGTTTGTTTTGTTCTTACATTGGCTTTTGCTGTTGCAGATCGATGCCTGGGCTCAGTCCAACTCCATCCCTGGGCAGTTCACGGGAAGCACCGGAGCACAGATCCTGTCCTCGGACGAGCTCACCAACAGCGGTCCCCAGGCGTGGATTCGAAAGGTAGCAGTGACACAGACACTCCTGTCTCACCACCACACTTACAGAGCAGCCAAGGATTGCAAAATGCAAAGCAAGTGCCTCGAGCCCTGTGGTAGTGCATGTGTCCAGTGCGGCGGGCTGGGCTCAGTCCCTGTGTGGGGTGAGTCCGAGCCCTCGGTGTCACCAGGGTGTGACCAGCGAGACACAGCCTGCGCTGCCACTGCCAGGACATGGCTGGCACTGCTGTGCTGGCAGTGGCAGATCCCTCCCTGCCTTGCTGGCACTGGCACGTGTCAGGAGAGGTTTGGTCCTGCTGGTGGTGGAGTCAGCGATTTTGGCATCAGCTTCAGTGAGCCAAGTCCCAAACTGCCCTTGTGTTTGCCTTGGTTCTCTCTGATCGCTCCTCTGCCTCTCTCTGCATCACCAGAGTTTTCTGGGAGCCAGAGATGTGGAGATTGAAGCAGGAATTGCAGTTGATAGGTTACATCACCCTGATGTATTTATGTACAGTGCAGTAGTTGTCTCCTCCTGCAGGCTCTCACGGGCTGAAATCGGGGTGTGGCGCGGCCTCTACCCGGGTGTTTTATGTGTTTAGTTACTCAGGCTGCATCTTTGCCAGTGAACACCGATGTGGGGCTCTGACAGGAAGCAGAACTGAGGAATTCTAGCAATATCTGCCTTCCAGGCACAGTGGATAATGAGTTAAGCTGGTCAGTCTTGCAGGTGATGCAGTTGAGTCTGTATCAGCTTGGGTGAGGACACCGTCCAAAGTGGGAGGTCGGATTTAAGGCTTAGGTGGAATTTTCCATGAAAGTTGGTGTCAGCTGAACACAAAGGTCTGCAATTATAATATCCTAAAAATAGAAATATTATTGCCAGGATTCACTGACTTGTTTTTCTGCTTCACGTAGCCAAACAATGCAGAGAGCCAGGGAACACAGATTTGAGTCACTTGCCAGATGGAAATCTTTTGGGGTCTTGTCAGTGTTAATGCAGAATGTACAAGATAAAGTCTGATTTTAACAATTACGAACTTCTGAGAT
The DNA here is from genome assembly GCA_013400915.1 of Pardalotus punctatus. NCBI lineage: Eukaryota > Metazoa > Chordata > Aves > Passeriformes > Pardalotidae > Pardalotus > Pardalotus punctatus. Next base: position 23,845 of record VZTX01027589.1, read on the forward strand.
TGTAGCTAAAATGTTGCCTTTGATGAAGACAATCCTCCTCCCTGGTAGAGGAACTTAGAAGTACAAAGCACAGGGATGTGTTGGTGAGGAAGGAGCTTTTCCCCTGGGAGGTTTGGGAAGGAGATCAGCAGGGCTGGGGGTCTGGCTCTCCCTGTCTGCAGCACCTGGGGTGGGTTCCCATGGAAAGGGAGCAGCTCTTTCCCAAACCTCCTCCCTGGGGTCTCCTGTGATGGCAGTGACAGGAGAGCTGCTCACAAGAGCGAAGTGGAAAGGGCCATGTGTGTTTTCCTGGTCTTTAAACTTCACTCTGGGATCTGCTTTAGAGAAACCCAACTAAACAAACCTAAGCAGCCAAAAAACCCCAACACAATGTGCTTCCTAGGGAGAAAATGGGAGAAGAGTGTGGGCTGTGCTTGCAGACACAGCTGCTGCGAGGAGCAGAGGAATGTTGGAACGTTTTGTGGGATTTGGGAATCAGTGAGCCAGCAGCAGCTCTCCTGTCCTCCCAGAGCTGGGAATGTGCTGTGATTGCAGTGCAGGCTCCGAGGTCGGGCACAGAGGAGGCTCCTGCTGGGAACAGGAGGAGTTGGTGGGTGAGGAAGGTGAGGACAAAGTCCCCTTCCTGCTCTGCCAGGTTCCCCCTCAGGTTTCCCCTCCTTGACAGGGGGTCAGGGCTCAGGGGTGCCCTGGGGGTTCAGGGATGCTGGGCCCCCAGGGAGCCTCGCACAGCTTCGTGTGGAGTCGTCCTGTGGCTGCAGGAGGATTGCACAGGAAGAAGCAGGGATGTGGTTCTGAATCCATGTTATCTTTCTCAGGGACAGGAATGGAAACCACCCATGAAATGCAAAGTACTGGTTGTGTGTTATTTGGACACCTGAAATCGTGGAACAGTTATCAGTTATTAAGTGTAGCACTGAGGAGTCAGGCTTGTGCTCCCTTTTTCTCCTAAAAATTGCATCTTAATATTAAACAAACCTGGTGTTTTTCGCTGGGGTCAGGAGTTGGACTTTGATCCTTGTGGGTCACTTCCAGCTCAGGATATTCTGTGTTTCTGTGGTTTTTATCTGCAAGCAGGGCAGCAGAGTTCCTTGGGGGACGCTGTGGCTGTGAATTATTGCACATTTCTGGCTGAAGCTGTTGGCTGAAGGCGTTCCCTTGGGAGTTTGCCATGATAGGAGCTGTGACCATCCAGCAGAGACTGAGATTGTGTCAGCCACTTCCTTTGGGTCTCTTGAAATAAGGGATTGGAGCAAGCACAGACACTGGGTGTGACAGAGATCACCACAACACCAGGGAGGTGGAATGGGAGAGCCGTGTCAGGAGGGCAGGAAGAGCAAGGGACTTGGGGAATTTGTTGGCTGAGCTCTGTCTTCACTTTGCATTTCGTGGATTTTTACCTTTTTTGTCCTTTCCCAATGACTCTGGAGAGGTAATATGCACTCAAACCAAACTCTGCCTGGAATCTCAGTTTGGGAATTAGGAACTGCAGTGGTTCATGTGGAGCACTGGGGTGGGGACACCAAGCAGGAATAAGGTTTATGTTTTTAATTCGTGGTCTAATTCATGGTGTTGATGTGCAGGGGCCTGAGCAGGGTCCATAAAGGAGTGATGTGGTGTTAGATATAAAACATTCAGGAACAATCTCACCTTTCCCTTTTGAAAAGTGGCTTCTGTTTCACTTTGTCACCATCAGTGTAATCAGTTCACAAACGTGACTCATCTTTTCTGAAGGTTGGTTCTATTTTTATTCCCTTCTTCCTTCCAAACACACCGTGCTTCTGAAGAAATGTCAGAGCAAGTGGTCAAATATTTCTTGTTTTTCCAAGCAAATTCTGTTGAGGTCTATTTACTGCCCCTTTCCCAGACTCACCACTTGGTTCTGGATTTATCAGCTTAATTCTGGAGCCTGAACTTGCTTCCCAAACCCGGGGCTGTGCTCACAGGGTGGCCCCGGGAACTGCTGGGTCACTCACTTGTGCTGATCCCTGGGGTACAGAAAGTTCTGGAACATGCAAGCCTTCCTTCCATTCATCCCAGGCACAGCAGAGCAAAACTCCTCTCAGGGTGGAGTAAAGCTGAGTCTGTGGCTGCTGAGCTTCCTGGGGGCCCCTCAGCCAAACCTGGTGTTCTGCTGGGAGCCAGGAGCTTTCCTTGGAGCCAGGGGCAGCAGAACAGCTCTGTGCTCCTTAGATCCTGGGTGCTGGGAAGGAATTCCTGCCTGGGAGGGTGGGCAGGCCCTGGCCCAGGGTGCCCAGAGCAGCTGGGGCTGCCCCTGGATCCCTGGCAGTGCCCAAGGCCAGGTTGGATTTGGGGCTTGGAGCAGCCTGGGACAGTGGGAGGTGTCCCTGCCATGGCTGGGGTGGCACTGGATTATCCTTAAGGTTCTTGCTCCCAGCCCAGACCATTGTGGGATTCCATGATTCTATAATAAATGAGTTCTTTGGGCTGGCTCTCCCCAGTCCTCTGACTGCTGGATTTTTCAGCCATTCCTCTTTGTCTCCTGCTGTTGTGCAAAAGCTGTGAGCAGGTGCTTGGGGACACAGGGCTTGTGAGGCATTTGCTGCGATTCTTCAGCAAGGGATTCCTCCTCCTGTCTCTGGGAAGGATTGTGGCTGCTGCTGATGGGGCCAGAGCATCTTCCAGTTCAGCACCCAACCCAAATTCCCTTCCTCAGGATCCCTGTGAGCTCCCAGAGGGATCAGATCTTGGTCAGAGCTCCAGGAGCGTTTGGAGATGCTCTCAGGGATACACAGGCTGTGATTGTTGCCATGTCTGTGCAGGGCCAGGGGCTGGACTTGGATGGTCCTTGTGGGTCCCTTCCCACTCAGGAGGTTCTGTGATTGAATGAGAAATTCTGCTGCCTGGCACAGGTTTTCCAAAGAGATGTTTGTTCTCAGGACTCGAACTCCCTTGAAGCTCAAAGCAGCTTTCCAGCCCTGTGCTGTACCTGAACTGCCACCTCCTGCCTTCAAGGCTTTGGTGTCTTCCTTCCTAAAGTATTAGTCCAAAGAATCAGCCTGAAGAATCAGGAAGAAAGTTCACTAAAACTGCTCCAAGCCCTCTGAAGGAATCAGGTTTTACCTTCTCCTTAAAGCAAGCGCTAACATGAGAATGTGGCTCTTCAGTGTCTCCATGTGCAGGCAGAATGGAAGTGAGATTTCATGGAGTTTAGAGCTCGAAACGTAAGGAAAAAGGTATCAAACTGTCCTGCAGGCTCCCTCAGCTTGAGATTAGTGAGTGAAAGAGAAATCATTTTATAAATGAGTTAATTCTGACAGCAATAACCAAATGCTCAGAAACCTGGGGCTTCTTTTATTCCACCCCCTTTAATTTGTGTCTGCAAAGCTCCAGAGCTGCTCAGGAGTTTTGGGAGACTCAGCCTTGGATGGTTTTTTAAATGAGAAGAATTGTGGCTCTTGCTTCTCTGCTTTTGTGAACATTCCTGTTACTTCTATGGTTTCCAATGTATTCCAAACCCACCACCAGCTTCACCCCCACTCATTAAATCATGGGCTATGGGAAGTTGTCTGTCATTAAATTATAAAAATACAATGTGCAGGTGGCATTAGAGGTTTCCATTCACTTTATTATTAAAAGAAGAAAACCAAACAAGGATCAAATGCAAGAACATTTTCCTTGCTGCAGACCTTTGCTTCCTCAGAGACCTCAGTCCAAGTGGACTTCTCCTGGCTTGTTTCCCACTGGTACCAGAATTCCTTCCTTTAGCCTTTTAGTGGCTTGCACAGGTATTTGTGTATTCTGGAATGAAATTATTATTAATAATTAGTAGTAGTAGTAATATTTTTATTGTAAGTTATTGTTGTCCTGGTTCTGTTGGACACGTTGAAGAGCCAGCAGAGTGTACAGAATTCCTGCTGAAGTTCCCTGCCAGGATCCTGAATTCACCTGAAAGAGGTGCTTCTAGCAAGCTGCCCTTTGGAATTCAGAACTTTATTTACAGTTTTTGGAGGTTGTTCAGGCTCTGGTAATTCCTCTGTAGGAACTCAGGCTTGGATTTTTCACAAGGAACAGGGCGTTTTGCTTCTGTTCTGTCCTTCAGCCCTGAGTCAGGACACGTCCAGGTGTGTTGGGAAAGTCGAGTGAGCCCGCAGTGACCTCAGCAGGAGCTTGCGCTGTGTCCTTTGTGAACTGAACACACGCCCGTGGTGCTGGAACAGTCGGGGACCCCAAATCCTGCCCTGCCCAGCAGGAGCCAGGCTGGGCTTTGTGTCCTGGGTGTGCTTCTCCCGTGGGATGGCCCTGGAAAGGAGGGGAGGATGGAGCAGGAAATGAGGGAAAGGCTTTGGAGGGGTGCGGACGTTGTGTCTGAGGGGCTGCTCTGCCCCAGCCCGGCCCTGCTCCTCCGGCCACGTGGATCCAGCCTGGATCCAGACAGGGATTTCCTGGGCACGGGCAGAGGTAGGGAGAGATTGCCACAGCCTCCAGCCAGGCTTTCCCATCCTGCTTTGTCCCGGCCTCCAGAGCGGGGCGTGACACGGTGGTGTGTTGGAAATCCCCGCACAGCACCTGGTGTGCCGAAGGAGCCCTGGTGGGTTTGTTTCCTGCTCGTGGGAAGCAGGGATCCCGCCGTGCTGACAGCCCCAGGCCCGTGCTGAGCCCCAGGAGCGTTGGGACAACGCTCCCAGCACGGGCTGGGGTTGTCGGGCTGTGTGCAGCCATCGCTGTCGGTGGTCCTTACGGCTCCCTTCCAGCTCAGGATATTCCTTCTGGGAACTCTGGGAAGTCCTGCTCTTGCAAGCAGAGCTCCAAAGCCGGCAGGAAGCCGACTGTTGTGCGAATGTGCCTCGGCAGTGGCGAGCCCTGCCCAGCTCTGCGGGGCTGCCTCTGCTCCGGGGCTGCCCCGCTCCGACGGCCGCTCCGTGCCGGGCTCTAACCTCGTGCCTGGGAAGGCAAGCAAGGTTCTGCTGTGATGGAAATGCTTGACTTGCTTACTGGGGTCAGCGGGGGGGCACGAGAGAGATGATAGTTCACAGAATAACCTGTGAACTTTCACCCCTCTATATGGAAACTTGTTTCAGGGTCAAATCCTTGTAGCCGCCTTCTTGCCACGGTCAGTGCCAGCCCTACTATTCACAACACTGCGGCCAGCGAGGCCTAGGTACGTAACATTTAAGGAGTTTTTACAGTTCTTTACATCAAAGCAGATGTTTAAAGTTTCTGTTGATAAGCTTTCACCGTTTAACAACTTTTGTTAATGCTCATTTGAAAGAATGTGACGACTGCTGCTGCTAAACTGGGGGGCCAAGCGCCTTTTTCCATTAAAATAAAAGAGAGGGGAAAGCAAAACCCGTTTGTTCCATGTGGAATTTCAGAGTAGAACTTGAATGTGCAACTGCTGTGTAATCAATCAGGTGGGGAGAGGTTTTTTTTTAGATTTAAATACGCCTAAACAGCCTGTGAATGTCATGACTAAATGTGCTTGTGTTCTGTTGGACGAGGAGGTGCCCCTGGCACAGCTGTGCCGGGATCAGTTCCCACTTCCCGAGCTGAGGAGAACTCTGGGATCAGAGCAGAGTGTTTAGAACCGGACGGTTGTCGCTTGATTAAACACATCTGTCTGCAAAGGGTCACTGCCACTTTGGGATCACCTTAGACTTTTCCTAAGTTGTTCTTTTTTGCCAAACATTGATTTGTGTCTCGTGTGTCCGCGTGAATTCCGGGTTCCACGCACTGGTTTGGGCTAAAAATCCACAGAGATCAGGTGGATTTTTTTTTTTTTTTTTTAAATTGAGTCTGTGAAAAGTTGTTAGAAACATTTTTTGGAAGTTCCCACTTCTTATTTAAAATCTCAACGCTAACTTTAGGCCTTGTTTTACTTCTCTTTTTCTGGATAGGATCAGTTCTTAAGAGCAGCACCTGTAACTGGAGGAATGGGAGCTCAGCTGATGAGGAAAATGGGCTGGAGAGAAGGAGAAGGGCTTGGGAAGAACAAGGAAGGCAGCGTCGAGCCCATCATGGTGGATTTTAAGACAGATCGAAAAGGTGAGTCCCGCCCTGAAAATGTCCTGTGGCTCCTCAGCCTCTGGTGGCTGTGTGGAGGTGGCAGTGTCCCTTGGAAACAGGAGGTGTTTTCTGGGTGCTTCACTGCAATGTGAACAGATCTGGGATTTTGCTGCAGCTCTGCCAAGGCCTGGGTTCTGTCCAAAGCTTTGTCCTTGTTGTGTGAGCTCTGCCGGGTGTCCTTTGACTTCCCTGACTTCCACCTTCTCTGCTGGAAGCTGCTCCTCGGTGGTTCCTGAATCAGGGTGGGTTCTGTGGGGTGCACAGAGAAGGCACAGGCAGGGAAATGAGCTGGAAAAGCCGTGCTGGCTGGGCTGGAGAAAGGGGCTGGAGCAGGAATGGGGTGGGTTAGAAGATGGAATAGTGGGCTCAGGTTTGTACTGGGATGAGGACGAAGCTGAGAGCCCCAAAGCTGAGCTTTGTGAGTGACACACTCAGAGATTTGGGGCTTCCCCGTGGATTCTGGTTCTTTTTTTTGTCCCTCATTTTCCTGCTGTTCCAGCTGTGGTCTTACCCTGCTGAAGGCACCTCTGCTCATCCTCAGGGCTGGTTCCAGAGGCAGCTTCAGCCTCCTCTGCCACCTGCTTTCCCTGGATTCCTGTCCATGGCCACAGGGGAAAACCCCCTTGATCCAGCAGAACCATCCAGTCCAGGCAGCGGTGCTGCTCCTGCAGCTTGGCCATTGTTTTTTATGTGCTGAGTGCTGATGGAAATTTTCCATCTGTTAACACCTCTCCAAGTTCTGATTGCTTTAACTCCAAGATGCAGAGTTCCAGCAGTCAGGATTTCTGATTTTGTTGTTGTGCTGTGCATGGAACAAAACAACACTTGCACGCTGACTGGGGGACAGATTCCTGCTGTTCTTTTTTTTCTACACTAGGAACCTTCAATCCCATCTCATGTCAGAGGATGGAAATACTCAGTTTTTATTCCAAGGCTGGGTTGGATGGAGCTTGGAGCCCCCTGAGATGGTGGAAAAGTGTCCCTGCCCATGGCAGGGGGTGGGACAAGGATGAGTTTTAAGGTCCCTTCCCGCCCAAACCAGTCTGAGATTCTGGGATTTCACAGCTTGTGTTGCCTTCTGTCACTGCTCAGAATTGAGCTTGGAAGGACCAAACTTTTCACACATTTTTCTTCACAACCTTTCTGTGTAATGAAAGAGATGAACCCCCAGAGGTGGCTGGTGACAGTGATCACCAAGGACTCCTCCTCCTGGCCTGTGGGAGTCATCTGAAACCAGGGCTAACCTTCAGACAGCTGGGCTTTGCTCTGGATTTCCTGGGTGTGAAACATTTGTGCTCGTGTGTGCAGCCTTACGTGATCATTCCCACAGAAGTTGTGCCTGGGTGCAGAGGCCTCTCTCCTGTCTGGCACAGGGAGACAAGGGCAGGAGGTTTCCTGCTCACAGAGAAGCAGCTGGACAGGGATTGTATATTCAGGACAAGTAGAGTTCTTCAGGCATTCATGTTTTTGGGTGATTAAATGGGTAAAAAGTACATTTAAAAAAAATTTCTCTGTAAAGTTTTACAGAAAAGTCAGGAACGTTTGGCAGGAAGGCTGTTATTAACCTGCCCACCTGGGTTTGTTTTGTAAGGAATTTATTACACATTTTTCAACTTACTCCTCCAGTAAAACACAATTCCTGGTCCCAGGAATGTGCAGGGTGTCAGGGAGTGACTTAGGAGGCTGCAGCTTGTTTGAAATTCCCTGTTGAGGTTCCAGAGACAAGAATTGGAGTCAAGTGTGACTCAGCAACAGGGAGGGAGTCTGAATGTGGAGGATTGGAATTGCTGGGTTGGTTTGGGTTTAAAATTCTGTAAGGGGGAAAAACCCTCAGCCTTTCCTTCAGTGATGGCTTTGTGCCCCTTGGAAAGCCCCTGCTTAGGAGCTGCAGGAATATTGGGATGAGTCTCTGGTAAGGAGGGAAGGAGTTTCTTGTAAAGCAAAAGAAACCCAATGCCACCCAAAAAAGCTGAAGGTACAGGAAGACATTGGAAGCAGTTGCAGTTTCGCTCTGTCTTTATTCACCAAAGCCACAACAGGAAAACTTGAGGTAAGAAACAAAGGAATATTGAAGGGTTGAAGTCTGAGAGTGGCAAAATCCATGGGGAGAAACTCGACCTTCCCTCATGGATTGTCACTGGAATTTCAGACATTTTTGGCAGTTCTTCATTTTATTTCTTAGTCTTGTAAGATTTTCAAAAGAATAGTGTTGAGCTTTGGTGTCTCCCAGTGGTTCCAGGAGAGCCTGTGCTCCCTGCATCCCTTAGGGGCTGCTCCATGCTCTGCTGCTTTGTTTCCAGATGGGATGGAGGTCACAGCTTGGGCTGGTGGAACACTGGTAAATTCAGAGAGCACATGGGCTCCGGGTCCGTGGTCATTCTTGGCAGGACAGGACACACAGGGACATTACTGGATAATGGGAACTTGGTGTGCTGCCTGTGTTTGAGGCAAACTGAAGGCAGGGGGTGACTCTGGGGTTACACAAAACAGCAGGAGAATGTTGTTCACTTTCTCTCTTGTTCATTGCTTCTCCAAAGAGGGCAAGGAAAACCAGGTTTCCATGGAAAACCAGGTGTTTCCTGGCCTGTGTTAAGACTGCTCGGAGTTTTCTCCCACCTGGCTTGTTCAGAGTCGTCCTGGAGCCTTTGGGAAGAACTTGCTGTGTGGAGTGGAGGGAAGAAGGTGGAGGGTTGAGAGCTGTGTGAAGTGTCCAGGTGTCCCCACCAATCCCTGTTTCTGCTTTGCTGGTGAGACACAGGAATCAGGTGGGGATCAGGAATGTCAACATGACTGTGTTGTTTGCAGGGCTTGTTGCTGTGGGGGAGAAGGCCCAGAAGAGATCTGGCCATTACGTGGTGATGAAGGATCTTTCAGGTGAGATTCTTGTCTAGAATAATGTCATTCCCAGTGTCTGCTTGGATATTAACCCTGGAATGTCTGTGTGCCAGGGAAGCACCCAGTGTCTGCGCTGATGGAGATCTGCAACAAGAGGAGGTGGACGCCCCCCGAGTTCGTGCTGGTGGACGACAGTGGGCCTGATCACCGCAAACATTTCATCTTCAAGGTGGGTCTGGGCTGCCCCTGCGCTGCTCTCTCTGTGCCAGGGATGAAATCCATGTTTGTGTTTGATAGAAACACCTCACGGGGCTGGCTGAGGATGGCGGAGCTGTCTCAGTGCTGGAATGTGCAAGTCCTGTTCCTGCGAAGGCCAAATCGGGTCCCTGGAGCACTTTAATGTGGGAACTGGGGAGACTTGATGCCAGGGCTGGAGCCCCTCTGGAGCCAGGCTGGGAGAGCTGGGGGTGCTCACCTGGAGAGGAGAAGGCTCCAGGGAGAGCTCTGAGCCCCTGGCAGGGCCTGAAGGGGCTCCAGGAGAGCTGGAGAGGGACTGGGGACAAGGGCTGGAGGGCCAGGAGGCAGGGAATGGCTTCCCAGTGGCAGAGGGCAGGGCTGGGTGGGATCTTGGGAAGGAATTGTTCCCTGGGAGGGTGGGCAGGCCCTGGCCCAGGGTGCCCAGAGCAGCTGGGGCTGCCCCTGGATCCCTGGCAGTGCCCAAGGCCAGGCTGGACACTGGGGCTTGGAGCAGCCTGGGACAGTGGGAGGTGTCCCTGCCATGGCAGGGGTGGCACTGGATTATCCTTAAGGCCCCTCTCAACCCACACCGTGGTGGATTCCCATGAAATGGCCATGCTGGCAGCCAGCCATGGATTCTGTGTGCCTCAGAGAGGAATTGCCCAGAGTGTGCCTGAAGCAGCCGTGGCCCCTCGCTAACCCCTGGTTCCCCGTCCCAGGTGAGAGTCAATGGCAACGAGTACAGGCCCACCTTTGCCAGCCTTAACAAGAAGCACGCGAAAGCCACGGCGGCCACGGCGGCGCTGCAGGCCATGGGACTCGTACCAAAGGAAAGCATGGTCAATACCACCATGTTCAGGAGTGCCTCACACCGCTAAGCTTGGCTTTACTGGGACACTGGTTCCGAGCATTTTACTCTGCACAAGAAATGGTATTTGCCCTCTCATGTTGTAAATACATCAGCGATTCCCACCTTGTAAAAACTGTACAGACACCCACAGGTTTTTCTTTTGTACCATCCAAATGTATTTAAATCATACTTAGTTTTTGGTATGTTTATATTGTTTACATTAGTGATGTAATTATTTCTTAAACGACTAAATCAGACGACAGACTCTGGAGGCATCAGAAATCCAGACCCTCGGCTGAAGCTCCCGCAGTTCCTCTCCTGCCGGAACGTTGCCCCTTCGATGCAGAACGAATTCCCTGGGCTCGGGGAGGTGCTGCTGGGCAGGTCCTGGCTGGCATGGGGACACCTGGGGCCGTACCTGGGCTCTGCCCCGGGCCCTCGGTCCCACCTGTGCTCCAGGACAGCCGGACGAGCCCTGGGTGCTTCCAGAGGGACGCGGAGATTCGGACACGGCCCGGCACAGCCTCCTGCGTGGCCCCACGGAGGGGGGGCCTGGGGCTGCTCTTCCCAACCAGTGAATCCACTGCCTGATGCTGATTGTACGGATTTGTGGCTCATGTGAATTTTAAACTCTTAACAAGTCTACAACTGGATTCGGGGGGAGGGAGGGGGTAGAATGACGCTTCAATTGTTGTACCCAACTTGGTCAATAAAGCAGCACAAGTTCATAATCTTCATCCCTGGTCAGTAAACGGTAATTCCAATGGATGCCAAGCCAGGAAACAGGAATTGAAATATGCCAAAATGCCTTCTGCAAGAAACACACAATACAGAAGTGGCTTTGTGAGGATTCTCAACAGCCATCAGGATGGCAGGAGCAGGTCTGGTTCTTTTTGGTTGCTTCGAACTTTTACAAAATAACTCCTTGGAATGAAGTGTTTCCATGTGGCTCTTCTGCCCTCAAGGAGCCTGCTGCAGAGTTTGGGCAGTTGGACAGTAGGGAGGATGTAGAAAGCTTTTCCTGCTTTTTATTTTATTTTTTATTTAAGAAGCATTATTCTTTGATCTGTGTGCACGTGGGATTGGCGAGGGCAGTGCACACTCCCTGATGGATCCGAGTGAGGAGCAGGCTGCCAGGATTTCTGCACTTGGGGGGTGCAGATGCTTGTCCCATGAAGTCTGTGTGAGGTGGGAACCTGAGCTGAGACTGGGGCAGGAACTAGCCCAGCGAGGCCGCTCAGGCCTCACTTGAGGAACCCTTTGGCCATGGAGCCGTGGAGCTGAGGAGTTCCTGATACCTGGAGCCGTGTGCATCCCGTCAATGTCATGGAACAAGGAGTCTCCTGTGCAGCAGAGAATTGAGGTTGGTTTGGAGACAAAATAGCCCCTCTGAGTCTGTCCAAGCGCTCTGGAAATGCTTCAGTTGATCTTCATTTCACGGACGTTGTTGTCTTGAATTAAACTTTTTTCCCTTTGGCATCTTGCCTTCAGTCTCTGACTAAATGTGTGGAGCTTGTGCTCACCCTGTGAACTGCTTGGGAAGTGTGTGAAATCCCCAGGGAATGGGGGGGGATGCACTCTGGGAGTGCTGGGGAGGGTGCCTGTCTCCATCCTCGGTGGGAGCAGCTGCTGACCACATTGGGGTTTGTCAGAGCTCAGACCTCAGAGCTGCTGCAGATTCTGTTCAATCTGTGTTGTCCACGGCAGCTCCGGATTCAGAGCTGGACGTGATCCAGTTTGGGAATGTACAATGCCCTGTACTGGTTCTTGTGTCCCTGTTATGTATGTAACCCTATTATGTTACCTGGTATGTAAAGACCTGGGTTCTCTCCCAGCATCAGAGAACTCCAGTCCTACTGAAGACTCCATTTAAAAAACCAGATCTTTAGGAGAATTCTGGATTTCATGTCTTGAAGGTGTGGGTCTGTGTGTTCCTTGGAGCCACATATCCTTCAGGAACAGCCCTGCATCCCAGAGCTGGGAGCAGCTGGGATTTGCTCCTGGAGTTCCAGGCAAAGCTGTGACCTCAGCCAAGGAGCAGCTGCAGCTCGGGTGCTGGTGCAGAGCAGGTGAGAAAGCTCAATGGGCAATTCCTGAAATAAGACAGTCCAGACTGCAGCAGTGGAATTGTAATTCCAATGTTTTTGAATGTCTCCCCAATGTTAGTTGGGCCAGAGTCCTTCCAGAACTCACAGCCTGGGGGTGAAAGTCACAGAATGGGGACCCTTCCAAGTGGGAAGGGGACCCACAGGGATCATGGAACCCCCACCCCTGGCCCTGCCCAGACCCCCCAACAATCCCACCCTGTCCATCCCTGGCAGTGCTGGCCAAACGCTCCTGGAGCTCTGGCAGATTTGGGAATGTCCCCATTCCCTGGGGAGCCTGGGCAGTGCCCAGCACCCTCTGGGGGATTCCCTGATCTCCTGCCAAACTGACAGTACCAGGTAGGGCATTGCCTGGAACAGGCTGGAGGGCACAGATCCAGTGGGCATTGACTGGATTTGAGTTGTTCCCTCAGCTGAAAATGCATTTCCAGTGGGAGCAGAGGCCGGGGCTGTTAGAGGGTCACTGGAAGTGGAAGTGTCATTCCCACTCAAGCCCCGGCTCCTGGTGTGCCCCATGCTGCTGTTAGGGGTGGATTTTCACTCCCGGTGTCTGGTACTAATCAAAGAGGAAAAGTTCATTAAATTGCTTCTAGATTAGTTAGGGACAAGTGTAAAAATAGTTGAATTTGGATTGTGCTGCCCTGAAGTCCCCCAGAGTGTGACACTAACCAGTGTTTAGTGCTCCAAGGTGCGTCCTAAGGGAGGGCCTGGATCCTGGGTTTGGCTCACTGTATTCTGAGGCTGGCATTGGCACAGCAGTTCCTGTAAAGCCACAATTAAACACCAAGACTTCCAGCAGAACTGCAGCCCTGCTGGATCCCTGGGGCAGGACACTTCCCAAGGTGTGGACAAAAAGGATCTGGAGGCAGAGGGAGCTTTTGCTGGCTCAGGCTCAGGGGCTGCTCCGTGCCCATGTTCAGTTCACAGGGGTTTGCTCGGTGCTGTCCCAGACCCCAGGGGACACCAGGAGGGAAAGCTGAGCTTTGCTGCCCATGGCTCCATTTTCACCGAGAAACACCAGATGAGAAATGTGGCTGGAGAGCACAGACGTGAGCGGGTTCCCAGCTGCAGGAATGTTCTCACCCAACAGCGGGGGAAAAGTGACACATGCCCCAAAAGTCCCTGTGACCCCTCTACCTGCAGGGAAACACTCAGAGCACTGTCAGACTCTGCTCCTGCTGGGAGCACACAGGAATTGCTGCTGCTCCTTTCTCTGTCCCTACGATCCATGGAATCCCTGAGGCTGGAAAAGCCCTCCCAGCCCAGGGAGTCCCAGCTGTGCCCGGTGCCCACCTTGTCCCCAGCCCAGAGCCCTGAGTGCCACGGCCAGGCCTTCCTTGGACACCTGCAGGGATGGGCACTGCAAAGCTCCCTGGGCAGCCCCTGCCAAGGCCTGAGCACCCTTTGCTCCTGATCAGGTGCTGCAGCCGTTTAATCCCTCCCCTTGTTCCCCTTCAGGCTGCAGTTTGTACAAACAAAGGGCTCCCTCTAACGCCAGGGGGGTGTGGGAGTTCTGCTGAGCAGCTCTGGGGAGTTGGATCCAAATTCCAGGTCCCCCTGGCCTCCATCTATCCCTGTGGAGCTAGCTCAGACATGACTGCAAACCAAGAGGTGCCACAAACCAAGGTGCAGCTACTGAGCTTCTGGCAGGGTGCTGTGACCAGGGGAAGGGGTTGTGCCAAGATTTCCACCCATCCATAGGATCCCAGAAGGTTGGAACAAACCTTAAAGCTC